>SJYQ01002031.1:69251-106297 GCA_006410935.1 Redunca redunca | reverse complement strand
TGGAGGGTGGGGGGGATGGGGGTGGGGGCGGGTAGGCTGCAGACTGAGAGATTAGCCTCCCACTGTGGCAGAGAAAACAAAAGGGCTTAGTGGGCCCCTGGCCTTTGTCTTGGGAGGGGGAAGATTTGCAACTAGACACTTCTTGAAAGGGGACACTCGATTTTGCAAGTGAGCCCTCTCACCGAGCACTCACCTATGGCCGGCTGGGCAAGGCACTCAGGCAGGTAACCACAGGCACCAGGCAACTGTCCCCATCGCCTATCCCACTTCCGGCCCCTTCCCAGGAAGCAGCTCTTCTTCCCCTCTCTTCCTTCCACCTCCCCAGCCCTACTGCCCCCTCCCTTCTGGCTCCCCCCATAGGACCTTATTGTGGAGAGAGCAGCCTAGCACTCTTTAGGCCAAACAAGGGGAAATGACTTGTTCAGGCAGAGACAGGTCTATGTCTAGAGCCGGGCCTTCTAAATTTCCAGGCCAGTGCGATGTTTCTCAAACGAGATTAACTAGGATTAAGTGAGATCATGCATGTAAAGATGCTGTGTGAACTATAATTCCTCATACCATTATCACGCATTAGTGGGATCATTTCGCTATTTCTGTTCCTGGGGGTGGGGTGGGGTGGGGGGAAGAATACAGAAGGGGCATGACCTTTGGCCTCCTGTACCTACTTTAATTGGTGGTTAAAGCAAAGGCAGGTCCTGGGGCCCCAAGGTACCAGCAGGAGATGGGTGTGGGGCTAGCCCCATCCTGATCCTGCCTCTTCACCTCTCCCAACCCTGAGCCTCCACATTGACTGTTCTCCCCTCCTCCCACTACCCATGCCAGCCGTTCTCCCCTCTCTCTCCAGCCTGTTGCATAGCTGACCTAAGGACCACACCATGAGCCCCCTTCTCCATGCTCTGATGCCTTCATGCTTTCAAGGCTTTTCTCTGTGTCTGTCCCACACTGCACAAGCATCACTGTGCACCAGAGCTTCCAGCCCTTTCGGGCCCTCCACCCCCTTCAGAGACAGACTGGATAAGGAACACATATCTGTAATTATGCCCACTGCCTTCTCTAAGCTCTTTTCTGTCATCCTTGACCAAACCTTCCATCGGGTTAGAAAAAGCTTGCCCTCAGTCATAGATGCTATGGAGATGATTCTCCCAATCCTCGACAGCTGATGACAGTCACCTGGCCTCATTCCTGGAGGAGGGGTCAAGTCAGAGTCCAAAGTGACCCCCAGGGCTGTAATTCCGGCAGCTGAGTGTCCTTGCACTGGAATTTCAAAGGCAGGAAGGTGCTGAGCTGTGAGCCAAGCCTGCATGTGTCTCGCGTATTTCACCCCTCCTCACTTCTCCCCAACAGATCCTTCTGTGCTATGTTCCGTCACTCAATGGTTTCTGACTCTTTGCAACTCCTGGACTCTGACCCACCAGGCTCCTCTGTCCATGGGATTTTTCAAGCAAGAATACTGCAGTGGGTTGCCATTTCCTTCTCCACAGATCCTTCTAGAAGTTGCCAAAAATTTCTCCTTACAGCTGTTCCTCTTCCAAGATGACACTGTCCCCTGAACTAAATGTGAGATCCCTACTGCTTCCAGCCCTGATCGCCCCGATTGGAATCACTGAGGTCAGAAGTCAAGTGATGGGATGGAGGGGAACTACACCTGTGAAGCACTTCTGTGTCCCAGTTTCTGTGCTGGGTGCTTCGCATGCATTAGCTCATCTAATCCTCCTAAAACTTCAGGGAGGTTAGGGAAGGCCGGCAGCCGACAGCCATGTTGTTTTACTTTTTCCAAAGCATTTCCTTATCATCTCCTGCAATTATTTCCCAACCCTGCAAGACAGGCTGAGCACATATTGTCCTTCCCATTTCAGGCTGAGGCTAAACAACTGGACTAAAGTCACACAGCTGTATATGGTAGAGCTAAGATTTGAACTCAAGCCTTCTTATGCAAAATGCCATGATCTTTCCACTCAGATGTCAGAGCAGATCAGGCCTGTGTTGAGGCCACTCCTAGGGCCCTCCTGGGAGCCCTTGGCAGAAATCAGAGCTCCTGGCCTGCCAGTCTTGGGTGAGGGGTGGGCTGGGGCCAGGTGGGGAGACAATGACAAAGAACACAGGCTGGTTTCTGCCCTCAAAGAGCACCCAGTCTGGAGGAGGGTGGAGGTCACACGCCAAACCAGACAGAGGCAGGGCAGCATAGAGGCAGATGGAGAACTTCAGGTCCCCAAGCTGAAGAACGAGGAGATTCTGAGCTGAGGGGAGGAAGGGCTGGCCACTGGGCTTCAGCTGCCTCCACCTCTTCACTCCCACTTTGCGCCAGATGACTTTGCCCCTGCGCGGGTTGCTTCAATACTCTTTTGGGTCTTTAAGCTGCGATTCTGCATCTGGGCAGTGCCTCCCAGCTAGACTATGAGCCCTGTGGGGGCAGGGCTCCTTTTGGTTCTCAGATGGCACCCTCTTCTCTATCTTCCCTCATCTGTCCTGTGTAGCACAGTGCCCTACACATAGTAAACACTCAATAAATGCTCACTTGTCAATAAATGCTGTTTCTGTCACAATTTAGAAATGGTCCGTGCAGTCCGAGGAGCCAGAAGACAGACTAGAGTCTGTGGCATGTCATGAGCACCCAGAGCTGCCGCGAGGGGTGGTGCGGAAGGGATCTCAATGCTGAAGGAGCTCAGCTGGGAGGCCTGTGCTGTCCAAGTCCCACTGTCAGCCCGGCCCAAATGGGTATGCTGGGCTCTGTCACCCAGGTGGCACTGTAGGGAGGCCACCAGGAGATGTGCTGGCTGTGTGGCCGCCAGAGAGAGTGAAGGAGAGCCCCCTTTGGTCCCCTCGTACAGACTATAGCACCATGTTGGGAAGACAGGGCAGGGACCTGGGATAACACCTAACACTGAACGTGCAAGATCAGCCTCCTGCTCTTCTCCCCAAACCTGCTCCTGCCATGGTCCTTCCCATCTCAACTGATGGCAACTCCATCTTTCCAGCTTGAGGCCAAAAGGCTTGAGCCATCTTTGACTCCCCATTCTCACACCCAGCCCTGACTCCATCAGGGAATCCTGTCACTTCTACCTTCAAAGGGATCCAGATTTCTCACCTTCAGTACTTCCCACCAGGCCACCGTGCCCCTGCCTCCATGCCCTTCTCGTCTCTTCTCAACACAACAACAGAGGTGTCTTTTAAAGCTTTGTCAGGGGGCATCCCCGGTGGCTCAGTGGTAAAGAATCTGCCTACCAATGCAGGAGACAGGGGTTTGATCCCTGACCTGGGAAGATCCCAAGTGCCTCGGAGAAGCTAGGCCCATATGCCACAAGTACTGGACCTGTGCTCTAGAGCCCGGGAGCTGCAATCACTGAGCCCACTCTCAGCAACTGCTGGAGCCCAAGTGCCTTAGACCTGTGCTGCACAACAAAGGAAGCTCACACACTGCACCTGGCGAGTAGCCCCCGACACGCTGCAGCTAGAGACAAGCCTGCGCAGCAACGAAGATCCAGCACAGCCATTAAAAAAATTAATTTTTTAAAAAGCCTTTGTCAGGGACTTCCTTAGTGGTCCAGTGGCCAAGACTCTGCACTTCCCCTTCAAGGAGCATGGGTTCAATCCCTGGTCAGGGAAATTATGCATGCCACATGGTACAGCCAAAAAGATAAACAAAAAAGAACTTTTTCAGTCCACACCAGTCCCCAGTCAGTGACTCCCTCAGTCTCCCGAGTAAAGCCTGCCGTCCTTCCTGTGATGCGCGAGGCCTGCCCACCTCCACTGCTTTCTGCCCTCCCTTGCTTTCTCTGCTCCAGCAATTCAGGCTGCTCCCTCTGCCTGGAATGTTCTTCCCCTATACATGCATGGTTCTTTCCCTCTCCTTGAAACCAAGCAAGACGTTATGGGGCTCCTGGGCCTTTCTGCGTCACCTTCTCTGAGTTCCAAAGGGCAGGTTCAAACGTTTGCTGATCAGGCAAGGGAGGAAATGCAGAGACAAGGGGGGAGCAGTCAAGAAACAGTAGGACAGCCTTGGGAGCAGGCTCCTGGCCCCCCTCAAGGGATATACATAATGTTATCTTTGAGCTCCTCTGCAGAATTAAAACTCATATCAAATAGAAGACATGATGAAGCACTCTTCTTTCCAGAGAAGGTCACAGTTCACCCATCACCTGATGCCAGATGACCTCTGGATTAAAGGAATGTGGGTCTTGCGCACACCCTGATCCCTGATCCTGACTAAAAGACTCTTCACAGCCTCCACCCAGCCCCAAAGGTGGGAAACACAGTTTTGAGGGCATTAGTCCACTGTGGCCCTCTTTACTGGCAAAGAAATAAATCTATTCTCTTCTACTTCACCCCAAACCCTGTCTCTGAGATTCGATTCAGCACTGGTGTACAGAGGCTGAGTTTCTGGTATCAGTTTTCCTTCTGGGAAATTCCATTTGAAAGGCACCCACTGGGGCAGAGGTCACAGGCTAAGCGGAATTTGGAAGCTGATTTGAGCCTTGTGCTGTCTGGTTTTTGGTCTGAGGCTTCTGTTGCTGGCGAGGACTTTGGTTTTGTTCTTGGTCTGCACTTGAGTGTTCTATCGATCAAACATGGGAAATGCTTCATTTTCAATTCCATCTGGATAGTCCTCTGGAGAAAATCCTGGCAGACTGATCGACCTATAGCTATGAACCTATGACTAAAAAGAAGTGAGATCCTATTGTAATTCTGTTTGCCAATGTGCATTCTTCAAAGTGCGGAGAGGCGGCCTTTGTATGATCCCCTATTCTTCAGCTAGAATTGCTTTGTCACAGGGATGGAAAGCCTGGGAATTTGCTCCCCTCCATCGTGGCCAGCCACTCTTGGGCTCCTTGAGAGCCAGTTCTGGGCTTGTTCTCCTTCAAGAACTGAGCCAATCTGTTTGGAACCCTCAGTCTGGGAGTGGAAGTGAGAGCTTTAGGTTTTCCCTCCTCTGATGTTCTGTCTGTTTGACCGTGGCTTATCCGTCATTGTATTTGTGTGTGTTGTTTTGGGGTGAGCCACTCTGTCTTGTGCAGGATGGGGAAATTCTACCTGCTCATTTCGAGCCACTTTGCCTTTTCCATCTGGGAGTGGAAATGGGATCATCAGGCTACACCTGGTCTAACATTTTGTCTGTTGGAGCATGCTGCCGTTTGTCTGTATGTGTGTCAGTACTTGGACTGACTGGTGGAGAGGTCTTTGGTAAATAACAGGTCTCACTTGTGACAACATCAGGGTATCCTTCTCTATTGCACTGGGCTTTGCCTGTGGCAGAGGGTTGGTTAGAATTTTCCCTTCTGGACTAGCCTTGATATAGGCGACCAGAGCTCTGTCTTCTATCTTGTAGTCCCCCTAGGGCGTTTTTACAAAGCTAGGAAATTTTCAGCTATGCTCCCATGAAAAGGAATTGGTATTTCTGACAAACCTATTTGCAGGGCAGCAATGGAGATGCAGACAGAGACAACAGACCTAGGGACCTGGGGAAGCGGGGGAAGGAGAGGGTGGGACGAACGGAGCGGGTAGCATGGAAACATATGCACTACCATGTGTAAAATAGACAGCCAGTGGAAATGTGCTGTGTGACTCAGGGAACTCAAACCAGAGTTCTGTGACAATCTAGAGGGGTGGGATGGCATGGGAGGTGGGAGGGAGGCTCAAGAGGGAGGGGCATATGTATACCTATGGCTGATTCATGTTGATGTACAGCAGAAACCAACACAATATTGTAAAGCAATTGTCTTTCACTTAAAAATAAATAAAAAATTTTTCAAAGAAGGTGGATTCAAAAAAGTTTAGTAATTTGGCTTAAAAGCTATACTACTTTACTTCCTGCAATGGTTAATTTTATGTGTCAACTTGGCTGAGCCACAGTACCTAGATATGTAGTCAAGAATTGTTCTGAATGCTTCTGTGAAGGTATTTTTTTTGTGTGAGATTAGCATTTACATTAGTGAAATTTTAATAAAACTGAAGTCCTCTGTAATGTGGGCAGGCCACAACCAATCAGTTGAAGGCCTTAACAGAACAAGACTAACTTCCCTTAGTCAGTCAGTTAGTTAAGTCGCTTGGTCAGTCGTGTCCGACTCTTTGCGACCCCATGGACTGTAGCCCACCAGGCTCCTCCGTCCATGGGATTCTCCAGGCAAGAATACTGGAGTGGGTTGCCATTTTGCCATTTCCTTCTCCAGGGGATCCCGACCCAGGGATCGAACCCAGGTCTCCCGCATTGCAGGCAGACGCTTTAACCTCTGAGCCACCAGGGAAGCCCAACTTCCCTTAAGCAAGAAGGAATTCTGCCACCTGACTGCCTTTGAACAAGAACTCTTCCCTGAGTTTTCAGCCTAACCACCTATCCTATCAGGTTTGAGGATCCTCAGATCAGTTCAGTTCAGTTCAGTCACTCAGTCATGTCCGACTCTTTGCGACCCCATGAATCGCAGCATGCCAGGCCTCCCTGTCCATCACCAACTCCCAGAGTTCACCCAGACTCGCATCCATCGAGTCAGTGATGCCATCCAGCCATCTCATCCTTGGTCGTCCCCTTCTCCTCCTGCCCCCAATCCCTCCCAGCATCAAAGTCTTTTCCAATGAGTCAACTCTTCTCATGAGGTGGCCAAAGTACTGGAGTTTCAGCTTTAGCATCATTCCTTCCAAAGAAATCCCAGGACTGATCTCCTTCAGAATGGACTGGTTGGATCTCCTTGCAGGCCAAGGGACTCTCAAGAGTCTTCTCCAACACCACAGTTCGAAAGCATCAATTCTACGGTGCTCAGCCTTCTTCACAGTCCAACTCTCACATCCATACATGACCACGGGAAAAACCATAGCCTTGACTAGACGGACCTTAGTCGGCAAAGTAATGTCTCTGCTTTTGAATNGGAAAGTAACATAATATGAAGAAGTTTTTGTTTATTTATCAGCCATGATCTGTAGTATGTGGGATCTTAGTTCCCCAACCAGGGATCAAACTCAGGCCCCTTGTATTAGAAACACAGAGTCTTAATCACTGAACCATCAGGGAAGTCCTTTAAGGAAAGTGTAAATGATAAGAGCTTTTAGGTAAACTGTATGGGAATAATTATGGTTTAGGAATATCTGCTTGAGGAGGAGCTCTCTGGATATTTGGTAACATGAAATGTTAGTTAAATGATGGAAGTTTGTTGAATAGCTGGGTCATTCCCAAATAAAATGAGATACCAGGACATCAATTACTAAACAAAGAAATTAAAGACATTTAGGTCTATCAGTGAATATGTTTGGTGCCATTTGGAGATGTTCTCTATAAGAAAGCAAATGTTTTTAGAAATTTTCATTGGTATTTATGTTCACCAATCAATAGAATGCTAATATAAAAGTTTATAATTTCTTACTTCTGAATTTCCACTAGAAATCAAGGTTTTTAAGAAGTTGAGGACTCTAATTTAAACATGTAGTTAAAGCTAATAAAAATAATAAAGGAAACATTTCAGTATGCTGTAGGAAAGTGGGATGTGTGTTTTCAGTAAGGAATGGAATTACATTTTATTAAAGAAAAACAAAGTGAGTCCATCTTAGAGCTCATTGTTTTTGGATGGAAAAATGAGGGATGGGCTAATATGGATGCAGAAAATGATGGAAGGTTTGTGGGAAGTGGACCCTGAGAAGAGTTTTGTGCTTGGTCAGGTCTGGTTGAGTTTGGAATGAATTTAACTGAGTAAATGAATTTCAAAAGTAAGCTGGTTTGAAACTTGAATTTCATCTCTGTCAAGAAGACAATGTTTCTTAAAGCATTGAACTGCCTCTGGTAACAGATTTAAGTTTCTTTACCTTTTAAGTTATCTGTTCTATATTTGCCTTTGAACTCTTTTATTGTCACTATGGTTAAGTGAATAACTATTGTCTCACAGTGACTTATGATCTTATACACCCAAGTGTTTTGAAACTTTTTGACAAGCATCCCAAATATCAGGGCTTTTTAAAAATATTTATATATTTATTTGACTGCATCAAGTCTTAGTGGTGGTACAGGTATACTATATCTTTGTGTTTCCCCCCAGATTTGATTGAACTGTTAATCTGATTTGAAAGTTTGTACATACATTTTTCTAGTTTAATCAGCTATGTGTATCTGCTTTTTGTCCTTTGTATTAATAAATTGTGCTTTTTATATTAAAAAAAATAATAATAAAAAAATAAAAATGAAAAAAAAATATTATATATTTATTTGACTGCATCAAATCTTAGTTGCAGCACATGGGATCTTTGTTACAATCATGTTATATTGTTGCAAAGTTTAATTAAATTATTAAAGGGACACTCTTTGTTTCTGAGGCTTAACTCAGTAATCTATTTTTGGATGAAGAATGTATGAGAATGTATGCAGATGCTACATGATCTGCAACCAAGAGATTAATACCAGGTTATGGTCATTTAAATTTAAAGGCTCCCTTATGTTGGGGACAATTAAACCATACTAGAGATAACCAGCCTAGCATCACTAGGCAATTGGGCTGGGTGCTTCATGGACAATGCCAATATATAATTTCCCTTAAAGATAACAACTGGTATAGAACAGACTAAGTCAGACAAACTGAGACATACTAGGCTGCACCTAATGGAAGTTCTTGACTTAAATTCTTACTTATGACCTTACTAATACTGCTAGCTATATTATTTTTTATGTTACTTGTTTTACAAAGCTGCTTTTTTAAATTACGAAATGGGTGACTGAACCTCTGATAAGATGATGATATAAGTTCCATATGAGATTCATGATTGTAATAATGTAATTCTAGATATGGGAAGAAACAACAAGAGGGGATGTTTTCCTGAACCATAAGAGACTAGTAAGACAGGGAGTCTGGAGATTTGGGGCTACTGTTAATAAGGCCTAGTCCAGTAATAGCACGCTGAGTAGCCTATCAGTGAAATCTTCACCAGACCTGGGAGTAAGGATTCTCAGCACTGTGGGATGAGAGACCATGAAATGACTCCCACCAAACTACAGTCAAATTCATGACCCTGAAGGGGCTCTGCCAACTGAAAACTGGCACTTGCAAGGATTAGGTTAAGGCCACTGCAGCCACGGACCTGTAACACACCCTGAAAAGAGTTCAGGGTGGAGATCAGGAATGAGGTACTCTGTGCTCTGGAAAAAAAACTGGAAGAACAGGACTTCAGATAGTTGGATACTCAGGAGATCTTACGAGCCCAAATTCTTGCATCTTCTCATATCAAGAAAAGCACTGAAATCATTAACAGTGACATCTGTTTTGGCCATGAGGAGGGAAAAACATTTGAAAATCAGAATGGAGTGTCTGTGGTTCAGACATCCAAGGTGAAGCTAAGTGACCATTGTGGATTTCAGACACATTCCTGGATTGCTGAGAATTTGAATTTTCTGAGCTGTGTCACACTTAGGATGCTACCAGTCATTCTCAAAGCAATGTCTGCTGGCAGTTGGTAGCTGCAACCAGATGGTTTCAAGGTATCCACTTAAAATGATTAAATTTTTAGACAATAAAATTGGTTTAGGTCAGATGTTAGCAAAAAAAAAAAAAAGGAAAAAGGCGATATATGTAGTGGTCAGTAGCTCCTGTTATGTATATGTTAATGCTGTTAAAAACCTCCTTAGGTAAAATTAGATAACTGGCTACAATGAGTCTCTTCAAAGGGCCAGTTCCAGACTGGGTTTCAGGTTTATTCTCCTGAATTTCTCAAGGAATGTGATCTATTTTGTCTATTAGAATTCCAGTTGTCACTATTCCAACTACTTCTAATCGGATCTGTTGCACCAAGTGGTGGACCAGGGGTTTGCGATTTTAATAGAACTAAACTCTGATCCAGGATTTGAAACTCATGAATATTTCCAATTCAGTGTCTGATTGAGGCAGGACTATGCCCTATTTTAGAAGGAAGTAGCCAGAGTGGCCACCGCCCCATTCCCTGAAAAGATTTCAGGAAGGTTAAAAAGAGAAGAGGAGAATTTCCTTGGTGGTTCATTAGTTAAGAATCTGCCTGCCAGTGCAGGGGACACAGATTCCATCCCTGGTCCAGGAAGATTCCCCATGCCATGGGGCAACTAAACCTGTGAACTGCAACTACTGAGCCTATGCTCTAGGGCCCACACGCCACAGCTACTGAAGCCCACACACTCTGAGCCCATGCTTCACAAGAGAAGCACCAACGAGAAGACCACACACCGCAGCTAGAGAGGAGCCCCTGCTCACCAAAGCTAGAGAAAGCCCATGTGCAGCAACAAGGACCCAGTGCAGCCAACCGATTAATTGTTTTAGATGTTGGGACTTCCCTGAGGGTCCAGTGGCTAGGACTTGTGCTCTCAATGCAGAGGGCCTGGGTTCAATCCTTGGTTGGGAAACTAAGATCCCACATGCCACATGGTGTAGCCAAAAAAGAAAAAGAAGAAAGGGAGGACTGAAACTGAGTCCCCCTAAGACTGAGTTCCTCTGCTGAGTTTATGGTTAACATGCTTGCCTGCTAAATTGCTTCAGTTGTGTCCGACTCTGTGTGACCCGATGGACCACAGACTCCTCTGTCTGTCCATGGGGTTCTCCGGGCAAGAACCCTGGAGCGTGTTGCCATGCCCTCTTTCTGGGGATCTTCCTGACCCAGAGACCGAATCTGCCTCTCCTGCATTGACAGGCAGTCTCTTTACCAGGAGCACAGCCTGGGAAGCACTTATGATTAGCATCTGTATCCAAAATGATTATTCCCCTTCTTGTCCAACACCTGTTCTCAGGATTGAGAAGTATCAAAGAAAAGGGGGTATTGAGATCAAGCAGGACCCTATGGAACTCTTGGGCACAAAAGCCTTTCTGCATCACCTTCTCTTGAGTTCCAAAGGGCAGGTTCAAATAGTTGTTGATCAGGGAAGGGAGGGGATGCAAAGACAAGGGAGGAGCAACCAAGAAACAGTAGTACAGCCTTGGGGACGGGTCCTGGTTCCCCCTCAAGGGATATACATAATGTTATCTTTGAACTCTTGCACAAAACTAAAACCCCCACCAAATGGGAGACGTGATGAGCGCTCTTCATTCCAGAGAAGATCACAGTTCACCGCCATATGATCGCTGGATTGAAGGAATGTGGGTCCTGCATGCACCCTGATCCTTATCAGCAACCCTGTCCCTGGACAATAAGACTCCTCACAGGCCCCCTCAAAGGGGGGACATGCAGCTTTGAGGGCATTAGCCCACTGTGGCCCCCCTTGCCTGGCAAAGCAATTAAGTGATCCTTTTCTACTTCACCCAAAATTCTGTCTCAGATATTTAATTCAGTTTCAGGGTTCAGAGGCCAGATTCGGCTTTACTCTTCAAGTCTTTGCTCAGATGTCATCTTGTCAATAAGACTCTCACTGACAACCATTTAAAATTGCAAAGAACCAGTCCCCCTTAACATATTTTATTATTCCATAGCACTTAACCGGACTCTATTGTACTACATATTTTCCATATGTCTATTATTTATTGTCTGTCTCCTTTCACTAGAATATTAGCTCCACATGGCAAAGACATTGTCTGCTGCCTCATGGATATATCTCCACTGCCTAGAACAGTGCCTGGTATGCAGTAAGTGCTCAATAAGCCTTTGGTGAATGAATGACTGACTCTTCCCCAAACCTGGGGGTGTGTGGAATCTTGGCAGCATCACCTACTGCTAACTACCCTGCCATTTTACCCTCAGCCTGAAACTGCTGCCAAAGAACCAAGGGGGCCCAATATCAGGAGAAAAAGAAGGGGTTCCTCCTGAGAGATTCTAACTTTCCCTGCCACACACAGGGAGATCCATCTCCCAGCCCAGAGAAGTCCCAAGGAAGCATTCTTCTGGGACTGACCAGGAAGGATCCAAGTGCTCAGGGCAAAGATAATTCCAGCATATGGGCACTCTTGTGACAGCTTGGGGACAGAGGGACCCTGACAGTCAGAGAGATAGAAAGGCCTCAAGCCAGGCCTAGGAAACATAACCAGCTGCCCTCATTTGAGCCACCTGGATAGATAGGGCCTTGTTCTTCAGCTACACCAGGTCAGTCCTGAAGCGCCTGTGGGTCTCATCTTAGCTCACCATGTGACCCTGGGCAAGGCAGAACTTCTGAGTCTTATTTCCCTCTCAGGTAGCTCAGAATTTAGTCACACAGTGGAGCCCAGAACCCTTGGTTAGCTATAAAAGATTGGTCTCAAAACCTCAAGCAGGAGCTTCCTTCCCCTGAACACTACTGAGTCCTTCCCACTTTAAGACTGTGGAGTTTAAGATCTGTGGATTTATGAGAGCAGTGCCTTGAAGAGAGAGAGTGAAAAAAAGGATGGAAGGGGGCAGACTGGAGGCAAGACAGAGGTGACAGAGTTTAGTCCTCAAAGGTCTCTGGGGTCACGAATGTCATTGTTCCAGTCTGCACTGGTCTGTACCAGGCCCGCAGAGCCCTGTGCCCCCAAGCCCAGATGAAGATCCTGTACACAACTGCCACCCTCTGCCAGGGGCAGGGCAACAGGACCCAGGGCAGAAGGGACCCATGGGCCCCCTGTCTTAAGAGGAGAGACCTGGGGGAGGAGCAGCTCCCGCAGGAAAGCAGGGCAGAGCAGGAACAATAGCAAGGTTTCTTCCCTCCCTGTTTTCTTTGGCCTCTTAGCTGCCGTGGAGCCCAGGTTCCGCTCCTCCGGGTCGTTGACTTTCCTCTGGCCCGCCCCTCAGCCCCCTGACAGAAGAGCACCTGTTCCCTCCCTCTGCAGGAGGCTTTTAAAATTACAGTCACGATGTGAAGAAACTTTACGGAGCCTTACTCTGTGCCAAGCACCAGACTGAGTGCTTCCCAAAGATGGGGCATGGGAGCGGTGGAGGCGTCTTCAGTGCAGCTCCACTCCTGGGATCTTGGGGGCCAGTCCTTGCCCCTCTTCCAAGCTCTCAAGGGCCCTCCAGCCTCATTCCCCACATACCTACCCGGGGATTAGGGAAGAGGGAAGGATGGGAGGGGTGCGGGTGCGGGGAAGAAGGGGCGGCGGAGAGGAGGGACTGGGAAGGACTGGAAGAAACTGTTACCCAGTTCACGGGTGGGAGAACTTGACTTTGGGGGAACTAAAAACGACCACATGTAAGACATTCAGACGTGGAAAATGATGCAACGACTGACAGAGACAAAGTCACAGAGAGTAAAAGAGATGACGAGAGGTGAAATAGTAGATGCGGGGATGGCCGAGTCCGGGGCAGGCTGGCACGGTGCTCATTATCCCCAAACGCCCCGGCTTCAGTCCCGGAGTCTGCCCCGCCCGAGTCAGGGAGAGGCCCGCGATGGCCGCACCGCCCCGCAAGGCCCTGCCCGGCCGTCCGCCCCCGCCACCGCCACCGCGGGCCCGCAGGGAGCTGGGTGGCGGCGGCGCTGTCCTCAGGGAAGCGCATCATTCCAGCCCGGCCGGGCATGAGGCCGGGTCAGGATGCCCAGGTCGCAGGAGGAAAAGGAGGAGCTGGACCCAGCGCCCGGAGAGAAGAAAAGGGGAAGACCACGCCAGAGAGCAAGGCTCAGCGGAGGCACCCGTCCAGAGGGCCGAAGAACGGGAGAGCCCAGAGCCAGCAAAGTCTCCCCGGGAGCCCGGGACGGGCAGAGTGGAGTAGGAGCGCGGGAGCCGCCCGGAGCGCACTATGCGCGGGTCCCAGCCCGCCGGGCCGGTCTACATCGCCGGCCGGGTCACGTGGCCCCAGAGGGCGTGCGGCTGCCCGGGCGGGGGGACGCGCGGGGCTGGGGGCGCGGCGGCCCTGAAGTTCCCTCCCTGCGCGCAGTGCTGGCCCCCGGGTGCGGGAGCCGCCCACTGCCCCCCCGGGCCCGCCCCGCTGCGGGCCGCCTGCCTGGTATATAGCGCGCCCCCGCAGGCCCCGTGCCACGTCGCTAGCCACGCCGCGGGCACCCGAGACTGTGCGGCGCCCCCGAGCCAGCCCCCCTCCCCCTGCACCGCCGCCGCCCAGACGGGCGACCCCTGCGGGGGCTCCTGCCTCGACACCATGAAGAAGGAGGTGTGCTCCGCAGCCTTCCTCAAGGCAGTGTTCGCAGAGTTCCTGGCCACCCTCATCTTCGTCTTCTTCGGCCTCGGCTCAGCCCTCAAGTGGCCGTCGGCGCTGCCCAGCGTCCTGCAGATCTCGCTGGCCTTCGGCCTGGCCATAGGTACCATGGTCCAGGCCCTGGGGCCCGTGAGCGGTGGCCACATTAACCCCGCCATCACGCTGGCCCTCCTAGTCGGTAACCAGATCTCCCTGCTCCGGGCGGTCTTCTACCTGGTGGCCCAGCTGGTGGGCGCCATTGCTGGCGCTGCAATCCTCTATGGGCTGGCACCGTACAATGCCCGAGGCAATCTGGCTGTCAATGCGGTGAGTGCCCAGGGGGCTGGCTGTGGGGCAGGGACCCTGGGGTGGGCTCTGGACCTGGCCCCCAAGCCCCATCTCCAGAATGGGTGGCACAGAGTAGACCAGACAGCTAACACCTTTGCCAAGAAGGTCATAGCATCCTAAGGCCAGGAAGATGAATCTCCATGGTGGTGTGTGCTTTCAGCCAACTCCTCGGGTTCGTATCCACCTCCTCTGCCTGCCCACCCACCTCGTGCTGCCGTATCCCAGCCTCTCTCCTGGTGCCTACTGTCTGCCTTTTCTTACCTCTCTTCTCCTGTCTTACCTCTGAGCTCTTCTGTCCTCCTGGGCACCTCATCACTCCTGTGTCGTCCTCAGTGGAGTGGTCTCATGGAACCATCAGTGAGAGATGGGTTGTGATCCTGGCTTTGGTGACCCCAAACCTCTCTGGGTTTTGTTTTCTCATTCTCATTACATGGGAATGGCCATGACCTCCATAGAGTGGGACTCAGGGGGCTATGTTTAGAAGCCAGGCTTGTAAGCTCCCTAATGGGGTGCCCGTACATATGGTCTCTGATGAATATTGCTTTCTGCTCCTGGACTCCTCCCCTTCCCGCCATCCCTGGAACCCCAGTTTCAGCCCCCTTGTCCCGTGGAAACTGGGTTCATTAATCAAACACAGAGGAGGATTTTCTCGGCCATTGTCAAACCATGAGTCAGCCCCACCGGAGAGACAGGTTTGAGGTTTGGAACTGGCAGCGGGTCAGGCACGGGCAGGAGGCGGGCTTGGGGGGTGCAGTAAGCAAACTGGGCAGCTGCCCACAGGAGGAAGGGTAAATGCCAGCTTGTGGGGGTTGGGCCTGGGCAGACCAGTGACGGGCCAGTGTCGAGGAAGAGGTCCCCCAGCTTTGTCACTTTGGCCACAGCTTTGCGTTCCAAGCTTTCTGAGCACTGGCAAGTATATAGTCTCTTTGGCAAATGACCTCCCTGAAGTGACAGGGCTTGGCTTCCAGGCACTTGGGCCCTAGGAGTCCCTGGAGACCAAGACCCCCATCCCTGCAGGTTCCTGGCCATAGAGTCAGAAGAAAGCAGGGCTCCTAACACACCATCCCCTTGCAGCTCAACAACAATACGACTGCGGGCCAGGCTGTGGTAGCGGAAATGATTCTGACCTTCCAGCTGGCACTCTGCATCTTCTCTTCCACTGACTCCCGCCGCACCAGCCCTGTGGGCTCCCCAGCCCTGTCCATTGGCCTGTCCGTCACACTGGGCCACCTAGTGGGGGTGAGCAAAGGCGCCATTTGGCCCCTCAGGGCAAATAATGGGGCCCTGGGGCAGCACCTTCTGGATCAACAAGCCCCCCAGTGAAGACCTAGAGTGGAGCTGCTATACTCTGGCCCAGACTCAATCCCCTCCAGTATGAGAAAATACAGGAGTGAGGGGGAGTTGGGATGGGGGCAGGAACCAAGCCCAAGCTCAGGACAGAGAGGAGAGGAGGGTCCAGAGGGAACTGTGAAGGGAAAGGCACCAGGCTAGGAATCGGGGGACAGTTGGATGCCTGGCTGAGCCCCTGAACTGCTAGGGGACCCCAGCGTGGGTCCAGGCCTTGTGAGAGTAGACAGGCATGCTGCCCTCCTCACAACCTCCTTCTCTCTGTCCAGATCTACTTCACGGGCTGCTCCATGAACCCGGCCCGATCTTTCGGTCCCGCAGTGATCATGAGTCGGTTCAGCTCCGCACACTGGGTAAGGCTGGACCCTCCCCTGTCTCCCTGGCAATGAGTGCCTAGAAACCCAGCCTTAGCAGCTGACGGTTAGCAGCTGATGGGGGCCTAGAGCTTGGGGGTGACTGGAGAGAGAAGGGGATGCAGCCAGAACAAGGGGTAGATTTAGATGGCAGGGGACCCTGTTTGCGGGGCAGCGACTATGCGTGTCTGTCCCTCTAGGGAAGGAAAAGCACCTGTGCTCTGGAATTGATCTCTGAGGATTTGGTTTCCATCTTTCGGGGTGTCGGGGGGCATGGAGGTCCAAGTGTCTGTCCTCTCTGATGTATTATTTATCTGTCCCTGTTGGGGACTGGGGAGAGTCTGCCTTCCTGTGGGTTTGTCCCTCTGGACAATGTCTGTCATCTCCTTTGAGAGCTCATGGTCTCTCTCCAGAGTCTGTCTCTCTCCCTGTGTTCATCTCTCTGAGGTTCTCCATGTCTCTTCCCTTTGAAGGTTCATTTGTCTCTCTTTAGGGTGGGGTTGGCGGGCTTCCCGGGTGACGCCAGTGGTAAAGAACCTGCCTGTCAATGCAGGAGACATAAGAGACTGCAGGTTCGATCCCTGGGTTGGGAAGATCCCCTGGAGGAGGACACGGCAACCCACTCCAGTATTCTTGCCTGCAGAATCCCATTGACAGAGAAGCCTTGTGGGCCACAATCCATACAGTCGCAAAGAGTCGAACGCTACTTGAGCAGTAGCACAGTGGGGTTGGCGGGGGCCCTGTCCCCCTGGGAATGTCCATCTCCTTTCAGGACCTGGGCATTAGTGTCCTTTGTCATTGGGGAATGGGGTGTCAGTTGATCTGTCCCTGAAAAAGGGTGAATTCTCTTTCCGGAGGCGTGGGCGTGTCTGCGTCTGTCTCCTCTGAGAGGCCCCTGGGTCTGTCCTCTGCAGGGAGGGCTCGGCCCCAAGGCCTGGGCTCAGCCCCGCCGCTGCCCTCTTTCTGCCAGGTGTTCTGGGTGGGACCCATCGTGGGGGCTGCCGTGGCTGCCATCATCTACTTCTACCTGCTCTTCCCCTACTCCCTGAGCCTGAGTGATCGTGTGGCCATCCTCAAGGGCACATATGAGCCAGATGAGGACTGGGAGGAGAGCCAAGAGGAGCGGAAGAAGACCATGGAGCTGACTGCCCACTGACCAGCATCAGACAGGGGCCAGCCTCTCAGCCCCTGAACTGCAGGGGAGAAGAAAAGAAGCGCATGACAGCAAGGCCTCCTCCCCCCGCAGCTGGGTCCTCCGGGCTGGGAAAGAGGTGCTGCTCCCCAGGCTGTGCAGTGAAGAGCTGGAAGCAAGAGCACAGGATGGGACTCTTAGGGCAGGGGCCAGGGGCTGGGGGCTGATGGGGAAGAGACAGGGAGGTGAGCTCAGGGCAGGCTGCCCTGGGGCCAGGCCCGGAAGGGGTGGCTTGGCAGTCTGCATCCCCTCCTCCTCCCCAGTCCCTCTTCCAGAGCTAGGAGGACCCCAGCCCCTGGGACGACAGGGGTTGTGTCACCCCAGAGCTTCTTAGGTTCATTACATGCCACCTTATTTATTTCTGCTCAAGGATGCAGGGGGTAGGGTGCTGGTGTTTAAGGTGGGGGATTCCCAATAAACCACTGACATTCATGTTTGGCCTGTCTCGCTCCAGAAGATATTCAAGATACTGTAGCTCCTCACCTTTCCTCCGCGTCATCCCACACCCCCCTCCACATTCTCTGCAGTCCTCCGTGGAAAGACAGGGAAACTGAGGCCAGGGGAGGCTTAGAGAGTCAGAGCAGTGGGGTTGAGAGGGCAGAGAGACCAAATGTAGGAACAGAGCAGAAGGTCAGGAGGGGGCAGTGGGAACAGAGAAGGTCCTCACCAAGCAACCGCCTGCTCACCCCTCCCTCCTCAGCTATGTCAAGTCCTTGCCACTTGAGGAGGGCCTGGCACCTGAGTCAGGGTGTGCTTAGCAGGGTGGAGGAGAAGTAAACCGGCCAGCAGCCCCTTGAGATGCCAAGGGGGTGAGCAGCCAGGTCTGTCATCGGGCCAGGAGACAGTCCCGGACTCCCCTCTCGGCCCCTGGAGATTCCAGAAAGGTGCCACGTTGGGAGCCTGTGTTCAGAGGGACAAGCCCCAGCCCCCACCCCTATCGGAAGCCACACCCGACACACCTCTTCTCTGGGTCTGCCTCCACCAGCCAGGGTTCCCACCGTCCTCCCCTTGGCCTGTAGCTCTGCCCTTACTGTCTTGTTCCCTTGCCATTGACACTCCTTAGGACACCTCTTAAACTCACCAGGCCTCTGCCTCTTAAACTATAAAATGAGAATAAAAAAGTGCTCCCTCACAGGGTTGTTGTGGGGTCAGATGAAGGGAGGGAGGTAGATTCCTGGGACTGGGCTGCTCTCTGTGGGGAGAGGGGCAGATAAAGCTCAGGACACAGCTCTGCATCAGAGTTAGAATCTGGCTTTGAGCTCAAGTCTGGTTGTGCAACTCTGGATGACACAAGCTGTCCAAGTTTTAATTACTTCATCTGTAAAATGGGGATATTTGTACCCATTTCGTGGATTGTTGTGAAGATAAAATGAGACAATGGATAGAGAGGAAACACTTGGGCAGACATCTCAGATCATGGGCTTGATTTGCTTGTATGCAAAGAAACCAGCATGTCCACAGCTGGGCCCCCAGTCACACCCCAGTTCTGGAGGGCCTCTCCTTTCCTGAGCATGTTTAACCCAAGCTCCCGCTTCTCCCTGGCATGGGAACCTCTCCTTGTGGTTTTCAGTTTTGCTCCAGAAGAGAAGGGGCCAGGAAGGCCAGGAGTGGACTGAAAAGGGATGGGAGAAGCTATTGACAGTGGCTGACAAGGGTTGGTCCCAGGGGGTGGGGGTGGGGTGGGAGCAGATGCTCCAGCCCTCCTCCAAACTTGGGTGGTGGATGTGTGAGTGCTCAGTTGCTTTAGTCGTGTCTGACTCTTAGCAATCCCATGCACTGTAGCCCAACAGGCTCCTCTGTTCATGGGATTCTCCAGGCAAAAATTCTGGAATGGGTTGCCATGCCCTCCTCCAGGGGATCTTCCCCATCCGGGGATGATTGAACCCGCGTCTCCTGCATCTCCTGCAGTGCAGGCAGATTCTTTATTGCTGAGCCACTGGAGAAGCCCAAATTTGGGTCTGAAGAAGTGAAGTCGCTCAGTCGTGTCCAACTCTTTGCGACCCCATGGACTGTAGCCTACCAGGCTCCTCTGTCCATGGGATTTTCCAGGCAAGAGTACTGGAGTGGGTTGCCATTTCCTTCTCCAGGGGATCTTCCCAACCCAGGATTGAACTTGGGTCTCCCGCATTGTAGGCAGACGCTTTTACCATCTGAGCCACCAGGGAAGTCTTGGGTCTAATATCTGTAAAAGGAAGCTGCGGCCAGCCCTGCCCTGTCCTGCCTGCCTGGCAGCTTTATAGTTAACATCAAATGGCAGTGTGTGTGAAACCCCAGTGAAGGAGCGCCCCGGCCCCGACAGCTGCCACCACCCTTGCCTCTACCCAAGAGCCGGGCGCAAGTGCCAGCTCTGACCAGCAGGGGGGGAACCTCGTCCACCGAATCCACCGCTGCTGAGCTTCCTCGTCCGCAAGTCCCGGTCCGGGCTCCAGTCAGATGAAGGGCCGACGAGAGGGCACCTGGAGTCTTTCAAGTCTGGGTCCTCTGAACCAGCCCACCCCAGCCCACCCCACTGTCGGGGAGTGGTCCAGAAGAGAGAGGATTCCGTCCCTTCCTCTTTGCCCAGGGGCGGTCAGTTTCACCAGGTAGGAAGGTGGACACGGTGATGGATGGAGAGACGCAGGAGGATCAGGGATCAAGGCAGAGAATAGACAGAATGTTGGCTGTCCAGATGAATGGACAGGAGGAGGGGTGACTGGGAGGCTCGGCTCTTTCAACCCTAATCTGTAGATCAGTATATCAGACGTCACCCTTCCAAACGGCTCAGGTGAGATAGAGTCGTGACTGGGAGCCTGGCCTCTCCATCCAGCCCAGCAACTTGGTTCCTTTCTCGGACACACCTCAAGGGAAGCAGGACGCGGTGAATGGCGGGTCGATGAGGGACAGACCCTCAGGGATGTGCGGGACACCCCGTCTGAGGGAGGTTCGCCTAGGGCTTGAAGCGGACTAGGTGCCACGCGCCCGGCTATTTGGCCAGCAGAGGGCGCTGCGCCCCCTCCTGTCGGATCCTCTCCTAGCAGGTCGCGTCCAAGGCTGGCAGAGACCTGCGCACACACGAGCCAGCACACGCTAACCCCGCTCTCCGCGGATCTCCGGTTGTACCCAGCGGGCTGCGTCCTCTCCGCATAGACTTCTCGCTCCGCCTGTGTGCGGAGCCACATCGGCTGTCCCCCATTCCTTCTCACAGGACCGCTGGGGATCAGACCTTGGTACCTGGCTCCACGTGTTCTCTGAGGGGTACACGTGTGTGTCATATCCAAGCTCACACATGCTCAGTCACCCCCTCTGACCCTCTTCTCCATCTGAAGACAGAACCCAGACGAGCCTTGCTTCTCCGTAGGCTGCTTCCTCCCTTTACCCTCCCTCTGTGCCCAGGGACGGCCAGTTTCCCCAGGTGGACATGGTGACATGATGGAGAGGTAGAGAACTAGGGGTCAAGGCAGAGGATGGGCAGAGGGCTGGCTGTCTAGATGGCTGGACAAGAGGAGGGGCTGCTGGGAGGGTCGGCCCTCTCAGCCGCCCTCTGAGCCTCTGCTTCCTCTTTCCAGGTTTTAGCACAGTGGGTGAGGGGATACAAGGGAGATGACCTTGAATCCTCCCCTTTCTGTTCCTCCCCTTTCTGTCATGCTTATTGTTCCTCCTCCTCATCTCCCCATCATCCCTCCTCCTCCTCCTTCTTGCTCCCCCATCCCTTCCCAGCCCTGAGACAGGACCTGAGCACTCACACTGCCCCAAGTGGACTTGCGCGCACACACACACACACGCCTGCTCATACACGGAGATGCCCACCCTGGTAGTCTAGGGTGCCCAGAGACAGGCCTCTGAAAGAGTGAGAGCACACAGCTACCTGGAAGGCAGCTATAGACAGCCAGGTATGGGGCTTGACAAAAACTCTTGCAGCATGAGTGACCTCAAAAGCATGCCACTAGGGCCCAGGAAGGCTAGGTCCAGGGACATGCTGGCTACAGCGAGTTCTGGCCAATGTCCACCTGTCCTGGACAGGTAAAGGACCAAGTTCCAGGCCAGGCAGGGTCCCAGGAGACTCTGCTCCAGGTCAGCTGGAGACCAGGGCCAACACCCACTGAAGGCTCTCAACCCCGGGGCCCAAAGCAGGGGCCTCAGGTGCTGCTTGTCCAGGACCATTTCTAACCCAGCATGGTCTTCACAGCTCTCCCTGGAGTGGGAAGGGAGGTGACAATCCTAATAACCACCATTTTCTGACTTTCTCCAAGGCATCAGCACATTCACTCCTAACAACATGCTGCTGCTGCTGCTGCTGCTAAGTCATCTCCGTCATGCCCGACTCTGTGCGACTCCATAGATGGCACCCCACCAGGCTCCCCTGTCCCTGGGACTCTCCAGGGAAGAACACTGGAGTGGGTTGCCATTTCCTTCTCCAGTGCATGAAAGTGAAAAGTGAAAGTGAAGTCACTCAGTCATGTCCAACTCTTAGCGACCCCATGGACTGCAGCCCACCAGGCTCCTCTGTCCATGGGATTTTCCAGGCAAGAGTGCTGGAGTGGGGTGCCATTGCCTTCTTCAACAACATATTAGGGAGGAAGGAACTAACATCTCCACTTTTTTTTTGGCCTGGAGGCGCAGCTTGCAGGATCTTAGTTCCCCAACCAGGGGCTGAAACTTGGCCCCCAGCAGTGAAAACTCAGAATGCTAACCACTGAACCACCAGGGAATTCCTATCATCTCCACTTTAAAAGTGGGGAAGCTGAGGTGACAGGAGTTAACACTGGTCAGGAGTACGGAACACATGGCAGTATTCAAATGCTTCTCTTTCTGATGAAAGGTTCTCAACAGACAGACATGACTGCTGTTTGGTGCCTGGGTACAGTGCAGAAATTGAGGCCAGGTAACGTGCAGGGACTGGGAAGTGTCTGTCCTCAGGCCCTCTGTGACCCTGTCTGAGGGGCATAAAGGAGGGAGATGCCCTTGAAATTCGCTGGGACAGCCCCTAGGCAGGGAATTCCCTCCACCCCTCCATGCCAGGGAGTAATGTCACTCACACTGTGCCCACAGCCACATTCCTTCAGTCTGGAGCATTTCTTGAAAGACGCCTTCATGCCACGCAAGCCTGGGAGTCTGCACTGGAACAGTGGCAGCACCAAGGAGGTCAAAGCCAGAAGTAGCCACTAGTTATTCCCAAGCCCATCTTCTCTATGAAGTTTGCCCTGACTCTGCTGGAGGGGGGAAATTAGGGCAGGCTTCATACAGGAATTGAACTTGAGCAAAGTCTTGAAAGAAAACCAAAAAAGAAAGGCATTCCAAACCCAGAGTCTCCACTACTCGGTGATTACCCAAGCACGTTTCAAAGAGCCAGCCAGGCAGAGGGAGAAGTGAAAATCACAGATGAGGCTGGGAATGCCCGAGAGAGGTCCCCAGTCACTCGAAGGGAGCCAGGAACCCGAGGAGGGGCCCCGACTCGAACCCAGGAAAAGGGCTGCCTCTTCTTCAGGACCAGAGGGAAGCTGGCAAGGGCACAGAGGGCTGCAGGGGCAGGGGACAGGGGAGGATACGTGAAGTCTCGCCAGCTGCTTTCACTTTCTAGGTAGAGCAAGAGGCAAATCGATCTGCTGGAAGAAAGTCAGAGCAAGGTAGGGTACTCAAAGAGAGTAGGGAAGATTTGAAGCAGGGCTTAGAATAGGGAGAGAGCTGCATGGGGACAGTGTGGTGTATGGATTACTGAGACCCCTACTGAGGCATCAGTCTGCATGGCTGGCCAAGTTTCTCCAGCAGTGCTCAGCAGCACAGATGGGAGCAGAAGGGTGTGGAGGAGAATGTGCATGGAGGGAGAATGTGCATGGGGGTCAGGGAGGGCAAGGTGCAGGGAATGGGTAGCTGGGACAGAGGACGCTGCAAGGTGAGATGCCAGGGGATCTGGCTGGACAGAGTAGAGTCAAATCAGGAGGGTGAGATGAACAGAAAGGGGAGAGGGGAGGATTGGGGGAGGGATGTGGCTGGAACTGAAGTGGGGGAGGGTGGTTGGACAGAGCCTGTGGTCAGAGTTGGGATATTCCACTTGAAGATTTCAGAAGGCCTGTCCCAGGTAAGGACAGGTATGATAAGGCTGTAAGGCGAGCTGGCTGAAATGAAGCAGACATGAAAGCCTCCAGGAGGTCAGGAAACTTATTCACTCATGCATTCATTCAGCAAATATTTATTGAGCACCTGCTGCAGGGCGGAGCCAATCCCTATGCAAGAGGGTACATGTAGGGATGAACAAAGCTTGGTTCCTGCCCCCTAAGGGGCTCCCCACCTCACTGGGGCGATACACTCACACCGTGCCAACACCCATGGTGACTGTAGTGTAAAGGGCCAGGTGTGGTGAGGCCTCACCCAGGAAAGGGCCGGGGGATGGCAATGCTGAGCCTTGGGAATAGATCGCCGCTGTTCAGTCGCCTGCTAGTCGCGTCTGACTCTGTGACCTCATGACGGCAGCACGCCAGGCCTCCCTGTCCCTCACTGTCTCCCAGACTTTCCCCAATGTCATGTTCATTGCTTTGGTGATGCCGTCCAGCTATCTCATCCCCTGACGCCCTCTCCTCCTTCTGCCCTCAATCTTTCCCAGCATCAGGGACACTTCCATTGAGTCGTCTGTTTTCATCAGGAATCAATTAGGGCTACCCCAAACAAAGGATGTGGGGTGGGCTTTCCAGGGAGAGGAGAGAGTATCCCCCCAGGGGAGACCACCATGAAATATTCTAGGACCACTGGCTATTTGGTGAGGCCAGAGAGTAAAGGACAAGGCAGGAAGTGGGGAGAGGCGAGGCAGGAGAAGCAGGGTCCCAGAGGACCGTGGAGGCCAGGCACGGAGTTCACAGGGGCGACCAGAAGCTTTGAAGGGATTTTAGCGAGGAGCAGCAGGATCAGATTTGCATTTTAGAAAGATCACTCAGGCTGCAGTGTGGATAATTGATTGGAGCGGAGCAAGGGAGACGACAGAGAGTGGTTGAAGACTGCAGGGCAGCAGGGGTGGCAAGAAGAGGGCAGTGTCAGGAAATACTTGGGATTCAGCATCAGTAGGACTCAATGCCTTGGCTGGACGGGGGCGGGAGGGCAAGGTCAAGGATGCCTCACAGGGGCCACCAGCTGAGCTGGGGACAACAGAAGGAGTGCATTCAGGGGGCCCAGGGAGAAATGAGGATATCATCGTGAGACACATCACATTTGGGGAATCTGAAGACACCAGGGGACACCTGCTGGGCAGGGACACACGACTCTGGGCACAGCCTGGGCACTCCGCTGTGGGTAAGAGGTGACGAGTGTATTATTTTAGCAGCTTGGCAGGTTCTTCTTAGGCACAAAACACTTCTGTTTGAGAAAATACCTTGGTATGTTGCTGGGGGTTAAAGGGCAGAGCCTAGGTGTGGGTAAACTAAGGCCAGCACAGTCAGAAGAATGGTAAGCTGCCCTGTGAAGAGGCACAAGAGGGCGAAGAGTCAGTGGAAACTCCAGACCAGTGGGCAGCAGAGGTACCCGCCACCGTGGTGTCACCAGCTAGCTGTGGAGCAACTCCCCCCCACCTGCCCCTCTGCAGCCCTGCAGGCCCACGTCCTCAGTAACGTTGACCCCACTCACATCAGCTTTCAGAAAATGGTGCTTTAGGTGGAAATGAAGGACAGAGCTTCCTTCACATCTGGGTTTATGGGGTACAGAATAGTGTGAGCCCATTTGGAGGCCAAGTCTGCAGGCAAAGGGAGCCAGGAGACTAGGAGCCTGGGGGTGGGCGGTGCACGGGGCCCTCTGGCATAGGCCTTGGACTTGGGGATCTGAGTGATCTCGTTCTCTCTAAGCTGATGTCGCGGATGGGAGCATCCTAGAGTCACCTGTGGCCCCCAGACTGGGTGTCGGCCAGCAGCAGAGTTAGGCCTGTCCAGCTTGGAAAACTCCTGGGAGGTTCCAGTTCAGTGCCCAAGGACAGCCCCCCTCTTTTGGCTGTCATGTGAGTTTAGGGTGGGGCGAGCGTGTGGCCACCCCCACACCTCCCACCTCACCCCCCTGGCACACATAACCCTGTCAACCTGCCCCCTGCCAGTCTGGCCAGCATGGTCCTTGAAGCAGCAGCACCGTGAAGGAGCTGCAGGCTGGGGCCGGAGCGGCCGGAAGACAGGAGATCAGAAGAGGAACATAGACCTGGGAGCAAAGGCACCGAGGCCTGGGCGTGATGGAGTCAGGCCGGCGCAGCTTGGCCAGGATGCTGGTGTGCCGGCTCTGGATGACCATCAGCAAGGCTCTGTTTGCCGAGTTCCTGGCCACGGGGCTGTACGTGTTCTTTGGCGTGGGCTCGGCTCTGAGATGGCCCCTGGCGCTTCCCTCTGTGCTGCAGATTGCCATCACCTTCAACCTGGCCACAGCCGTGATCGTGCAGATCACCTGGAAGGCCAGCGGGGCCCACGTCAACCCTGCCGTGACGCTGGCCTTCCTCGTGGGCTCCCACATCTCCTTGCCCCGGGCTGTGGCCTACGTGGCTGCCCAGCTGGCAGGGGCCACCGCGGGAGCTGCTCTGCTTTACGGGGTCACACCTGGGGACATCCGAGAAAACTTTGGGGTCAATGTGGTAGGTGCAGGGAGGGGGAGAGGCAGGTCCGTACAGGTGGTAAGTGGGGAGGGCCAGGCCGGGGCAGAGGGGATACAGCAGAGCACGTGCTCCACACCTGCGCTGGGGACGTGGGGCCCTGGGGAAAGACCATGGCCTTAGTGCAGGCAGAGCAGGAAGGGGACTGTGGTTTGAGGAACAGTGGGGAGATGGGGGACAGGAAGGAGCCACACTAAGGGCCAGGAGTGGGAGGAGGACCAGGCACTTCAGGGTTGGTGCAGCCAGGGAGAGGTGGGGCTGTGGGGGCAGCAGGGAACCCTACACCTACCTCTCCCCAGTCCACAACCCCCCATCCCTTCCTGTTCCTCTGTCCCCAGCACTCTGCGGCCTGTCTCACCTCCCCAGATTTCTCTAGTCACCTGTGTTCCACCTACGTCCCCAAGTCCCCACCTTCCACTCCTACGCAGCCCAGGCAGCCCATGGGCGAGCACTGTGCAACACAGCTTCTCCAGCCTTCCCTCTTCCACCAGCCCTGGGCCCCCACCTCCCCTTGGACCGTGGCCCCGACCACCCTGTGGAGTGGGTGGGGTGCTGCTCACTCCCGCAGGGAGCAGGTGTCCATGTGGGCTCACTTCAGGGCTCACCTGATCCCCAGTGCACCGCTCTCCCCAGCCCATTAGCTCCTTAAGTCCTGGGGCTGGCGGTGGCAAGGTNCTCTTGCCCGCCTCAAAAAGTCGGGGGCACCCAGTAGACTGGCGAGAAGTGGGCCAGGGCCGGTGCTGCAGCATTGGCCTGGGCCTCAAGTCCTGGCTGCTTCCTTATTCACTTCCTCCAGCTGGACCAGTTTCCAAACTTGGATAGAGAAAAAGACAAACAGAAATAGACACACAAACACACCAGCAGGGACAGGAAGAGCACTAGCCAGGGTTCTGGGCTGGAACGGGGATGAGAGGAGGGAGGCAGGGGTGGTGGGGGCCTGACCCTTCACCTGCAGAGACTCAGGTCGGGGTTGCTGGGGGTGGGGGGTTGTGGGCAGTGGACAAGACTTGTGCTTCTCGAATGCAGAAAGCTCCAGGGCTCCCGGGAGACCAAGTCAACACTGGAGAGCAGGTGGAGTCCCCGAGCCGCCCTGTGGTCTTGACGGCTCACGAGCAGGGCATCTGTTTCTGCCTCCTCAGATCTTCTGGGTGGGACCCTTGACGGGAGCTGTCCTGGCTTCACTGATCTACAACTTCATCCTGTTCCCTGACACCAAGACCCTGGCCCAGCGACTGGCCATCCTCACGGGCAGTTTAGAAATGGAGAAAATAGAAGGGGAGGAACCCCAGAAAAAAGAAACCCAGTCCAACTCAGAGGACACTGAGATGGAGAGTGTGTGTCAGGTGGCATAGAGCTTGGCCTCCGCCCTCAAGCTTCTGAAAAGAGCCCTGAAAGTGGACAGCATGCTTTGTATAACCAGATTTCAGGTTTTCCTGGGGACATGGGGGGCTTGTGAGGTAGGGTGGGAAGGCTTGGCCTCGACCTAAATGTAATGCGGGGGACCCCCAGCATTACATTTCTAGAAGGAACCTGGGAAGCAAATCTGCTCCGTTTCCTCTTCTTCCATCACTTTTAATGGGGCCAAGCAGAGGGAGGCAGGGGAATTCATCACCACTCTCCCTGTCTCTCATCTGTCTGGACCCCAGGCAGGACCCTGGGCTTCCAGGTCCCCATGTCTTGGAGAAAAAGGAATCTGAGTCCAGACAGGCTCTCTGCTCAGAAGCTGTGGGGACCTCCGGGAACCCTCTCACCCCACTGTTGGAAGGAGGATCCAGATTTCCCAGAAGAATCAGGTCCTAGGCCAGCCTCTGAGCTCCAAGGAGGGATGTCTCTGCCCTTGGATATGGATGGGGGATGTGGCTCCCCTCAGACTGGGGGCTTCCTGGGGCCCGATTGTCCCCTCCCAATAGATCTTCATTCCTCACCCCTCCAAATGAGAATCAGCGGAGAGCCCCTCCCTTGGGAAGAGCTGGCACAGAGAGGAACCTTTTCTCCAGCTAGTGGAGGGGCAGGATACGGGTAAGGGAGGTTCAGCCCAGACGGGCCTTTCTCCCCAGGTGTTCTCTTGCCTTTCACTCCAGCCCCATCCACAGAAACAATACTGATGGGGGAAGGTCCCGTTGCAGCACTCAGTCGGTGACCTGGGCCTGAAGAAGCCATCACCAGACTCATTCTCAGCTCTGCCGGGATCCCCCATAAGCTGTTGAATATGCCCCAAGGATGGTGGGAAGTCAGGAATAACCCAGGAAACCAAGAATTGCAGTTCAGGGCCTCTGAAGGACTACCGGAGTCTCACCTAGTTTGTTAATATTTTCAAGCTGCTATAAATCTACTCTGCCTATGACCTAGGATCCTGTCTGGATCTCAGCCTCCTCAGCTGTAAAATGGGCTGTAAAATCTACCCCCGAGATTGATGTTAAACAAGAGATTGGAAAATGTGTTTGGAAGTTAAAATGATAGAATAGAAAACCAAATCCAATAAATGATGATGACTGTTGCTGTTACTGTAATTATTGGGTTTGAATACAATTGCTGTTGATAATGGGAAGAAGGAGGGAAAAAGGGAGAGGGAGATGATTGAGAGAGAGGGAAAAGTGAGTAGGCTTTTCTCATTTCATCTGCTCTCCTTACCCAGGGCCCTGCCTTCTTTCCTGGACCTAGTGACCTTTGTGAGTGTGTGTGTGGGGGAGATGGGGTAATAAGAGTCAGGTTGGGGAGGGACCCTGGAATGAAGAGACAAGCCAGTACATCAATTTTTCTCATCTCTATGGTGCCCATCACCATGGTACCCTGCACTACAGCAGTCAAAAGCATGAACAACATAGGTCCTTTTCCATGTCTCTAAAGGGGCTAGAGATGGGAGAGAGGCTGCCAGTCTCCCAAGGACAGGGCAACAGGGCCCATTCTGTGACAGTGCAGTGACTGAGTCCTAAGAGCTCGTGGCCACAGCAGCCGTGTTCTGCAATATGGTCAGTGCAGAGAACCACTCACATCTCTCCAAGCTGGGCCCCACTCATTCATCTTCACAATCTCTCAGAGCCCAGGGCCTCCTGTGCCCTCTTATGAGCAGGGACAGCTGGGCGTGCACACGTGTGTGTGCATGTGCACACACACGTGCGTGTGTGTGATTGACTTGCTGAAGGTCACCAGCTCAGTACCACAGACCCCCCAAGGTCTCCCCAGCTCCCAGCTTAGAATTTTCCAAAATAGAGCTTCAGGGGGGCTTATACAAGCAGCAGCCAGAGAAAAGAAGGAAGCAGGAACTAGAAGGTTGAAGAGGACAGGGGGATGGAGCTCCTGCAGCAAGCTCTTAAGCTCTGAGACAAATTATCTCCGCATCCCTGAGAACCAAGCACGCAGTGGGTGCTCAATAAAAGTTTGATGAATGAATGACTGAGGCTGGGCGGCTGGGGAGGGAGGGGAGGTGGTAATTGATCAAGAGAACTCGGGAGTCACTGCTCCAAATAAGCCAAGAAGACAGCAGCTGAGAAGCCTACGCTGGAAGGCTGGGGGAGCTGGGGAGAGGCCGCACAGCCACTTGAGCTCCTGCCCCTGCCCTAGAGCAGACCGTGGAACCTCTGTCCCAGGAACCTCCTGGCCAAGAGCATGAGGGTGCCTGCCTGAAGAGAAAGCTGGGGGCTCTTTTCCCAAACAGTTCGTTAAAGCTGTGCTCTGTCAGAATAGACTAGAGCAAGAGACAGCTTCATGAGAAGTGAGGAATTAGGTTAGAATCTGAAGAGCATCCAAAGTTAGACACAGGAATGAGTAACCAAAGGTTAGCTTCTCCTTCTCTGGAGCCCTTTAATAGGACAGCCGGCCATCTGCTCGGATGTGGGAAGGGCTGGCCTTTGGGGAGCCAAATTTCAGTGGCTCCAGCCAGGGTCTTCGCTCCACAGACACAAATGGAGCCTGGATGGGGCGGGTGGGGAGCTTGGGGAGGACAGAGACCCAACCAGGCAGACCCTTGGTGTGCACTCCCTTCCTCCCTTTTGTCAGGGGAAGTTTTTAATTAATGGTGTGTAATCTGATCTGGCCCTTCTCCCTGCTGAGTGCTGCCTTCAATCAGCGGAGCCATCTGCAATTGCAATTCATAATTCTCCCGAAAGGGAGGGGGGCCGGGGACGGATGCCTTGGTGATTAATACAATTAGCCTTTTATGTTGATGATTGTCTTAGCAGGAGCAGATGATGCGAGCGCAGACCCTAGGCTGTCGCATCCCCATTGGCTGGCAGACAGCCCCTCTCCATTCCCCACCCCCAATGCCTCCTCCGGGTGTAAAGAGGACACAGGTCTAATCTGGGACCACGCTGCACAGTGGGGGGGCTCCACGGAGGAAGGTCCTGGGACTGAGAGGAGAGGAACAAGACAACTATCCAGAGACGCTCACTTTCCAAAGAAAATCACTTGGACCTAAAGGAGTCTGTGCTTCAAGGTTTTTTTTGTTTCTTAAATAGTAAAGACCATATTAAGATAGAATAGGGGTTGAAGGTTTAAACGTGGGCTCAGCTGCATGGGCTCTGGCATGGACTTCAGGATCCTGAGCCTTAGTTTTCTCATTTGGAAAACAGGGTCTGTTCATAAGGGGCTGGAAGAACCCAGCAGGGCCTGACACACAGATCTGGTGGTTTTCAGCGTAATCGAGGTAGACTGCCATGCCCTCTGCCAAAAAGTTCAGCTGTTTCTCCTGCAGTTTTTAACATGGCCAGACTACTACTAAAGAAGGGATCACTTCCTCCCCATACACAAGCCTGAGCTTGAATAAAGGAGACAGAGAGGGAATGGGGGGGAGAGAGAGAGAGAGTGAGTGTGTGTGTGTGTGTTTAGACAGAGGGAATGTGTGTGGAGACAGAGAGAGAGAGTGTGTGTGTGTTGTGGGACAATGGGGAGGCAGTGAGGAGGATCCCAGAAGAAAGAGGAGTCAAAAATCAAACCTAAGAAAGAGAAGGCCGGCCCTCTTCAGAACACAGTGGTGAAGCATTTGGTCAGATTGCGGTTTGGGGGAGATTCAATAAAGCAAAGGAGGCTGGGTGGATAGAAAGCGGTGAAAAGAGCAGGGCTTTGAGCGCCTGGAAGCTCATACGAAAGTAAACAAAAGGGGAGCAGCCAACAGAGCTGAAGGTTTAAGAGGCAGCATAGATCAAAATCTGTGATCTTTAATCTATAATGAGGTCAAGTGATCTGGAACAAGCTAACTGGGGTTTTGATGGGAGACTCTGCTGGGTCAGGAGAGGTGATCAGCTCAGCCCCTTTGGGCTCACAGCGCAGTTCTCCAGGACCTGGAACAAGACGACAGCTCCTAGCAAGAGAGGTGTTAACTGATAGCCAATGCCAGGCCTCTGGAATGCCAGGGGGAGGACAGGGAGGGATAGAGGGAGGGGAGAGGTTAGGGCTAATCAAGAGGAAGCTTCCGGCCAAGAGGTCACCGCTCGGGCAGCTGGGGCAGGGGGTCTGCACAGCCAAGCTCTGTAATCACTTCTCAGGGGGGAGCAGCTACACTGAGGCGCAGTCACATATTTAGCAAAAGCTGCAGAGGGGAGGCATGGTTAGTGAAGGGGGTTATGAGACTGGGGAGCCCAAAGGCACTAATTAATAGGCTGCAGTTAAAGGGCAGAAAAGCAGGGAATGGAAATTTTTCAGAGCTTTGATTAAGTCAGATAAAGAGTCAGTTTCTGCCTGAGCTGGGGGTGGAAGACGCCAGAGACAGAGACCAACAACTCCCCTGCACCCCCGCGGACAGATGGAACAAGGCTTAGGCAGGCCAGGGCCCAGCCCCGGGTCAGAAGAGAATAGGACAGCAGTCCAGGACAGCGACCAGTTACAGAGCACCCACCCAGAGGCCCTCCCCAGCCCCACTGATGCTTCCAGGCCTCTCAAGTGGCCAGGTTCAGCCTGAGTCCCAGCTTTCAAGTCATCAGCTCTGGGCTCCTTGAAGCTTCCAGTTCCTCCCTCCTCTAAAGTTCCACAGCACTCTGCACCCACCTCCATCCTGGCACTGAACACATCTCTTCATAGTTTTGGGAACACCTCTCTCTACCCAAGCAGGAAGACTTTCTTAAGCAAAATTATATTTTTAGTCTCATCTCCAGGCAACAGGTTCCTTAACTTGACCATCTGTCCCCATTTTTTATCGGTGCCCATAACATGGCCTTCCAGTTTCCAGTGACGAAAGTGAAAGTGTTAGTTGCTCAGTCACATCCAGCTCTTTACAACCAGGCTCCTCTGTCCATGGGATTCTCCAGGCAAGAATACTGGAGTGGGTTGCCATGCCCTTCTCCAGGGAATGTTCCCAACCCAGGGATCAAACCCAAATCTCCTGCATTGCAGGTGGATTCTTCACTGTCTGAGCCACCAGGGAAGCCCCACTTCACCAAAGAGGAAAGACCTCTGGCATTCCGGATTTGGTGAGCCAACTGGACAAAGGATTGTACAGATTATCTAACACCTCCGTGTAAAGAACCTTGGATGTTTCAATACTGTACTGTCATTTCAGAACTCTATCAGGATGTGTTGTTATATCGTGGCCAGAGCCTCACTGATCCACAATGCCTTCTTTTCACCCTTCTCCAACTCAGGGGTCACATGTAAGGGTTCTGGGGGTCATGACTGGGGCAGATTTTGATTCTCTTCTACACATTGCTTGTTTGCTTCTTCATAGCAGTTGTCCTGGGGCTAAGTCTTGCTTTTCCTATACTGCAACTGCCCTCCGACCTGGGGAAACTCCTCATTTTAATCTCTCTCTGATCACTGCTAAGTAGAAGGTTCCCTTGTCTCCACACTGGGGCTAGCCAACAACCTACCTCTCATGAACAGCTAATATTTCCAAGCCAATTTGGATGATAAGATGCACCACTACTGTACAAACCACTGAAGAAAAGCACTGTTATATACCACTGATTACAAGAGAATCTAATTCTCATTAAATTGTATTTTTAAGTGCATTTTACAGTCAAGGAAATGATCATTTCTCCTTCAAGTCTTGGCTCCTTAACTCAGATTTGGGAATGGAAGGCCCAAGTGGCATCGAATCGCAGGGCTCAAGTCTTCTTCCTCAAGTAACGCTCATTGCCCTCGTATGCACTCAACTCCTCTGTGCATCTGTTGCTATTCCAGCTTTTAAATGCCCAGGCTGCCCCTCACAGTGAGTATCTCTTCTCCTTCAGCACCAGGGAGTCCACTGAAGAGAACCCCACTTTTCTCAGAGGCAAAACAAAACACAAACCCTGTCAAAGCCAGGACTGCCATTTTTGAGATCATCTCCTAGCACTCCGACACCAATTATCCAACCACTTCCCACCCTACGGGGCTACCTGCCCCCAAGCCTCCAGACGAGGGCCCTGAGAAGATGCCGAGATTAGTCATTTCCTCTGAAGCGGGCTAAGACGGCACCAATAAGCTGCCGACTGCAGGCAGTTCCCGTTAAAGCAAAGCAGCTGGAAAGGGCTTAGCCCTTTAATGCTAGCAGCTGTATCTCCACAGTGTGGCTGCTCTGCTGAGGGGCTGGACTCTGTCCAGAAGCATCAAGCATTTAGCCCCAGTCGACGTATATTAACCTAGGAGGAGAGCAGCCAGCTCCCTGGGAAGAGGGGAGGCGGTTCAGTTAAGCACCTCCACCCCTAGGCTTTGCTTTCCAATGAGGAAGAAAAATCCAGCCCCTTCATAGGGCTCACTCTACTAAAATCTGGACAAACAGTATCATCTCACAGGCAGAAGGAGCTTTTCTCACAGGTAACAAGAACAACTCCATTTTAAAAACTCACCTAAGGACAGAGCCACTTTGTAGGTTTTTTGCTTTAACATTTGGCTGCATTGGGTCCTAGTGGTGACTCGCAGGCTTAGTTGGCCCTGCGGCCTATAGGCTTAGCTCCCTGACTGGGACTCAAACCCACGCCTTCTCCACTGGGAGAATGAAGGCTTAACCACTGGGCCACCAGGGAAGTCCCTCCACTTGTTAGTTTTAACAAGACTTTAGGCCACTAACCAGGCACTCATTCTCCTTTGACCTTGTTTTTTTCCTCTGAGGTCTCAAGTATTCTTTGGATGCCAGGTGTGCATTTGTGTGAACACAACAGACGGGCTTCCTCTTTTCCAAGAGCTCTGGGCTCTGAGGGAGAAAGCTGAACAGCCCTCAGAAAGCCCTGGCACAGAGCTGGCTGCTGAAGAGAGATCACTCGAAGACTTCTTACTCAAAGCCAGATGGTGAACATGAGACAGGGTGAGAGCTAATGCCACTCAGGGGAAAGCCAATAAGCTAATCCGCTGACACGTCTCTAGAAGCGGGCTGATAGCTTTGGCTCAGTCTTGCCTAATCTTAGCTCTGAGCTTCAGAGCACACAAGATGCACATGGGTGGCCTGGGAACAGACTCCCACCAGGACAACCTTAAGCTCATCCTCCACCAGCCCATCCTCTCTTTCCACACAGAGGACAGCACCGGACTACCCAGGTCCTCCAACTGACCCAACAACCCAACATTAAGGAATAGTCTCCAGTCCCAATGCTTTTCCCAGCGGTCTGGGCCTTCCTGCTCTTTCTGGGTCATCTGTCGAGAGTGCATAGGCACGTCTGCATACAGCCAGCCCTGAGTCGAATTATTTACATATTTAATATTACAGGCCCCATGATGCTGAGGAAGTCTGAAGTAGCAAACACTACAGCTAACCTCTGGAGCAGGAGCTGTAATCTCCAGGTTCTAATCCCAACTAAACTACAATTTATGAGAATTTGAGTCAAATTACTTCGCTGAGTTTGTCATCAATTGGGATCATATCACCTATTCCACCACCACACATGGGTGTGGTGGGGTCAGATATGTTAAATGGAAGCACCCCGTATATTTTAAGTCACCACATTACATTTCCTAGAGGCTTTGTGGAGAATCAGCTCTTAATTCCATCTTCATTGATGACCAGAGAAGATATTAACTGGCAAGTGCTTTATTAGAAGTCTAAATATCCATTTACATGTGTCTAAGCCCAACACACATATGGTGTCCAACTGTGTGAGATCCAAGAGTAATGCTGTATAAAAACAGTGAGACTAAATGAAGCCTGGCAAGAGTTAGAGGGAGAAGGTATACAAAAGGGAAAATTCCTGCTTCCAACTCCATGTCCCTGAAAAGTGGCCTCCTTTCCCATCCTACACGACTGCAGAGGACAAGGCTCCCACACACTGCAAGGTTATTCCTGGTGACGTCAAGCTGTCTTCAGCCTGACTTCGTGAATAGAAACCATCAACAAATATAGACTCTGAAAATGAGAATCTCACAAATCACCCAAGTTAAGGACCTCTTGGTCTGGGGCCTTTCACTTATTTACAAAATATACCAGCTACAGGAAGCAGATTTTATTTTTTTTAATTACTAAATTCTTAGGTGAAGTGGCCACTCTCCAAACCCTGTTTATATTAACAGCACAATGACTAACATGCCCTGACTCTGCAGGCTTAAAAGCTTTTCGCACCAGTGGCTGAAGCTTGAGTCACGACCGAGATTATCATTAAAGCACACAGATCAAGAACCTACTGTGTGAGCTGCACCAACTTGAACTCCGCACCTGCCACCCTTGCTTCTCAGGTCTGGACGCCACAGCAGCTCTTTCCCTGCTCCTGCTGAGAATCTAAGATAAGGTGACACACGATTAAGCAGACTGCTCAGTATCCCAGGCACGGCCTTGGGTCGCCCACACACTTTCCAATAGGAAACCACATACTGGATGTGCACACACATGTGTCTGTCTCCCTGTCCAAAGGCCGAGGTGGGCAGAGAGGCCCTACTATAACCAAACAAAAATAGCAAGCCTGGGATCTCTGCTCTCAGCACTCGCACAGTGCTCCCTGTCACTTTGTGTTGCTCAGTAACTGAAGCATGAATTTAGGAACTCAAGATCCCTTTCAATGCCACAGGTCGGTTCAAAGCCAAAAATTACTTTTTTCCCCATAGTTAACTCAGTTGAGCACCCTACAGTCTTCTGATGGAAACTCCAAGATGCCTTCTTGCCCTCTATTTCTGCAAAGAACTCACCTTCTCAAGGAAGAAAAACAAATCATTAAATATCCAGCAATAAACACCAACTGTTGCTCCTAAATCAAACCATGTAATGCTTGCCCAGTTAAATCAACATCAAACTCAGGAGCCTTACACAGATGGATGGAGATGAATGGATTTAAAGATGTAAATATTCTGGCTATTAGCAAGTGGGATAATAAAGCTAAACTGCATTAAAGACAGAGTAAGAGGCAGCATCAGAAAGGGTTAGAAGCAGGAGGTGGGGGTGACACCCACTCCCAAGCCCCTGCCACAGATCTATCAAGGGAGTACAATTTAATTAAGAAAGCCTTCGAAAGTCAAGCTGTTCCACATGAAGTACTGTTAAAGAAGTTGAAGGTTGGTGCATATTTCCCTCTGCTAATATCAGAATTATTTTCATGGCTAAGGTCTCTTGGCCTAGCCCACAAACCAAGCAACTGGCTGCCAACATTTGACACACAGGACCATTTCCTTTTTCGTTAATGGGCCATCAGTTCCTGCATAGGGTCTTCTTTTGCCTTCACTCACATTATACAATCCATTTGCTTCCTCCACATTAGTGACTTAAAATGTACCTTGGGGAGATACTACAGAACAGCAAATATGGAGACAGGCCAACACTAAGCTTGCAGGGAAATAAGACAGACAGCATCTAGGACAAAGTTTAAAAAAAAAATCCTAAAAGGCACACGTGTGTGTGTGTGTGTGTGTGTGTAAAGGGGGAAAGGGGAGAGGGGACCCATCCTCTGTCAATTTGCTGAGGCAGATGGGCCCTGCTGCGAGAGCTACCACCTCCTGGGAAAAAAGCCAGTAGGTTGCCTCCTCTCTCCACGGTTACATATTAAGCCTGCAACTGTTTACGTTCAATCTCAGATACATTCTGTTCACCAGCTTCAGAGTTCCAAGTGCAGGTGCCCTCTGTTAATCATCCCAGCTCACTCCAGAGGCACTTCCAGCAGTGATGGGTATTCCAGGCAGTCAGCCAGACAGTCGTCTGTGTTTTTCTTTCTTTCTTTTCCCTGCACCATTCTCATCCTTAAAGACTTGTTTAGAAAGTTTGGTTTTTGTTTAAAGTAGTTTCTTTAAATAAGGGGTTAAGAGCCAGGACAAATCCAGGACTTCTGTTTGGACAATGAAAGAGACTGAAACAAAGAAACAAACTCCTGGCAGGTGGTGAAGCTGGGGGGGGGGGGGGGGGGAGGAG
>SJYQ01002031.1:44631-69172 GCA_006410935.1 Redunca redunca | reverse complement strand
GGAGGGGAGGGGGGGGGGGGGGGGGGGGGGGGGGGGGGGGGGGGGGGGGGGGGGGGGGAGAGTGAATGACAGGGCACTTTTGGGGAAATATATTTTCTTTAAAAAGGCACTGAAGGTTATCTTCCAGACAAGAAAATCAACCTCACATTCATTTTGAAAAAACTATTTACTTTTTTCCAAATATTATTCCAAATGTATGTTTTACAGGCCACTATGGGTCAGAAACATTCTCTAGAAGGAAGCATTTTGATAGGCTTTGTAAACAATTCTAATAGAAGAAAAAGCTCATATTTATCTAGATGTGGCTATGCTCCACAGGAAGATTTCAGCATCCAAAGTGCAAAGACAAAATACTGTGGCCTTTCTTGCCACTCAAAATATTGACAATCTTCCCTTACAGCCTACTCTTGTTAGTTGGGTGTTAAACAGACAGTACCCTGACCTTTAGAAGTAGAGCTCCAATGGACAAGGGGGTGGGGGGGGGGTGTTAAGCATCAGAATGAATTCAACTTAAGAATAAACTAGCTTTGACCCCAACCAAACCCAATGTCCCAACAGAGGCCCATTAGAAATAAATATAAATTGTAGTATAACTTTTACAAGGTTGTGCCACTTAATACTATTAAGCCTAATCAAACCAAATTAAAGCCAAGCACACTCCCATTACTAGTTCAGTCCTCCCCATATCCCAGTTCTACGAAGGCTCCGTTGTTACAGCTCAGCTCCTAACAGGGGAAGGGGAATTTCCAAGTTCTCGAAGGAGCCATCCTAAATTCTCTGCCCAAACCTTTCTTTACGCTGGCCCCCCATTTCCCACTTCAAGACAAGTCAGTCTTACCAAAGAGGCAGGGGCTTCTACCACTAGTCTCATGGAAATTACATCAGAGAAATGTCATTACATGAGGGAATCTGGCTTTAAGCCAAAGGGATGTACCTCCCAGCCTGCAAAAGAATCACAATGAATTTCATACCCCTGTAAAGATCTCCCATCTAAGAGCTCCCAAAGACAGCACAAAGTGTTGATATTACATTACTTGAGGAGAAGGAGAAAGAGATATATATAGTTTTCATAAAATCCCCATGCACAATTAAACTTGATTAAAAGCCTGGAGAATGCTAAAAGTAGTAATGAGGCTGCAGAATAGAGTACAGGTGCACTCTTCCTCACAGGCAGTAAACGCTGTCAAGTAACAGGAGACACGACTTCACTTGAGCATTGGAGAAGCAAAAAAGTTGCCTTGTCGTCCTAGGTTGGTGGCAGACTTGCTTTTGCTCCCAAATCTAAAGAAAAAGAAAATGAACTGGAAAAGTACTCTATAAAAAATGATAAACAACTATAACATCACTTGACAATCAACTAAAGTAGGAAACCCTCAGCAACTACTCCGTAAGCCACTCTCTATCACCTGAGATGAGGGAGGGGAAATACTAAAGACCTTTGCTGCTGCTGCTGCTGCTAAGTCGCTTCATTCGTGTCTGACTCTGTGCGACCCCATAGATGTCAGCCCACCAGCCTCCCCTGTCCCTGGGACTTTTCAGGCAAGAACACTGAAGTGGATTGCCATTTCCTTCTCTAATGCATGAAAGTGAAAAGTAGAAGTGAAGTCGCTCAGTCGCGTCTGACTCTTCGCAATCCCATGGACTGCAGCCCACCAGGCTCCTTCGACCATGGGATTTTCCAGGCAAGAGTACTGGAATGGGTTGCATTGCCTTCTCCGCTAAAGACCTTTCAGTTCAGTTCAGTCGCTCAGTTGTGTCCAACTCTTTAGACCCTTTCAAAAAGGGTATCCTTACAGCTTTTAATGTCGAGCTGCTAGCTAAGATCTAATTGAATTTTTCTTTCAATAAGCTTCAGCATGATGGGAAGGATGTCTAAGGAAGTGACCACTTCCTATTTCCTGAGCCAACCAATTCTACATACCTGGGAGTGTTCTTGGTGAGGGTGGAGCGGACTCTCTGCGACAGGGAACTGGATGAAGGAGTCTTGAGGAGCTGATGCTCAGGAGTGGTCACAGGCCCCAGTAAACTCACTTCAATCAAAGGTAAAACATATTTTTAAAGGAGGCGGGGCGGGGAAGAAAGCATTCTCGTAAGGCAACTAGTATTAAGCTACAAATCCTGTTAGACACTTAAGAGCTAAGTTTAGAGACATAGCAAAGTCCCGGGGGTCATTTTTGTCATCATTTTATAACACACCAGTATATTTTTTGAACTATGCAGGCAATGATCAATGAGTAGCTAACATTCGTTTTCTGACTTAAGCCATTCTCAAACTCCAAACTTCATAATCTAGCATCTATTTGATTTTTCCTGTACTAGAAAAAACAATATACTTCCTTAAAAAGCAACTTGCAATAATAAAAGAACAGGTCTCCGATGCCAGTGAAGTGGGAATGAAACCAGTCTCATACACTTTTGGGGGCAATACACATTGGCAAAAGCCTTTAAGAAATCAAGTTGATAAAGCATACCAAGAAACAGAAATGTTTAAAACCTTTATTTCAATTCAGTAATTCCCACTCCAAGGAATTTACCATTAGGAAAAATAAAAAGGCATATACATACGTTGATGCCATCAGTATATGTAATTATGAAAAACTGAAAAATAAAATCAGTACCAAATATAGCATATTTAAGTAAATTATAGTTTACAACCATAAAAATGATAAATAAGATCATACAGTAACAGAGAAAGTTCTCACAAAATGCTAAATGAAATAAGAACTAATTATATCTAAATTATTATATCTATATTTATAAAAATATCCATATGGGTAAAGAAAGAAGAACATGGAAAAGTGAAAACAAAGTTAGGATGGCAGAACTGTATAGCTTTTTCTTTAATGTTAGAATTCTCAAAACCATTTTAATTTTACTAAAGAATATGTACTTCAAATGACTCTAGCAAAGGAAGGAGAGGACACCCAGCCAAAAACCAGAGAGGGAGTCAGGCCCTTTAAGAAGCGCGCCTCCGGCCTTACCTTTGACATCTGGGGTCTGTGGTGTTGAGAAGGCATTTGAGTTTTCAATGACATGCATGGGGTCAATGTTTTCTTGTTCTACCATCATGAACTGACTCCAGTATTCCAGGGGTAGTGACAGCAGGCGTTCTACCACCTAAAAGCCACCCAACGTGTTAGCAAACTATCAACACTCAGGGCTTACCTCTCACCAATCTGTCCTGTTTTGCTGTATGAGTTCATGTAACGTAACATGCCTCCTTACCTTGGGCTGACGCTTGATGTCCTGTAACATTATCACTGGATCTGGATTGGGCACAGCATGGGCAACTATTGTAGGGCCAAAAACTTTGGCCAGATTGGTAACATCCATTTTAGTGTTTGGGCTCTGAGCCACTCTATATAAAAGAGCATTAAATTAGAAGACTTGTCCTTCTGCTTAAAAGTAGACCAGAATATAAGATCTACAGGAAAATAATTCACCCTTCACGTTCTTCCCTAACATCCAACCCCCGTTCTCTTCTGTGTGGCAAATTCCCAGACTCACAGAGACAAATCTCTGCTTTACTCACCTCTGCAAGTGAATCATGAGGAAAGCTAGTGTGTCTCTGTTGGCCTGGGGCAGCTCACCAACAGCCTGGTACATGGCCGCTATGCTGTTATCGTCATCTGTGATTTCTGTAAATGAAAAGAAAGCACCAAGAGGCCTAGACTTCTTTCTCTTGACAAGAGGTTTTCAAGCTATCGACCACAAAGTCTCATCTATACAGTAAGCTTCTGAAACTTCTGATTAGGTTCATGACTGCATCAGTCTCTAGTTTCATTAACAAGTAGGATACTGGCCAATAGCTCAATATTAGAAATCAGAACTTAAAAAAAAAACAACTTTTGCAGTTAGGGAGAGCAGCTGGAAACTCATGTTTCCAGGAAGGCAGACGTATAACTGCAGTTTACAACTATCAAGAAGGTACTTGTTCACAAAACATGTCAAGAGCCTACCAGGTACCAGGCACTGTTCTAAGCTAGCAGCATCAANGTAAATATATAATAATTAAATATAAATATAAATAAATATAAATATATTTACATATAATAATAAGGCAGGCAAGAAAACTAGAAAGTAATGGGAGCTGTTCTTTCTAACCAGCTGGTCAGGTGTTTCTGTGGACAAGCTATCCAACAAGAAACCTGAAAGACACAAAGGAGCAAATCCTGCAAATGTCACTCCAGGTTGAGACAACAAGTATGATGGCCTCTAACTGAGCTGGGAGTAAGCTCGGTTATGGTCTAGGAATTGCAAGAATTTCAGTGCAACTGGAAAAGAAAGAAGGAAGGAAGACGTGTTGATGGAAATGATATTGGAGACACAACTAGGGCAAAATAATGTGGGTCTTTGGGGCCTGTTAAGGACTGTGGATTTTATTCTGAGACTTATGAGAGGCTCCTGGGAGATACTGAGGAAAGAAGGGATATCATCCAATTTAAATTCTGAAAGGACCACTCTAGCTACTGTGTGAAGGTTATACTGTAGAGGGCAAGAGTAGAAATAGGAAAACCAGTAGGGTCTTACAGCACTCCAGGGTAAGAGAGATCAAGACAGCAACAGGAATGACACATTTTAAATTTAAGATATATTTACAAGGCTTCTGCTGATAAGATGTGCCAATGGATTAAATGTAGGGCGTGAGGTAAAGAAATCAAAGGTGGCTCCAAGTTCAAAAGGACAACCTAAAACGTGACCAAAAAGACAACAGAAAGTACGACAAAAAAAACCTGTTAGGACCCTATACAAGTCAGACAGAAGAGCACAGGGAACATGGAAGAGTTATTCACCCATCCAAGTATCTGATCAGGCACTGCACCCAGCAAGGGACAAAACAGGAAACAGAAGAGTCAAACCTCCTGCTCCCACGGGCTCACATTTAAGCATTAAGATCTGCCCCACCTGCTGCATCCATAAAGACCTTGTTTAGCCGAAAGGTCAGAAGGGGTTCTTTGAGGTTTCGAAGGAAGTCTTTCAGGAGGCTACAGATAGCATGGATGTCATCCACTTTGCTGAGGAGGGGTACAGTTTTCACTCTGAGGAATTTCTCTTTTAGCTCTTTTACTGTCCGGTCACAGCCTGAGATCCGATACAGGCCTGTCTGTTATCAAGATGACACTTTCAGTTAAAAACCTCTGAATTACTGATGCAAATAACAAACTCACCCTCTCCAAGGGTGGATTCTTACCTCGGTCAGCCCTCTTTGCTCAATCTCATTTACACAGTGGACAACAATTGACGGGATCATTGGAGAAGTCTGGGACACATAATCTGCCAGCATTCCCTGAAAAAGGCGAGTTTAAAATTATTATTTATACCACTTAGACTAGTAAATGAAGACCAATAGGAAGAGCCATCCCCAGACTAATACTGAGGCTGGGACATCATGCCTACTTTAAAACTCCTCTTCGCAAAGCATAAATAAGACTAGAGCCACTCAATTATTTTTCCTGCCTCTACACCAGGACTGATTCATGGTCACATGTACCACACACAAGTAATGAGATTACTGGCTACAACTCCACCCCTGCTCCTCTTATAGTCCAGGGCATCAGAAAGAAAGCAATAATGAGATTACAGGTGTGGAGTGTGATATAAACTAAGTTATTACTCTAAAAAATCTGCTCTATCTTGTAATTACTCTTGGTAAGAAAAATTATTTAATACAGCTCCGTTGACTATGGCATACACCGATCTGTAGCAGAGAGTTCCGTGGTTCTATATTACAGAAAATCTGTAAAAAAACCACATGCATGGATAAACTCTTAAGACTAAAGGACTTCCCTAGTAGTACAGTGGATAAGAATCCACCTCCAGTGCAGGGGACACGGGTTTGATCCCTGGTCTGGGAAGACTCCACATGCCACAGAGCAGCAAGGCCCACGCACCACAACTGCAGACACTTACGGGCCTAGAGTCTGTGCTCCACAACCAAAGAAGCCCGTGTACCACTACAAAGAGTAGACCCACTCACTGTCAACCAGAGAAAGCCCTCGAGTAGCAACAAACACCCAGCACAACTAGAAAAAAAATAAAGATTAAATGGGAATCATGCATTAAAAGAAAAAAAAAGATTACAGAAAAGTAATATTTGATTTGCTGGAGGCTGAGTAGCAGCTCAATCATTTTGTTTTGATTCTTGCTAATGTTGCTTCTAATAATAATTTCTTAATGAATTGAATCAAATTTTAGAAGTGAATCTAATCTTAATAGCCTAGTATGGAATATCTCTAACATAAGAGAAAGAATATTCAAAGATGAAATTATATCATGGCTGGGATTTGCTTCAAAATAATTCACTGAACAGGGTCAGCAGGAGGAAATAGGGGTATTAACAAATCAAGACTTGACATGAGTCAGGGATCATGAAAGCTGAATGATAAGAACCAGGGTTAGTTATATTCATCTCTCTACTTTTGTATATGTTTGAAATTTTACAAAAGTAGATGGGATGGGGATGGGAAGGAAGAGAAGAAAAGGAAGCGAAAGGAGGGAAGGGAGAAGGAAAAAGGAAGAAAATAAGGAAAGGGAGGGAAAGAGGAAGGGGAAGGGAGGGGAAGAAAAGGAAGAAGAATTTGGTTTAGAAAGGCTACTAATCAGACAGACAAACCCAAACAGGATTCTTCAAGTTAACATTTTATAATTTCTACTCACTATTTGAGGGAGGAAATGTACATGACATCAATAATTTTTGAAAAAAAATGACCATAAGCTTTTAAAAGGCTTCTATGGTGGCTCAGAGGTAAAGAATCCACCTACGACACAGGGTCTATCACTAGGTTGGGAAGATCCCCTGGAAGAGGGCATGGCAATCCACTCCAGTCTTCTTCCCTAGAGAATCCCCACGGACAGAGGAGCGTGGCAGACTATGGTCCGTGGGGTCACAAGGGGTTGGACAGACTGAGCGTCTGAGCACAGAAGCTTTTAAAAGCTAACAAAGTCGTAACACAGTGAGGGCTCCATAGGTCATACATACTTCTCCAATCTTGACAGGTGTCCCCGTCAGGGTAGGAATACAGGGAAGTGGACAGCGGTCCCGGCATTCTGGATGAGAGACCACACGACAGTCTCGGCACTTCAGAGACAGCTTGCCGAATTTTATTCGCTTTCCACATGGTACGCAAGATTCGGGTTTAATAACCTGAGGATGAGACAGGGAACGGTATGAATTAGAACATTTATTAAGCACTCAGCATGTGCCCAACAGCTTTCTCATCCCTTTACACATATTTTTTACTTGTGTAATTCTCACAATAATCCTATAGATTGTTTTTCAAGATAAGGAAACAAGCAAAAAGAGGCTAGCAAAAAGAGGCTAAGTAATTTGCAAAGGGATCACCATACACTAGTGGAAAGAAATTGTTGGCAAGGAGTCAGAAAACCTCTTTGTTAAACTTCGCTACTTACTGTCCTGTGGCTCAAACAAGTCAGTTAATGCCTCTGTGCCCCTGTCAGTTTGCTTGGATTTTTACCAGAAATCAAATGGGACAAAGTTAAGATGTGCCATATTCAAGCATGAACTGTAAATACATATCACGATAAAGCAAAAACTGCTTCTGAAAAGTTGCTTTCTTTTACTATCACTCACAGAATGGAAAGATACACACCCTCTCTAACCCTGGAGAGGGGGATGAGAAGGAGGAAGGAAATTTGACATTTAACTTTGCAACACGAAATATTTAAATTTGTGACTAGCAAATATTACGCCCACCATTAAAAAATTAGATGTGTCCCAAAGCAGCAGCAGCCCCAGTTTTACCGTCTTAGAGACGAAGTCATGCAGGCGCATCCCCCCATTGCTCTGCGGAGTGCTGGAGCCGTCTGTTTCGGTTTTTGGCTCTGGCTGCCTGCTGCTCAATGTGGAGTCACTGTTCCAAGGCTGTAAAGTACCTAGATAACAGACAACTCCAAGCTTTGTGTCTTAGATATTTCGTTCCTTCTGAATTCTTTTTGCTGCACCCTGTGGCTTGTGAGATCTTAGCTCCTCAACCAGGGACTGATACCAGGGTCCTTGGCAGTGAGAGTGCGAAGTCCTAACCACTGGACCGCCAGGTTAATTCCCCGTGTGAATTTTAACCCCAATTCTAATATAACTAGTAGGGACTTCCCTGGCAGTCCAGTGATTAAGAATCTGCCTTCCAGTGCCAGGGGACATGGAAAGGAAACATGTCTTCCATGTTGGGAAACATTCCACATGCTGCAGGGGAACTAAGTAGCCTGTGAGCCACAACCAAAGAAACCTACACGCCACAACAAAGATCCCGAGTGCCGCAACAAAGATCCGACACAGCCAAATATACAATATAACTGGTAGATGATCAGGAATCTGTACCACCACCCAGAAGTGAACTATGCAAAACACTGTTTCCAGAGAGACCAGTTACACACCAGTGGTGTAGGTCAGGCTAGCAAGCCAAAGCAGGGCATGACAAAAACAGAGCTCTGTCCCTCAGTAAGTAGCAGTAAACTACCTAAAACACCCAGCCCCTGCCTCAGGAGGGTTCTAGGAAACCAGTTCTCCCCAGATTTTACCAGTTGTTTTTACATAGGCAATTCAGCTGCAAACCCAGCGGACCTGTTTTCCTTCGGCTCCGGGTCCAATATGGCACGGTCTCAATAGTGGACACAGCCTCAATGGGCCCGCCATCGTTGGGAACAGTCACTGTAGTTTTAGCAACTATGGATTCATTTCCCTGAAACAAAGGCAGTAATGAGGGAAGGATGAATCTAATTTCCCTTCTACTATGGGTGGTTTGGTGTAGTTAAAAAAATTCCTGAGTCTTAGTAAGGACTTAAGCCCCCAGCCCCAAATACTCTTGAAGTTGAAATCTAATACTTTCAAATAAAAATACAGGTCACAAAGGGGTATACATGCAAGCAACTGAGAACAAACATGAAGCTGAAGTTGTTTACTATTCTATTCAGATGGATAATAAGGATCCTAGTACAGAGAAAAATTTTCACCCAACAGCTCTTTCAAAATAACACTGCAATGTTGACTTGGGATTTTTTATGCTTAGGGCCACTACACTTCGCTATGTTCAAGACCACGATTCTCTCAGCCTAGTTATTCTTACCTGGTCTACAGTGGAGCCAATGGAACACGTTTTCTTTACAGGTCCAGGTGGACCATCCACGAACTGTCGGCTATTCGAGCGCTAGAAATGGGGCAAAAACCAAGAACTTTAGTGTCAGATAGGAGATCTGAAGCACAGAAAATAAAATTATTCCATTAGACAACTTGGATGCAAGTCCTAGGTACCAGGGCTGCAGGAAATAACAAACAATGTGCTCTCTCTCACAGCCTATTTCCACAAAAAAGCCCTCAGTGCCCTAGAAGAACAAGCAAGCTTTGGAAAAATTTAGATGGCAGCACCAGAAAAAGTAGAGTGTAATCCTATCTAAGGACATGAAGTCCTAGAAACATATTAAGGACCCTAAACAAGCACAGATAGATCTCTGTATATCCCATTATACACACGTTTCATCTGCAACTTATATTAGAGCACAAAAGTTCTGCATAAAAATTCATATGACATCTCAAACCAAACTTAAGTAGATCCTTTTCCTCTCCATGAATGAACTTAAATCAGCTCAGAATAGTGAAACAGGCAGGACAGGATTCTGTCCTGAGTTTACCACCTCAGGGAACATCAATACTGCCCCCGCCCCCAACATGGATTCACTTGTAATATATGTTTAACACCAGCTAGAGCAACATGTCAGGAATGTAGCACAATGGCAACATTTCAGAGGAAACTCTTTTACTGTTACTAAGTAAAAACAGACACACACACACAAACCCAAAAGTAAACAAAACCATACATACTCTCTTTTCTCTCTTCTTCAGTTTCAAAGTCTTTACCAAAGAAGAATCCCAATCCTGTTGACAATTATACTGTATTAATTTCCTTCTTTGGTTAGGCCTCTGCTAAATCCCAACTCCTGAGTCTAAGTATCTAACTCACAATTCTCAAATGTTATAGCCACAGTGCTGTGCTAAGTGAACATGCCTTCTTTCCAAAATTGGAGCTATTATAATAGAATCAGGAATCAATACCACAGAGGGAAGAAAAGGTTAAAGAATCAACTTCTGTCGTGATTATCTTCACTACCTGGTCCTTTGTTTCTGATTTTTTTATAATTAGTTTTAGAACTCACAGAATGGTGGGCACTATACTAATGGTTCAGATGTGATCCTTGCTCATAAGGGACTGCTACCATCTAATCCGATGTTCTGTACAAGGTAGCCACTTTAGAAGTTCTAGTTTAGGATTCACATCTCTCAATCATCCCTCCTCCTTGGGCCCTAAAAAAGTATTCATTTGTCTTTTACTGTGGTCTAGTCTCACTTCACTCACTTCAACCAATTGCATTCATCTTTAGTAGCTACCTATGACCTCCTGAGCCGGATAGTCTCTGAAAATAAAAAACCCCTAAACAGTTGTATATATTATAGCTTAGCTAAATAAATTTAACCTTTCCAACTTATGGTCAAGTAATTTAGCAACTGGTTGCTTGATTCAGCTTCAGTTACAACAGATATTACACAGAGGTCTAGCTCTAAAATCAGCTAGAAATATATTCTAGTTTTATTACAAATCCCAAACTGTGTCACTCCTTATTCCCAAAAGGTGATACCTAATATTAATATCTACAAAAGAGCAATTACTGCCCCAGTCAAACTCTGAATTTGGACAGAAAACTCTCAGGCTATGTAACAAGTAGTTGTCATTTGTTTTGCTATCATCAAATGACCAACTACCAATAACCTTCTGATTTATTGTTTTGTTTGCTAGCTTTCCACCAGTCAAATAGGAAAGACACAAACCAATAAGCTGCAAGTCTCTGGAACAAAGACTGAATATCAGGGTATGACCTTTTATGCAGAAACACCACCATACATTACAAGAAGAGTGCTTCCCCACAACAGCAGGGTAACAAAGAGCTCAGACAGGTGAACCACTGCTCATCAAGGTATTATCTAGTGCCTGGAAACTTTCATCAGCCTTTGGGCTAAAGTTCCAAGGCACTGGTTTCCTTCTAATGGTGAAGTATAACTAAGTTTTCCTCAAGAACCAATTTAATTTAGAAATAAGGCACACATCTACTCTAGCCAAGAGCAGCAACTAAAGCCTACCTGGATAGAGTCTTGATAATTTTTCCCCCCCCTAGCCGGGGTTTTAAAAAGTCAAGATGTAATAACCAATTAGTACAGGCAGCTCGCAGATTCGTTAAATAACTTTAACCTCATGCCAAATCCTAAATTCTATATTCTCACTTCCAAAGGCTAAATATATAAGCCAATCTCTTACAGGCTTGTGTGTATTAAAGCTAGTCGGTATCTATAATATATCAACTAATAAAATAGTAACAAGGGAATTTCAGAAGAGAGGACAGAAGAGAGATTCCTGACGGAGCAGGGTTAAGAAAAATAGATAACTCTCAGAAATCAAGTGTTCATTACCAGGGATTCATCGGTCTTGTCAAAGCTGATATCGGATAAAATGGAACCAGATTCATCAATGGTTGACAGTCTAGATGAGTGAAATAGTAGTTAGAAACAAGACTGTGGAAAGTAAAATCCACCAACACCAGAAAAAGTCACACTGGTCAGGTAACATCAGCAATCTCACAGCAGCATCTTCCCTGTGGAGATAACTACAAGCTCAAACCCTAGCTGTGGTGGGCTGCTTTTTACGGTTTTCAAGGTGGACTATGTGTATGTGTGTGTGTGCACACACGAGCACACATGCAGCACAGTTGCTATTTCAGCAAAGGTCTCATAACAGCAGTTGAAAGTTAACAGTCACGGGTATAGGTTCTATTTCCTGCTGAGTCTATAGTACAGGCTGCTAAAAAGGCACAAGGCATTAGAGTGATGTTCAGTTTGATCCCAACTGTGGTTGTTTTCTACAAGAGAAAGAATTACCCAGCATTAGCTTTCTAAGAAATTAAGCCTGTACATCTTCTTAGTTATAAAGATTCCCATAAAACAACCAGACAACAAAATAAATAGCTCAAAGAGTGCTGACCTTTCCCTACGTATTGTATTGGGGGTGTTAATTCAAAGCTTGGTTGAGACTATTTTAAATACTGATGCAGTAGAACCAAAATTACTGTCTGGTCTTGGCTCACAGAGGGTCTTTCTAAACCAGAACTACGAGAGCTCTCTAGAGAGTCAACGCTGCAAGTATTGCTGAACTGCCACTTCCGCCTTTAGGTTTCTTAGCAATGTGCAGGATTATTGATGTTGGTGCAATTGTGCGCCGTCAAAATTTTACCCTTAATGAAAAAACCTAAGATAAAAAAATAAAACGGGAAGCCCCTGCACCTTTATTTCCCACCCAGCCTTCCTCCAAAGTCTTTTCCTGTTTTCTTTAGCACACATTCCAAAAGCAGTATATTTAAGTTTAGATAATAGGAACTTCTGAGAGCTGTGTTCCTGTGATCAGATAACAGATGCGGTTCCCCCACCTTTTGTTCCCAGTGTTGCCACTGGATGGGTGGCCTCTGTTGAGAAAAGCCAGAGCTGATTTTTGCTCTTCACTCAGTTGAATGCTGCCAGATGTGTCACACATGAGCATCTCTCGAATCAGCTGAATCTGTCTTTCCTACAGACCAAAGCAGAGTAAAACATCCTAACTAACCAAGGGAGAAAGCTTCACCTTAAATTTATGGGACAGGCAGACCAGAAGACATTAAAATACAGCATTATGCAAATGAGGCTTCAGGAAGGCTGCTACACCCATAGCATATTAATTCACATCAAGCCCAGATTGCGTCTCTGATTTCTGACTGGTAAAATGAACTCTATCTAGAATAGTGAGGTTTCTGCTACAAGACTTTTGGATCAAACCGCTAATTCAAGAGAAGAGAGGACTGCAAAATCAGAGTCCCAAAATAGATTTCACAGAGCAAAAACACTTTAGTGTCATCTTATCAGGACAATTATTGGCTTCTACAGATCAAAGCAGCCACCCACCTTTCTAAATGGTGGAGCAAAATGCATTAAAATGGATACAAAGCTGTGATGCACTGGAACCAGACGATTTGAGCTTATTGAGGCGTCTAACAGTATACCAAGATGGAATAGTCCCTCCTATTAAGGGCTTCCTTTGTACCATGACCCACTCTGGTACATCAAAATGACAGTGTTCTATGTCCCAGTGTTCATATTGGTTGAACACAGCTAGCCCTTTTATCCTAAATTAAGAGCCGCAATGAAGACTTAAGAATTGTCCTGCTTATATCAATGACAAAGTACTAGCTATTACTATCTTACATGAGGATGTTCTCGGTATCATTTATAAGCAACAATAAGAAATAGATCAAATATGCTAGGAGTTCCCTGCCTTTCCCCCTAATTCTTTAAATTCTCATTTGAAATCTGTATATTAAGTAAACGTTTAAGATCTAAAGGAGAAAAAACTTTAAAAATTTAAATTTCAACCTATGAAAAATAGTATTTCTGGTTGCAATTTCAGCTCCAATCATGGACAAACTGCTTCTAATTTTTTAATGAAGAAAAAACTGGGCACCCCCACCATCACAGTGCTAGCGGAAAAACAATACACACCAGCTTCTCACAGTCAGCCTCAGCTCGCTGTCTCCGTTTGATCTCTACATCCACCTGATTGCGCGCATGTTTCAGTTTAACATCCAGAGCACTACGCTCAGTCTCTGCTTTCATCAAAAGATCCTTGTATTTGCCCAGCTCGTGGTCTGTTCTCTGCCACTTTTTACGAAAATCTTCAAAGTCCTTTGCCAACTGGATAAATTCTAAGAAAAGGGGGAAAGTTTAATAATTCAAGCACCAAACAGAGTATAAATGCTGTAATATATGAGTCCTTCAGTTAGTTTTACTCCAAATGCATAATTAAGAGACCAGCTGAATTATGGGCAAATCCAGCTGAAAATAACTAGGAGCAGATCCTGGATATATGTTCATCACCCTGGTCAAGAGTTCTGTGGGGAGCAACTCCTATTCCAATAGGCCACTTACTTTTGGCTTAGCCAGTGGCATCTGCTATGGAATAAGTAGCTCATTAGTCACCTGGCTCCAGATGTAACACGAACAGTGAAAGCTCCTGAACAGAAGGCAATCAAAGGAGGATACCTCTGGGGCAGCTGTCATGCACCAGGACAGTTAGGCCGTAAAACAAAAACAGCCTGCTTTAGAGTCACATGTTGCTGCACCAAAGAGGCGTTAAATAGCACATTCAAATGTACCTGCTGTAATATGCTCCAGTAGATGTAGATTAATATTACAGATGTCTAGGCCGCAATCGCATTCAGCTGTATAATTATACAAATATTGATTTGAAAGTAAAGAGCCAATTTGCTTTTGCTGTTTAACACAGCCCTGAAGGGTATGTAAACATTCCAGGTGGAAAGACACCGGAAGAGATCATACTAGCTTTGGATGACTCACTGATAAGAGGAATGTGGACTCTTTTCAAATGTCTGCAAAGGAAGCATCACTTCCAAGGCAGCACCTCAAAGCATGACAACCCTGGTGGCATCCATTCTTATCACCTGCAAAGACTACTGTAAAGACAATTCTACAATGCCTTGCTGCTGCTAAGTCGCTTCAGTCATGTCCGACTCTGCAACCCCACAGATGGCAGCCCATCAGGCTCCCCCGTCCCTGGCATTCTCCAGGCAAGAACACTGGAGTGGGTTGCCATTTCCTTCTTCAATGCATGGAAGTAAAAAGTGAAAGGGAAGTCACTGAGTCGTGTCCAACTCTCAGCGACCCCATGGACTGCAGCCTACCAGGCTCCTCCGTCCATGGGATTTTCCAGGCAAGAGTACTGGAGTGGGGTGCCTTCTCCGATACAATGCCTTACTATTCTAGTTAACCTCAATGTATCTCTAAGCCATCACTCCACCAGCATCATGGAGGAACTTTCCAAGGTGTACACCTGCTGCTGGTCAAATTAACCCAGTTTACAGTGGAAACTAGGCCAAATTCACACAAAGGTAGCAGATTCTCTGGTAATAAGGGAGCCTTTCCTATTCGAATTTAACATAAGAGCATAGAAATAATATAGTGCTTTTTTAAGGCAATTTTAATTATTTGACCAAATTTCAAACTTACAAATTAGGATAACAATTCAATGTAGAGAAACTGATTCTGACACACAAAGAAACAGGTTTTTAGTAAACAATAGATTCTAGCAAAATAGGATATTATGACCTAGTTATCTTAGATAACACAAATATCAAGGATCTCAAAAAGTAAAACATATTATTACAATTCAAATAGTAGTAAATGATATACTGGTTTAGTTAACAGTTTAGAACACATTACTAAGGGGCTTTTTTTCTCCTTAACTGAAAAAGAAAACAATATATCCTTTTGCAGCTTTAAATATTTCAAAATTATAGATTCACGAAGAAAAAGTTTAAAAACAAGAGCTGGTTCTTAGCCACATTTTACTCTCATGATTCACCAAGCAAAGAACTTATTGTTTGCATATTTTTCAATGTATGTAATACTTCCCTTTTTCAAAAATAAAGAACAGGAAACACACTTTCCATAGTTTAAAAGCTTTCTAGTTCTACACTGTGGTCAATGTTTCTAAATACAGTGCTGCCTACACACTCAACTATTTCCTGAATTGAAAAACAATTTAAGAATGAAAAGATTTTCACTTGACCTAATATGCTGGTTAGCTTATTCTTTAGGATACTCCTTGAAAAGTCTTATTTGGGGTTTAATTCCCATTCATTGTTAAATGGCATATATTACAGATCTAACTGAATTGGACAACAGAACTGAAACCAAATAAAGTATCAGTTCATTTAAAGGAAGGTAATCCTATTTTAATACAAATGATTAAATACTTGTTTATATTAGACCAAAACCAGAGCATCTGCATACATTACTAAGATATTACTATACCAAAAAAAAAAAAAGGAATGAAGTTACTATGATGAACGGCAAGAGTAAGGAGTCAGGGGACAATTAGGCATGGGAAGAATTCCTAGGCTCTAAGAAGATAACAGACTAGAGTGGTTGCAGTAAAGGAGATTCTAGAGTCTAGAAGACATTAAGTCATTTTAGTTCCTCAAAAGCCAACCTAACAAGTTAGGGATTCAGAGAGGGTACAAAATGTACCTCTACTTTGTAACAGAAATTTAAGGAAAGACAGAAATTTACTTATAAAATAAAGGTTCCTATAAGAATAAATATCTTGTATTTTTACAGCATATTTTTCCCATAGGTATTTTCACAACCTAGTATCTCATTTATCCCCAAATCCTTGTGGCAAAAATCCCAGAAATAAGTTAAAAGCCAGCACTAGTTACTGAGACTCCAAACCCCAAATTCCTCCCTCTGCCCCCACATGCCATCAGCTGCCTCCTCCTAGAGATCTTAGTATCACAGCCTCTTCTGCCCGTTTCCATGCTCACAATCATCGCTCCAGTTAGGGCTCCCCAATGCCTCTTTCCCGAGCTAGGGCAACCACCTAACCAGCCTCCCAGCCTCCACCTCTAATGCAGCCGCCACCTCTGGCAGGGTAACCTTCCAAAAGCACGGTTCTGATTAAGTCATTCCCCACTCTTATTCACCTCACATCCCACACCCTCTTGCCTCCACTCAGATGTCTCCCTTAACCTCTTTTATCTCTGTCTGTTGGGATCTTACCCTATATCCAATTGAAGGCTCAAGTCAAACCCTAGTTTTTTCCGTGAAGTCATTTAGTCATCCCTTTCCCTCTACATGTGCTAGAAGTTATGATAGGTTCTCACTGAATATGGGCTGACTGAACCTGAATTTTAAGATCTCTTCCCCACTGGACTCCAAAACAATCTGTCTTCTGAGATGATGTGACCTCAAAGAAAAGCCTAATTAATATGCCATCACAGTTATTGAGTTGGTACCAGATGACAAGGTCATGCAACAGTTATTAGAGAAAAGAGAATAGTTTTGAAAGGGCTGTAAGTAAATGAAAGCTATTAAAAGCATGAATCAAATTAAAGAAAGCATTGAATGGCAAAAGCAACACACTATAGTAAGTGCTATGAAGATTCTGAAGACCTAGTTCTTGCGTTACTTTTATACCAATGAGACTGACTTAGCAGCAACACCCACTGAATTAGGTATTCATGAGAATCTGAAATAGGAGAGGATGGTTACACAAAGAAAAGCTGGTAAAGACTAATTCCCTTAGATCACTAAAGTCAGAGCTATCAGCTCACCTTTCTCTGTCACTAATCTACTTCCCAGAAGACTATTCTATCACCACCTCCTCTGCCTCCCTAGCTCTCCACCCAACCTCAAACCTTTATTACTAAGCATCAAATATATGAAGTAGGTGAAAGCAGATGGATGGTCTTTCCTTCAAAAAGAAATTATGTCATTTTTCTCCTTTCCAATTGAAAATGTTTTATACAACACAGGGAAAACCCCAGATAAAAAATGTACATGACTAACTCCTCTAATGAAAAAAAGCAACATCCTTAGAAATTCAGTAGATTTTGCCCAGTTTGGTATACAAAAATGAAACTGGCAACTAATGCCAACTATTTAGTGAAAAGAGAACCTTAATAATGAAAAAAATCTGAGTAAAACCCATTTAAAAATAACTACAGGAAAAAAAAAAAGTGACCATTTAGAATCCATGTCCATGAAGCTTTGATCACAAATAACTGACCATTGTTTTTTTTTTAGGTAACTCAAAATGAAAAACAATTTTAAGGTTGGAATACACTTCGGCTATGTAGAAAGCCCAAATCTGAAATCTGTTTTTTCTTCTCTCACAGGCCAGCTCAGAATGACTTACGGAGTTCATTTCCTTCACTGAGAATCTCCACCCGGCGTACAAGCTGCTCAAACAGATTCCGCATATTCAGCATCGCAGTATCCATCTTTCTGCCAAGAAATCAAATATACATTAGGGGTCCTGCCATCTCCCTCAGACAAAAGATTCAGTAGCAATCCAGCACAGTGATCAGTGACTAACATCTGGACGCATCCATGTGTAAGCTACCACTATGAGACTCTCACGTCAACAACTGATGTTTTGTGTAATCCTTATTATAAAAACAAAGTTAGAATGTTTAAGACTCATTTGAAAATTACAAAAGCATTTCAGTCCCCTGAATGTAACACCCCTTCCCGCCTACTTCTTTTCCTCCACTCTGCAATCACTCTGGAGCTGAGAAGAAAGCAATTAGGGACAAGTAAGTCAGTTTATTACTAGGTGATCAACTACTTAGTCGAGCCTAATGATTAATATAACATTTTTGCCACTTTAATCCTGCTGTACTTTGAAGACTTTCAATGTAACTTAAAAGGTTTATTTTTAATTTCATTTTTAGCTAGTACCCATGTGGCAACTGCCTTTTAAAACGCAGGACATGGTCAGCACATTTCCTACCAACGGCACAGATGACGTCACACGAGCGATTAAGTGGGGAAATCGCCAGCTCAGCAGCACAAGAATTATTTCTGTAAGGCAGGGTTCTCTGCTGGACTGCGTGCAGGGACTATGTCTAATAAATTTATACTAAGTATAGGCAAAGGATTATGTTGTACCACATTCTGGCATCAAGGAGACAATAAACCACCTTCACAGCTAGAAGGGCAAAGGAAAAATCATTTACTACTGTGTTCTGTAATAGTGAATTTCAAGCTTCATATTTCCCCCCTAAAGACTTGCTGATATTACATTAAAAATGGTGTCCTTACAGGCAGTTCTGTTCCAAATAGACTTTAACTGAGAACACTTTGAGGAAATAAGATCTTCATTTAACAGTTGAGAAAGAAAGACATCAGTGTGATGTTATGAAAATTATCAAGGAAATGAAATTAAACAATCAAATTTCACTTGAAACTTGAACATCCTCCGAAATACCATTAAAGGCTTCTTCTTATGTTCTCCTAATCATCCCTTGAACGCTCTAGTCCTGGTCCTCTTTCATGCAGCTAAATAGAATTTTAAGAGCTCTTTAACTAAGGATTAGTGACTTTACAGTGTTTGTAACATTGTACTATAAGCTATGAGGGCAAGAAAGGGGAGGGAAAACCAAAGGAAAAAGGAATATATAAACATTAAGATATTTTCTATTAAATGCTACTGAATTACTCATTTGTACTTGTATGATGATTGCTCTAATAGCAAAAAAGCTTTCAATTCCAAGCTTGGATGCAATATATACCTGAATCAGGGCTGGAAACCAAGATTTTCAAATGGCAATGTATCTGTTCCAAGCTACATAATAATCACAGCAAGCTGCTAAGCAACCAGACCGACAAATTTATTACAAAGCTCTTTCTCTAAACTAAAAACAAAACTAAAAGACTAGTATTAAAACTGGTAGGAAAAGATGCAGAAGTCACAGAGATGCCCATGGGTTTTAACAATACGACCAAAAAAAGGCAAATACATCTCTGTGCTACAGGACAGAAACAGGGATAGGGCGTTCAGTAGCCTATTCAAATGATGAATTCCTTTGGCTGCCAATAAAAATGAAAGTCGGTGGTCAGTTTTAATATGGGGTATTATTCGTGTCTATCATCTCTTCCCTCATCTGTATAATCTGAGACTGTACAAGAGTGAGCTCAGGACACAGAAAAGCTTCTACTTCGCTAGGAATGCAGAAAAGGTTCAATCCCTGGGTTGGGAAGATTCCCCTGGAGGAGGAAATAGCAATCCACACCAGTATTCTAGCCTGGGAAATCCCATGGACAGAGCAGCCTGGCGGGCTACAGTCCATGGGGTCGCAGAGTCAGACCCGACTGAGCACACAAGCAGAAAAGGAAAATCTGACAGTGCAACTAGAATACTGAAACCGGTTATTAAAAAAAAACATCCAGAGGACTTTTACGACTTAAATGACAACAATCTGATTCTCCGTCCCCTTTAAGAGAAATTCTTTATTTTCCCAAGTTCCTCTATTCTTGTTTCACTATTTTCTTTGTGTACACCACTCCCTAGGGTGAGCGCTGTGTGTTCTTGAAAACACAACTTGATTCCTGAAAAGACTAAAGACACAGAGTACCTACTTGGGGAGGTCTCACCATAGTAACTGTGATCTCATACAACTACCTCAATCTACATTGTTCTCCTAACACGATGCCTAGTACCTAGGAGACAGCTGTTTGAACATATCCAACTACCCCATTTGAGTCATTACATTGCTACAGATAGCCCCCCCACCCCCACTTTCTCTCTCTGGCCCTCAGCTCTCCCTCCACTGACTCAATCCTATAGCTCTCAATTCGGGATGACCTGCATGCTGAGCTTGATTTTGAAAACATCCTTCCCTCACATATATTATCAACTACTCTACCCACTGACCTACCCTAGTCCTCCTCCTCCTGACATCAAACTTTGATTTTCTTATTTTTATCATTCTCCCAGTCACTCAGTTTCAAACCTGAGTCACCTTAAGTTACTCCCTTTCCTACAACTATAGTCACCAAACTTTGTGGATTCTTCTCTCATGCGTGTTACAGCCAGCCCCTCAACACTTGCAGGTCATTAACATTCACTTCAACTGAGCTCTCTGGTCCCAATCTTTCCTCAACTGCTTTGCTCACATGGCACATTCACCTTGTACCCTATTTTAACTTCACCAGCTATGTCCCAGCTAGACTCTAAATTTAAAGGAGGAACCTTACATTTGGCACTACTATACTGCAAAGACTCAGTATTTGAAAAAAAAAAAAAAACTTGATAAATTGAAGTCAGAGAACAAACTCATGGATGAATACAGACACATTCCCCACCATGATTTAATTGTCAAAAGCATTTCCATTCTACTGAACATGTTTAATATACATGAAAACAAAGAGGACAGCTGAATAAAGGTGACAGAAGCCCTAGGATAAAATTTTAGTTCTTTTACCTGTTGTATAACCATGGATAAGTCACTTAAAATTCTGAAACACATCTATAAATGAGAACAAAAATACTTGCCCTATTTGCCTCACAGAATTCTACAAATTAATGGAGATAAAAGTTTTATACTGTATAAAGCAAACCTCACAATAAGACTATAAAGTATTAGAGTGGGTATAAATTTTTTGGTTTTGTTTTTGTGTGATTGTTGTTGTTTACATTCTAGAATAGTGATTAGCAAACCACAGCTGGACTTCAGATCAAAAAGGGACGAGACAGTAAAATCTGACATGGTTTAGGCTCTTAAGCTCTTCTACATGAGCCTCATAGCATCTGAGAAGAGTTAGCTTTTCCTCTAACACAGAATTACTTTGGGCAATCCAAAACAGCACCAGAAAATATAATCCTCTTCACTTTATATGCTGGGGAACTATGTATTTTTATTAATGTTCTATAGAAGTGACTCTCAGGAATTATTTATAGATGACAAAAATATCATTCTGTATCAGTACTAACCCTGATATCTTGACAAGGTAAAATTTACTCATTCTACTCAATATCAGCTGAAAATGGTGTTAATTTTCCTGCTGGGCCACATTTTCACCCTCATGAATACTTGTTTATTTCTCCCCCTTTATTATTAGCTCATAGCTAGGAGATACACTAATGTGAAAGGAAACACAAACAAAGTCATATTGTAGTACATTGCTGTGCAGCTGTAAAACAGCTGTCACTTTTTCACTACAGAGGCGGCTGTCTTCTGGGAAAGCTGAAATGATCCTTGTGTGTAGCAAGGAAATCAGTTTGTGGAGCACTTTAAACAAAAAGGTGCTAGAGAATTTCAGCTGTTATTGATGAGAAGCCCCAGAGGTGGAGAAGTCACTATGTTACAGATTCCCAATCTGTGAGTATCCCTAAGGGAGCAATTTGGCATCACCAGGAAAGAGTCTCAGCTTGATGTGATTGCTTTGAGTCCCCAATTTAATTTCAATCACCCAGCCAAGAGAACAGACATCATCCTTCAGAATAACAGACTATTACAGATCTTACTGCAGAGTATCCTGGGAAAAGCCTCTATCCTCTTCTTCCTCCCCCTACAAACAACATTATTAAGAGACCTATACATCAGGTTTTAGATGCATCAAGAGTGTTAAATATTGTAAGACAAAGCAATGAGTTTTTCAGGAAAGAGTTCTGATGAAAAACATTCTCACAAACATTACTAAATCTGGAGAGTCCCAAGAAATTAACAATACCAGTTCTCTGCTGCCAAGGAAAAACATCCCCTAAGACTGTCTCAATACTATAAAATGCTTTCATATGAAAGTATTTCAGAACAATTCTTTTTCCCAAATGTCCAGCTTCTGCTTCACCATATCAAAGCCTCTTATTCAACTGGCAGGCAGAAGGAATATCTTGAAACCAAATGTTCTCATGAGCAAGTCAACTGCAGAAAGAGTAAACAGAACATCTTCAGTCCAACATGAATGAAGACTAAAATACGGAATAAGAGGGAATTCCCTGGCAGTCCAGCAGTTAGGACTCTGCACTTTCACTGCAGAAGGCCCAGCTATCCTGGTCGGGGAACTAGGATCCCACAAGCCCCTGCAGTACGGCCAAAAAAAAAAAAAGGCAGAATGAGACAAATTGTTATTTTTCATAAAATCGTTACCAGTTCATTATACTAAGGTCTCCTTTTATTTTTTCTTCTGTGAATTCTTTCCATTCCAAAGTGTTGCATTCTTCAGGGTCTAATATAAGTATTATCAACTTATGGAAAGCATTCCGTAATCATTTTAGTACAAAACAACCTCTTTATTATCTAAAACACTCATCTGGCAGATATAAAACACTGCCTCATACTGTTAGTTTTCTCTGTTCAGAAAAAAAGTAACATTTTTTAAAATGTGAAACTAAAACCTTACCACCCTGAACTATATGCACCTAAGTAATCTTTGCCCATTATGCATTCATATTTCACAGAACTGCAATCATAGATTTATATATTGTCTTATTTTTTTCTACCATGTTTCCATTAAGTTGCAAGAAGTTGATGAACATTTAACTGTTCTCTTCCTTGAACATTTAGGTAATTCTGTTTACCTCCACTTTTATGGTCACTCCCTCACTTTCTTCAGGTATTTATTCAAATGTCATTTACTCATACAGATGGCCATAAGCACATAAAAAGATGTTCAACATCACTAATTATTAGAGAAATGCATATCAAAATCACAATGAGGTACCACCTCACACAAGTCAGAATGGCCATAATTTAAAAGTCTGCAAATAACAAATGCTAGAGAGGGTATGGAGAAAAGGGAACCTTCCTATGCTGTTGGCAGGATTATAAATTGGAGCAGCCACTATGGAAAAAACAGTATGGAAGGTCCTGAAAAACTAAAAACAGACTTGCTATATGATTTGGTAATCCCACTCCTGGGCATATATCCAGAAAAAAACTATGGCTTGAAAAATATATGCACCCCAATGTTCACAGCAGCACTATTTACAATAGCTAAGACATGGACACGACCTAAATGCCCATCAACAGATGAATGGATAAAGAAGGTGCGTGTGCGTGTATGTGTATATATATTATACATATATACACACACACACACACACACACACACACAGTAGAATACTACTCAACCCTGAATGAAATAATGCCATTTACAGCAACATGGATGGACCTAGAGATTATCATACTAAGTGAAGTAAATGAGAAAGACAAGTACCATGACATTGCTTATATGTAGAATCTAAAATACAGCACAAATGAACTTATCTATGAAACAGAAACGGAAAACCACCTTATGGCAACCAAAATCGAAAGGGGGTGGGATAAATTAGGAGTTGGGATTAGCAGATACAAACTACTATACATAAAACAGACAAATAACAAAGTCCTACTGTACAGCAGGACCTGTAATAATCCATAATGGAGAAAAATATGAAGAAGAACATGAATCACTGCTGTAAACCAGAAACTAATGCAACACTGTCAATCAACTATACTTCAATTAAAAAAAACATTGTCCCATTGTTAACCACTCTTTCAAATTGCATCTTTCCCCCCAAACTCCTGCTCAAAAGCATTATCTACATCTAACATATTTACATATTAACTGACCTATTTGGTTTATTGTTTGTCTCCCCAATAGTTTAACTTCCAAGAAGGCAGAGATTTTTGTTCACTGATGAGCTCCTGGTGCCTAGAACAATGCCTGACATTTGGCAAATGATGACAAAATATTCAATGAACGAATAAGCTGAACATCACTACGGGAAGTGTTTTTCTTCAAGTGGCCATGTTCCTTAAAAATGCATTTCCAAGGCTTGGAGTACCCAGTCAGACGGTAAAAAAAAATCTATTACTCTTGATAAATGGTGCCAAAATATTTTCTAAAAGGGCCGGACTAACGTTCAGTATTCTCAAGTGTAAAGGCCTACTAGATTCACCACAGTTATCTTTCTAAGTTCTATTAGCACAAATAAGTTGCAAGCTCATTCAAAGCCAAGTAAGACTGTCTTGTACTTAATTTTGCACTGAATACCTGTTGAATGATTAACCTACAGGAAGGGCGTCTTCTCTAAACACTTTCAATAACTAGAAAGCTCACCCACCACATTAAAGAGTACGATGACGTTTGTTGAAAAAAAAAAAAAAAAAAAAC
>SJYQ01002031.1:22458-43673 GCA_006410935.1 Redunca redunca | reverse complement strand
GAAGAATTGATGCTTTTGAACTGTGGTGCTGGAGAAGACTCTTGAGAGTCCCTTGGACTGCAAGGAGATCCAACCAGTCCATTCTGAAGGAGATCAGCCCTGGGATGTCTTTGGAAGGAATGATGCTAAAGCTGAAGATTCAGTACTTTGGCCACCTTATGCGAAGAGTTGACTCATTGGAAAAGACTGATGCTGGGAGGGATTAGGGGAAGGAGGAGAAGGGGAAGACAGAGGATGAGATGGCTGGATGGCATCACTGACTCGATGGATGTGAATCTGAGTGAACTCTGGGAGTTAGTGATGGACAGGGAGGCCTGGCGTGCTGCAATTCATGGGGTCACAAAGAGTCGGACATGATTGAGTGACTGAACTGAACTGAAAATAAAATCTGTCACTGTTTCCATTGCGTCCCCGCCTATTTGCCATGAAGTGATGGGACCAGATGCCATGATCTTAGTTTTCTGAATGCTGAGTTTTAAGCCAGCTTTTTCACTCTCCTCTTTCACTTTCATCAAGAAGCTCTTTAGTTCTTCGCTTTCTGCAATAAGGATGGTGTCATCTGCATATCTGAGATTATTGATATTTCTCCTGGCAATCTTGATTCCAGCTTGTGCTTCATCCAGCCCAGCATTTCTCACGATGTGAGAATATATAGCCTTGATGCAGTCTTTTCCTGATTTGGAACCAGTCTGTTGTTCCATGTCCAGTTCTAACTGTTGCTTTCTGACCTGCATATAGGTTTCTCAGGAGACAGGTCAGGTGGTCTGGTATTTCTGTCTCTTTCAGAATTTTCCACAGTTTGTTGTGGTCCACACAGTCAAAGGCTTTGGCATAGTCAATAAAGCAGAAGTAGATGTTTTTCCGGAACTCTCTTGCTTTTTCAGTGATCCAACAGATGTTGGCAATTTGATCTCTGGTTCCTCTGCCTTTTCTAAATCCAGCTTGAACATCTGGAAGTTCACAGTTCACGTGCTGTTGAAGCTTGGCTTGGAGAATTTTGAGCATTACTAGCATGTGAGATGAGTGCGATTGCGCAGTAGTTTGAACATTCTTTGGCATTGCCTTCCTTTGGGATTGGAATGAAAACTGACCTTTTCCAGTCCTGTGGCCACTGCTGAGTTTTCCAGATTTGCTGGTATATTGAGTGCAGCACTTTCATAGCATCATCTTTTAGGATTTGGAATAGCTCAACTGGAATTCCATCACCTCCACTAGCTTTGTTCATAGTGATGCTTCTTAAGGCCCACTTGACTTCACATTCCAGGATATCTGGCTCTAGGTGAGTAATCACACCATCATGATTATCTGGGTCATGAAGATCTTTTTTGTACAGTTCTTCTGTGTATTGTTGCCACCTCTTCTTAATATCTTTTGCTTCTGTTAGGTCCCTACCATTTTTGTCCTTTATTGTGCCCATCTTTGCATGAAATGGTCCCTGGCTATCTCTAATTTTCTTGAAGAGATCTCTAGTCTTTCCCATTCTATTGTTTTTCTCTATTTCTTTGCATTGATTGCTGAGGAAGGCTTTCTCGTCTCTCTTTGCTATGCTTTGGAACTCTGCATTCAAATGGGTGTATCTTTTCCTTTTCTCCTTCACTTCTCTTCTTTTCACAGCTATTTGTAAGGCCACCTCAGACAAGAGAGTTTACATTACAACCATATAGCACAGATCTCTACTGATCCTTACTACACATAATATTGTTGTCGTTGTTCAGTCCCTAAATCCTGTCCAACTCTTTGAGACCCCATGAACTGCAGCATGCCAGGCTTCTCTGTCCATCACTATCTCCTTGAGTTTGCTCAAACTCGTGTCCATTGAGTCAGTGATGCCATCCAACCATCTCATCCTCTGTCGTCCCCTTCTCCTCTTGCCCTCAATTTTTCCCAGCATCAGTGTCAGCTTTTCACATCAGGTGGCCAAAGTATTGGAGCTTCAGCTTCAGTCCTTCCAATGAATGTTCAGGGTTGATTTCCTTTAGGATGGACTGGTTGGATCTCCTTGCAGTCCAAGGGACTCTCAAGAGTCTTCTCCAACACCACAGTTCAAAAAGCATCAATTCTTCAGCACTCAGGTTCCTTTAGAGTCCAACTCTCACATCCATACATAACTACTGGAAAAACCATAGCTTTGACACATGTAATGTACTCTGAACTATGTTTTTCCTGTTCTTTTACCACCATTCCTGCATTAGCCTGTGCCTCCTTACACCTATAACACAACACATACAAGGACAGAATCTGTGTAAAGTGCTTTAAAGCACAGATGAGGAATCAATTAATCCTATCATGGGAGTGGAAGTGTTAGAAAAGTCTACAGAGACTTGATATCTGATCTGGGACTTAAAGTGTAAATAGGAATTTACCCAATAGAAGGGGGTGGCAAATTCCTGGCAATGGGAAGATCATGTGACATCTCAGAAATGAGTCACATGTGCATATATTATAAATACACAAGCAAAGGATTTATGAAGGTTTAGTGCTGTGAAGGAATATTTCCCTCAACATGAAGGTAACTTTGGGTGTTCAGTGGGTATGATTCCTCTTGGGCAGCTTCAGCCTAAGGAGGGGAAGAAGATGCTAGCAAAGAATGACCAGACTAGGAAGGGATGGGACTTTATCCTATAATTGACACAATGGCAAGATAATAGGGCCTGGGTTGACTCTGATTCTGCTTGCATTTTACATAGGTCGTGTGCTCACATGGGGGCTTCCCTGATGACTCAGTAGTAAGGAATCCACCAGCCCTGCAGAAGGAAATGGAAACCCACTCCAGTATTCTTGCCCAGAAAATCTCAGGGACAAAGGAACGTGGCAGGCTACAGTTCATAGGGTCACAAGCATTGGACATGACTTAGTGACTAAACCACAACCACCATGCTCAAATGGCATGGAGGATTGTTTACAGAGGGGAAAATCTGAAGGTAGAAAGACTTGCTTCATTGTTAGGGAGAGGACCCAAGCTGAATTAGACAAGTGGCAGTGGGAATGGAAAGGAGGGGACAGGTGGCAAAGATATTCATGAAATGAAATGGATTTATTAAATGGTTAGGGGTTGAGGGAGAGAAGGGGATGTCAAATGATTCAGTTCTCACCTTCTCCCCTTCACCCCTTATCCAATTACTTAAAACAAGTCTTTTTTAAAAAAATATTCTTTTCGTTTTTTCTTTCATCATTTGGCTGTGCTGGGTCTTAGTTGCTGGTGTGCAGGCTTCTCACCGTGGTGGCGGAGTGCAGGCTCTGGGGCACGCAGGCTCAGCAGTTGCTGCTTGCGGGTTTTCTAGAGCACAGGGACTTCAGTAGCTGTGGCCTGTGAGATTCGTCACCCCATGGCCTGTGGAATCTTCTCAGGCCAGGGGTCAAACCTGTGTCCCCTGCATTGGCAGGTGGATTCTTAACCACTGGACTACCAGAGAAGTCCTACTTTAGCACAGTTCTTAAGTACCTCTTTGTATGTATCCACTTCTTCCTACCTTCTCCACCTTATTCCCAACTCAGTTGTCCAAGCCATCAGTGAATCTGGTTACCCTTCACTTGCATTTTTTACACCCTGAGTGATCTTTTAAGAATGTAATTCTAATCATGCCTCTCTCTTGTTTAAAACCATTAATGACTTCAACTTCCTCCTCAATAAAGACCAAAATCCTTAACAAGGCTCTCCTAACCTGGCCCTGGCTTGCCCTTAGAGCTGCACTTCGCTTCCCTCTGGCATTTCCAGCTCCTCTTTCCCACCGCCACAGCCTCTTCACCTGGCTAAATTTTCCTAATCCTTTGCAGCAGCTGAGATGTTTTCTGCCTTGCTCAGGGAGGTCTCCAAGGCCTATAGCCATGCCTTTCCCTATAAGCTTCCCTAGAATGACTTCCTCCCACAGGTCAGCTCATCTTTTTCATCTTCCTGGTTCTTCTAGTCACCAGCTATATGGACTTTTAGAAGTCATCTGTGCCTTTGCTCACTTGTCTAGGAATGGAAATCATAATAATACCTATTTCATAGATAAGTGAGCCATCCATGTAAAACACTTCACACAGTTCCTGGCACACAGTGAGTGCCCAGCAAATATTCCTGATTTTACCCACAAGGCCATAAACGTCCAGAGAACAGAGATGGTACTCCTCTCATTTACTCTTGCTTTTGCAGCTCCAATAGTCATGTGAGGGAGCAGAGGTGCTTTCAGTAAGACAGTGGGAGCATTCCACCCCACCACCCAAACTCTGTGTCCCAAATGATGGATGAGGGTTGGTGATACCGACCCCCCATTCCTCCCTTCACCCAAAGCACCACCACACCCCTCCCATTCCACTCAACCCCCTTCCCTGCTACACCAGCCCTTGAGAAAGTGTGTGTGTGTGTGTGTGTGTAGGGATGTTTTAAACCCCTTTCTTCTCAAACTGCAGTTCTCTGGGTAGGGAGGCATCCTGGAGCTGTGATGGAAAAAGCATGAGAACTGATGCCAGAAAGCACGGATTCGATTCCCAGCCCTGCCACCTATTAGAGGCGAGATGTTGGCCTGGTTATTTAATCTCTCGCGTTGGGAGAGCCCCGCGCACCGGGTGGTTCGGAGGAACCAGCGAGGTAATGGTTGTAAAAGGGCCTCTGCCTGCTCTACCGCGCCGTCGAAGGATGCGTTAGCACCGTTACGCCCGCCCTCGCCGCCGCGCGAGGCAGAGCCCTCGCCCTACGCGTTCCCCCGGCCGCCGCGGCCGCCGGAGCCGCTAATGGAATTTATGCTAATAGGAGGACGCGGATGGCCGGTCGAGCGCGCGGCCCCGCCGGCCCCGCGCCCCACCTCGCGTCAGGCGGGCCGCCTGCCCAGAAGTCGCCACCGGCGAACCGGCACCGTCGGTCGCTGGGCAGTCGGGGGGTGGGGGGGATGGGAAGGCCTGGCGGGGCTGGAGGAGGCGCGGCCCTGGCGGCGGGCAGTCTGGTTGCCGCCCAGTGTTTGTCTTCATCCTCTCTCCCCATTTCGGCTTTTATCTCCCAGTTCCTTCTCATTTGCTCTCCATCTCTACAGGTCTTACTCCCTATCTCCATTCGAGAATTACTGTTCCCTTTGTCGGTGACAGTAAAGCATCTGTCTACAATGCGGGAGACCCAGGTTCGATCCCTGGGTCGGGAAGATCCCCTGGAGAAGGAAATGGCAATCCACTCCAGTATTATTGCCTGGAAAATCCCTTGGACAGAGGAGCCTGGTAGGCTACAGTCGCAAAGAGTCGAACACGACTGAGAGACTTCACTCACTTGTCAATTACACCAGCATGTGTGGGGCACTTCTGCGTTCCAGGCAGTGCGCTCGGCACGGGGGTGGGGGTACATGCGGCGCAGAGTACGGAGATGCAGAGTGTGTCCCCAGGGGTTCGGGGCGGGGGAGCAAGCCCTCTTCTGGCTGGGAATCAGGGAGGAAGAGGCATTTGAGTTGAGCTCCAGGAATGGATAGGATCCCAACGGGGAGGAGAATGGGAAGTGAAGTAGTCAGAAGTGTTCAGAGAAGATGGAGAAGTTAATCCAGCGTGGCGGAAGTGCAAGAATCTTGATAGGGGGTGGTAAAGGCTGGAGGGAATTTTGGTATCACAGAATAAGAAACCTTGAATACCAAACTGGATAAGGCAAGTTTAATTCTCCAGGCACGAGTGAGCCATTGAAGGCTTTTTTTTTTTTTTTATATAGCAAATGGCAGGCGAGAACTTCTTCCTGTTCTCTAAGAGAGGCACCAAAGCACATTGGTAAAATGCATGGGCTCAGGAGTTATACTGGCCCTGGTTCAAGGTCTGCTTCTGTCACTTATGTGTTGTGTGACGGGCAGCTTGACTTGTCTGTGCCTCCATTTCCCTATGTATTAAATGGGGGTGATAATTATAGTTTAAAGGGCTGTTGGGAGGATTAAATGAGACAGTGTTTGCAAAACTCTTAGCACAGTGCCTGGCATATAGTAAGGGCTCCACTTAAGCATTAGTTCTTATTACTTTGTGTCTCCCTGTCTTCTTTTGTTTTTCCTTTCTCTCTTCTGATGACCTCCTCCTCACTGAAAACAAAACAAATCTTCCCAAACCCATGTTTTTCCTGCCCCATGCCTCTCACAATGAATAATGTGTTGAATTAAATCAGACTCTAACACAACCAAGTCCCCTTATAGAAACACATCTGTGCTTCTCCCAGGTGCCCAGGTTCCTTAGACCCTTGCCTAGGGGAAGAGATGCAGTTATTGAGGTCCTGAACTCCTTTCTGCTAAATTCCATCCTCCTTAAAAGCCAAGACCACTGTGCTTCCATGTGCCTGACCTTTAGTAGGTTCCTCCTCTAGACCAGGGGTTGTCAAGTATGCATCAGAATCCCCTTAAGGGTTCATGTTGAAACAGGTTGCTGGGCCCATGGTTAGGGTTTCTGGTCATTAAGTCTTTGGTAGGGCCTGAGGACTTGCATTTCTAATGCATTTCCAGATGATGCTGATGCTACTGATGGGGTGACTTCACTGAGGACCCAGTGCTCTAGAATTGCTGTTGAATGGCTACCCCCAAGAAAGTAAAGTAGCCTCACCACCCCTTTCCGGCCCAGCTGGTCATGAGAGTCCAAAATATGTGTCCAAGGCCTAGAATCATGAAGAGTGAGACTAGGAAATTTTCTAAAAACTTCCCAAGTGATTCTGATGTGCAAACAAGTTTGAGACCCACTGGAAAATCCTGTGGAAAGAGGAACCTGGTAGACTACAGTCCATAGGGTCACAAAGAGTCAAATAGGACTGAGCAACTTCACTTTTACTTTTCACTTTTACCTTGTACTGCCCCCAATCCCCCTCCCACCAACACTAATATATTCTCCTTCTCATTGTGCCCACCTCAGCTGACCCAGCAAGCCCTACTGCCTGCCCATACTTCATTCAGAGGATGCTCAGCAACTCTGAGTTCAAGGTGGCTGGAACTGTAGGGAGACAGGCTGAGAAAAGGAAGAGGAAAGTAGCTGGTTCTGAAAAAAGACCAGAGATTTATGTAAATTATAACAGGTAGCAACAGTACTAATTCTTAACCCTGAAAGTTAAGTCAAGAGCCAGTTCTTGGAGTCAGGCCTGGAATCAGATCTGGGCTCTGTCCATCTCTGTTCAACTTCTGCTATCTGTTTATTTGAGCTTTAAAAAGGAGATCATGGATTCAAAGTTCTCTTCCCCAGCTGTTGCTATTTATCCAGAACTTTCACACACGTTTCATTAGATTCTCTCAACAGTCCTATGGGACGAGCAAAGTGTTATTCCCACAGGGAGGGGAAGGTGCAACTACTAGTTCCCTCCCATTTTACAGACGACAAAGGTTGAGTCTCAGAGAAGTTAAAGACTTGTCTGAAGTCTGCGCAGTTTGGGTAAATAGGGGAAGTGCTGGAAGCAGAGCAGACTGTCATCTCTACTTATTCTCTGTCTGTTCCTTTGCTCTCTCCTTCCCCTGGGTCCCTTTTGCAACCCTTCTAGGCTTGTTTTACCTGCTCTGAATGAAAGGAAGATGGGGTGCGCTCTCCATACTTCTTGGGGATGGTCTTGCTCTCCTGCCCATCACCCAACCCTCTGCCTGCAGCTCCCTTCCTAGTTAGGCCCCTATAGGACTGAAACTGGTGGTCCCTGGGGCACATATCTACCCTGAATTAAAATTCTGGTGCAACCGCCTCGCAAGCCGTGTGAATTTAAACAGACCTCTTCTGCTCTCCAGGCCTGTCTCCACATCAGTGACATAAGGAGTGGTTTAAATCCATGGTTCCCAAATTTAGAGGCCTTGGAGTAATCACAGGAGATTTAGCCCCTGGCGCCATAAAGACTATGAGTAACCCATCTGTGTGTAACTGATTGACTACGTGTAACTGTATGATTGCTGGGGGATGAATAAAATGCAAATGAGTTTTAATGATGAGATCCAGAACTCAGTCATTATGGTGCTTTCTCAATCAACAGATATCAAAAATAAACTGCTGGAATTCCCTGTCAGTTCAATGTTTAGGACTCAGCACTTTCACTGCCAAGGAACTGGGTTCAGCCCCCGTTGGAAATTAACATCTCGCAAGCCGTGCAGCATGACCCCTCCCCCCAAAAACAAAACAAAGCAACACTAGTAACATGTCAAGGTCTTGGAAGTTTTTTGGAATGAAAAAGTTTGGAAATCCTTTGGAGTTGAGCTGCCATCCTGCAAAGCTACAAAAGGGAAGGGATTTTAGGCCACTAGGGGGCGCTGCAGCCTGGAAACGACGTGGAAACGGGGTGAGAAAGCGGTTCCAAACTGGGAGAGGATACCATCCAGGTTCCAGTCCTGGGTCTAGAGACGATAACGAAAACATGTTACACATAAGGCTCTGTAAGGGAGATGTACCTCCAGATCTGAGGGAGGTAAGGGACCCAGAGGAGACCCAGCATAGTGCATACACCTGAGTCAGTCCCTACGCATTAGACCTGGAGCTTCAGTTCCTGGCCTGGCTCATAGGAAAGTTCTCACATTCCACTTCAGCTATCTTCAGACAAGAAAGGGAGGAGGAAAGAAAAGGTACCAACAAGGCACAGATGGCCATCCCGAGGGAGTGGTCTTGGCATGAACCTCCGGAGTGTGGGGAACAGACAGAGATCTGGGGAGGCAGGGAATCCTTTCTGAAGGAGTTGGGGAGCAGTAAGAGAGGAGAAGAAGGTCAGTTCAGGCAGAGATTCTGTCTGAAAAAGGAGTAATTATGAGAAGACCTTTGCTAAGATGTGGGCTGCCTCACCCGGCAGCAAGCAGCAGCAGCTCAATGCCAGAGGGGAGGATAGGAGAGGCCAGCACCCTCCTCCACTTTCAGCCCCTTGCCCACCCCACCCCAACCTTGCTGAACCCCGGGCAGAGCTCTGACCCAGCTCAGGCTCTCCAATCAGAAGTTTCTCCCTGGCAAGGGCCAGAGAACGTTGAAGAGAGAAGTGGATTTCCACACAATATACCCCCAAGGCTGAGGCCCTGTCACACTCATAGACTGTCAGGATCCAGAAAACTTTCCAGCTTATCCTGAAGGTGACTCAGACAGACAGGCACTCCCCATGACTCGACACAGGGGCTCTGCCCTACCCTGGGACAGACAGACACACACAGACACACAAGCTCAGGCTTGATTTTAGCCGAGCAAATGAAAGACCCAGGGCCAGAGCATTGCCTCACTCCCCCAACTTCTCCCTGCCAAGCTCCACTCACCAGCTGTTCCCTTCTCACAGCCCCCAAAGGCTCAGAGCAGCAGATTCCTTCCCATAGTCGTCCCTTTGCCCTACCCAACCCCTCCCCCTCTTCCTGGGCTCTAGACACCAGCCCTGACCCCAGGCTGAGTGTCTCTCAAGAGCTGCTCCTCCTGCCCTCCCACACCCCCAGGCCTCACATGAAGCCTTTTTGAGGTTGCCAAGCATGGCTGGAGGGCATCACCGACTCAGTGGACATGAACTTGGGCAAATCCCGGGAGATAGTGAAGGACAGAGAGGCATGCTGCAATCCTTGGGGTTGCAAAGTGTCGGACATGAGTTGGCAACTGAACGATAGCAACAGAACCTGAGTGCTCACCTAAGCAGGGAAGACCAGAAAGAGAGGCAGCCAGGGGAGACGGGGGCTTCACACTGGCAAGGCTTCTTGGGCAGCGGAGTGGACAGAGGATGGACAGGGTGGGCCAGTCACTCTGGAGGGCGTGGACAAACCCTGCCTTGCCCCATCTCATCAGGGCCATCTCCCAAGCTTACAGTTTTGGCTCCAACACACACACAGACACACACGCCCAGGCTTGTCTGCTCTGCAGAAGTCTGTTTCCCTGGGGCTCCAGGCTCTGGTTCTTCATTGCCCACCAAGCCTTTCCCATCTGCTTTCACAGGGGACCCTCCATCATGGGTCCCCCAGAGAGATCTCCAAATTTTCTAGCCTTTTTCCGCCTTCCAGAGACAAGGCATATCAAATCTGCGATCACTGCAACTGTTCCCTTACAGCCCAGCCCCAGCGCCTCCCATCTCAGTGCCTCCGCCCTGCCTCAGGAAGGCTTCAAGACTGGGAGGGAGGTCAGAATGGAGCCCATCCTGGTGAAATGAGAAAAGATTAGAGCAATACATTTGCTGTCAGTGGCAATAAGACTGCCTGAACAGGGGAGGAGGAGTATTTGATTTCAGGCTCTCCGGGGGTCTTGATGGAGGAACGCTGGCAGCCTGCAGCCCCAGGCCTGATGGAGTGGGGAAGGCTAGTCCCAGCCCCAGCCAATGAGGGGCCCGGGTGCCCCAGCCCTCCCATCTCAGTATTGACCCCATCCTCCACAGTCACCCACTGGGTTCCAGCTCCCTCCTCTCTCCCCAACCATCATTTCTCCTTTTCCACTGCCAAACTTGCTTCCCCACAGCAGTTTTTCTCCTGGTGCAGGGTGATGGAGCAGAAAGAACACCGCTCTAGGGGCTGGAGAGGAGGCCTGGGTTCTAACGCCCTACTGCGTCTGTCCAAACCGAAAGACTTCCTGCGAGTTGCTAAGCATCTCTGAGCCTGGGAGCAGGGAGGGGCTGGAGGACAACATGACCTTTGACATCCTGAGGTCACGCAGCCATTCACTGCTTCAGTGGTGTTGGGCAACATCACTTAACCTCTCTGTGCGTGTGGGCTAAGTCACTTCAGTCTGACTCTTTATGATCCCATGGATTGGAGCCCACCAAGCTCCTCTGTCCATGGGAATTTTCCAGGCAAGAATACTGGAGTGGCTTGCCATACCCTCCTCCAGAGCATCTTCCCAACCCAGGGATTGACCTGAGTCTCTTATGTCTCTTGCATTGGCAAGTGGGTTCTTTGCCACTAGCGCCATCTAGGAAGCCCCTCACCTCTCTGAGCTCCCATTTATTCGTCTATAAAGTGAAAGTGAAGCAAATAACAAAACCTAGCTATGTCCTAGGTTTCCCTGGTGGCTCAGATGGTAAAGAATCCACCTATAATGCGGGAGACCTGGGTTCAATCCCTGGGTTGGGAGGATCCCCTGGAGGAGGGCGTGGCAACCCACTGCAGTATCCTTGCCTGGAGAATCCCAGGAACAGAGGAGCTTGGTGGGCTACAGTCCATGGGGTCACAAAGAGTCAGACACGACTGAGCAACTAAGCACAGCGCAGCCATGTCCCAGGGCACTGGTGATATGAAATCTGTAAACAGTCTCGTAATCTTGTTTACACGGAATTCGTGGTACGTTTCGTGGCTGAAGAATGGACCTGAGCTTCATCCAGAAGCTCTAGATGTTTCTTTCCTGCCCTAGAATCCTGGCTCTGGACCCTGCCCTCCCCAGTGGGTAGAGCGTGTAGTCTCTCTGGCAAGGTGACAGTCTCTCACTCATGTCCGACTCTGTGCGACCCTATGGTCTGTAGCCTCCCAGGCAGCTCTGTCCATGGAATTCTCCAGGCCAGAATACTGGAGTGGGTGGCTGTGCCCTTCTCCAGGGGATCTTCCCAACCCAGGGATCAAACCCAGGTCTCCCGCACTGCAGGTGGATTCTTTACTGTCTGAGCCACCAGGGAAGCCCTCTGGCAAGGTGGATCAGGGGATTTCTTGGTCAAACAGGCCTGAGCTGAGGAGCTGACTGTCCTGGACCAGTTCTGAAAGACATTCAGGAAGGGGGAGATTTTATTTTATTTTAATTTTTTGGCTGTGCCGTGCAGTATGCGGGATCTTAGTTTTCCAACTAGGGATCAAACCTGTGCCCCTGGAGTGGAGGCTCAGAGTCTTAACCACTGGACTACCAGGGGAGTCCCAGGAGGGGGAGATTTTAGGCGCAGTTGGTCAATAGTGTCTACTCCCTAAACCCCCCTGTCTTTGCGTCCACGTGCGAAGGGTGCCCCCTGAAGTTGTGCGGCGTGGCGCACGAGAGCAGTGTTCTGGAGAGTGTTCTCTCCAGCCCCCAGAGCACTGTTCTTTCCGCTCCGTCACCCTGCACCATGGAAAAACTGCTGTGTGGTCTGCCTGGATGGGACTGACACAGCTGCTGTCCAATCTCCAGGTGATGGACAAGGTGCGAGGCAGGGAGACTAGGGGATGGACTTAACATTTTACTTTTAGGCTGCCTGGAATCACATGCAGTGTTTTCGTATGACGTCTGGTCTACACAACAGCCTGAGAGGCAGGCATAATGGACAGAGAATACCTTGCCTATTGTTACCCACTGGGAGGAACTGTGACTCAGGTTGACTGGGTCCCATCACTCCACACTGCCTCCTGCTGGAGCAGAAGGCTGGAGGCTTCAGCCTCAGGCCTGCCTCCCCCTGGCTGAAGGTTGTTGGTTGTGTTGCGCTCAGTCGCAAGCCCATGGACTGTACCCCATCAGGCTACTCTGTCTATGGAATTCTCCAGGCAAGTATACTGGAGCAGGTTGTCATTTCCTCTTCCAGAGGATCTTTCCTACCCGTGGATTGAACCTGAGTCTCTTATGTCTCCTGCATTGGCAGGCAGATTCTTTACCACTGCGCCACCTTAGAAGCCTGGACATGGGGCAGATTTTTAAGAGTATGGCTCTTCTAAACCAACTTAGCACAGAGAATGCTTTGGAAAGTGTAGAGGCCTGCACAAAGGCATTCGAAATCCATGTGCTTCTTTTCTGGTTCCAACCTCGTTCCCCCCCACTCTTCCTCCTCTGCTTGGTCTTCCGCTCTGGCCAGATCTCCTCACTTCATTTTCCACCTGGCATATCAAGCTGATTCCTGTCTCCTTCCCCTCTGCCTATCCAGTCACCATCCTCTGAAGCTTCACCTAAGGGCCTCTTCCTCCATGAAGCCTTTCCTACCACCCGAAGTGGCAATAAGCATCGACTTCCTCAATTTACTAGTCTCTTTTTATGAACGTGTCCTGATTCCCCAAGAGAGACCCCAACAGATTCTCCGAAGACACAGACTCTATCTCCTACTTCTTTGTAATCTTGGGGCTTGCCTAGAGTCTGGCACATAGTGGGTGTTAGAAAGACTATTGTAGCTGAAGGTGATGATTGTGGTGAAAGTTCTTATGACAGAATTCACATTTGAGTTGAAAGGAAAAGTGGGAGAACTTCCCTGGAAGTCCACTGGTTAAGACTCTGTGTTTCCACTGCAGGGAGCAAGGTTCGATCCTCAGTCAGGGAACTTAAGGTACCGCATGCCATGCAATGCGGCCAAAACAATTAAAATTAATTAACAAAAGAAAAAAATAGAGGTGGGGATGATGGTGACAGGGGTCATGACTATGATGGCAGTCATGGTGGTGAGTTTGAGAGCATGGTGGCGTCGGGTGGTGATATTGATGACGTGAGTTTAATGACGATGGTAGTAATGGTGGTTAATGATGGTGACAGTGGCTGTACTAATTATCACTGCATAACAGATTACTCACAAAACTTAACAACTCAAACGACACACATTTATTATCATAGTTTCTGTGGGTCAGGAATCTGAGCATGATTTAGCGCAGTGCCTCTGGCTCCAAGTCTCTCACAAGAACACAATCAAGGCATTAGCATGGGTTGCAGTCTCATCTACGGTCTCCACCGGAGGAGAATCTGCTTCCAAGCTCACTCAGAGGATTGTTGGCAGGACTCAGTTCCTCTTGGGCTCTTGGATCTCACTGGGTGTCAGCCTGGCTGGGTGGTCCCTTGCCACGTGGGCCTCTCCACAGGGTTGACCGCTTTCCTCAATGCAAGAAAGAAGCCACATCTTTTTTGTAGCCTCATGTTGAAATGACATTCCGTCACCCCAGCTGAGTCCTGTCCACTAGAAGTGAGTAATTAAATACAGCCCACACTTGAGGGGTTAGGGTTACACAAAGGCATGACTGCCAGGATGGAGGGGTCACCTAGAGTCACCTTAGGGACTGCCTACTATGATGGCCGTGATGCTGATGATGATAGTGGAGGAGAGTGGTTGTTCTGATGATGGAGAATGTGAACAGACTGGGGATGGTAGGGTATCTGAGAGCGAAAGTATCAATGTCCAGTCCATATTAGAGTTGAAAAGAGGTTCCTGCAAACTAGACCTGGGGCTTCTCAAGTGGCGCTAGTGTTTAGAACCCACCTGCCAATGCAGGAGACATGAAAGACTCAGGTTCAATCCCTGGGTCAGAAAGATCCCCTGGAGGAGGGCATGGCAACCCACTCCAGTATTCTTGCCTAGAGAATCCCATGGACAGAGGGGCCTGGTGGGCTATGGTCCATAGGGTCACACAGAGTTGGACACAACTGAAGCGACTTAGGATGCATGCAAACTAGAGCTGAGCAGAGGAGTCCACTTGACTAGAGCCAGTTATACAAGAATGCTCTCCTCCACCACACTGCAGTCCATTCTCGGTCCAAGTCCAGGTCCATTCCCCTAGAGTCCTCCCCCATTCATTACTTTCTTTGCCAATTTCCCCACCCTAGGCTGATGCTCTTCTTTAGGCAATTAATGAACTAAGTAATCGCCAAATGGAGAGCAATTACCACCAGCAACTGAAGGGAGGAGGGAAAAGAGAGTGGTCAGAGGCCCAAAGGAGACAGAGATTCTGCTGGTGTGGGGGCTGGGCTGCAGTTCTTTCAAGCTGGGTAAAGTGTCCACCCCTTCCTGTACAGAGTCCTCATGTCCTCGGTCTCCAGCTCCACTTCCCTCTAGGACACAGCCCACCACCACCACCACTCCTGACCTCCCTTCTCGCGACCCTTCACATGGCTGAAGCTTTAGGCCACAGCTTCACTGAGCCCAAGGGAACCCAGCCCCATGCCTCTATCACTTGCCTCTAATCTTCTCTCCCTACTGCTAACTACCTGCTTCTTTCTTTGCTTGCTTTCTTTTAACCACGCTGTGCAGCATGCAGGATTTTAGTTCCATGACTAGGGATCGAACCCATGCCCTCTGCAGTGGAAGTACAGAGTCTCAACCACTGGATTGTCGGGGAATTCCTTTACCTGCTATTTCTTAAAATCCCCCCAACATCACTCCTGCTTCAGAAGGAGCTTATGTTTTCTGATGCTTCATACCTTCAACGACCACCACCAAGCCTCCTAATCCAATGCCATGGTTTTCAGGTCTGGCAAGCCCAATAAAGCTTGCTGCTGCTGCTGTCGCTTCAGTCGTGTCCGACTCTGTGCGACCCCATAGACGGCAGCCCACCAGGCTCCCCCATCCCTGGGATTCTCCAGGCAAGAACACTGGAGTGGGTTGCCATTTCCTTCTTCAGTGCATGAAAGTGAAAAGTGAAAGTGAAGTTGCTCATTCGTGTCCGGCTAGTAGCGATCCCATGGACTACAGCCTACCAGGCTCCTCCATCCATGGGATTTTCCAGGCAAGAGTACTGGAGTGGGGTGCCATTGCCTTCTCCGCCAATAAAGCCTACTTCTCTGCAAAAGTCTCCTTAGGCAGCCAGATGATACTGGGTGTCAAGGGGCCAAGTTCTCTTGCAGTACACTTGCCAAGTTGAATGACAGGGATAAAATATATTAGCTTGAGAGGCAGAAGGCTAGGGCTCTAATCTCAGCTTTGTCACTCATTAATCATACCACTTATAGTCTCTGGCCTCAGTGTCCTCATCTGTTAAATGGTGGGAGTTGAAGATGGGGGGTAGATTAGGTGATCTCTAAAGACCCTGCTGAGGACTTCACTGCTGGCCCGATGGCTAAGACTTCCAACTCCCAAGACAGGGGGCCTGGGTTCAATCTCTTGTCAGGAAATCCCACATCCCAGGGTTTGATCCCTTGTCAGGGAATTAGATCTACATGCCACAGCTGAAAATCCAGTGTGCTACAACCGAAAGGTCCCACATGCCACAACGAAGACCTGGTACAGCCAAATCAACAATCAAATATTTAAAGAAGAAATGTATCATTTTTAAACTGTCTTAAACAATTTTTTTTAATAAAATAAAGACCTTGTTGGGGGACTTCCCTGGTGGTCCAGAGCTTCCACTGCAGGGGGCGTGGGTTCGATCCATGGTTGGGGACCTAAGATCCCACATACTGCACAGTGCAGCCAAGAAATTAAAAAAAAGATCTTGCTGGTTCTAAACTTTGATTCTGAGTCCCATGAGGAGGGTGGAGGGTGGGTGGAGGCTGCCAGCTATGCTGGAAAGCCGAGGGGGACATGGCTAAGAGAACAGTTTCTGTTTGCAAAGGCTCATCAAACTTGGTCACCATGGGGAGCCTTCAACCTGTGCATTGTAAAAAACCCAGGGCCACTCCAGCCTTCCTTTTCTGTATCTTCCCAGGGCCCCCAACCCCAGGTGCATGCCCTCAGCATCACCAGCTTCCCCTGTGGACCCTCTGCAGCACATCCAGGCAGTCACCATCTCCCAGCCCTGTCTCCAACACTCACTTCTTTTCCTTCCTTTCCCCCTTCCAGACACACCCATACTGTCCCCAACTTGCTCAGACCAGACCTTTGCCTATTCTCTTCTGTGCATGCTAAGCCACTTCAGTCATGTCCAACTCTTTGCCACCCTATGGACTGTAGCCCGCCAGGCTCCTCCGTCCATGGGATTCTGCAGGCAAGAATACTGGAGTGGGTTGCCATTCTCTTCTCCAGGGGATCTTCCCAACCCAGGGATCGAACCCTCATCTCCTGCAGCTCCTGCATTACAGGTGGATTCTTTACCACTGAGCCACCAGGCTTCCCCAAAACAGCCCTGCCTGTTCTGGGGCCTCCCACCCCCTTAGTCTATGTGACCTCTCTCTCTCCTGGTTCTTCTCTTTGACAGTCTCAGTTCCTTTTGTCTTTCAGCCTCCTTTCCTGCCTCTGTTCCTCCTGTTTACCACTTAAACCTATGTGAATTCCCTAAGGCTTTGTCCTTGGCCATCTTAAAATGACAACACAATAACAAAAGCAAAAACAACCACGATTTAATGGTGCTTATATTGTACAAAAGAGCTTTCACATGTATTTTCATTTGATTCTTTGAGGTAAGCCATTCTCTCCTGTTTAATAGAAGTCAGTTCTGCCTTCACAGAGTCTCTGAAAACTGTCTTTTCTTTTTTATTTTCTTTGCCACTGCCCTAATTCAAGCCCTTAATGCCTCTTCTTAGACCCTTGCTTCAGCGCCTAGCTGACAATAGCATGGGTCTTAGCAGCTGCTGAGAAGGAAAAGGAGGTAGTTCCAGTTAACCAATTGACCAGGGGCTTTAGACTTAACTGAACCAGACCGGGCCCCACTCAGAACACAACGGGCTGTACGGTAAAGATAAGGCCGTCAGAACCAGAATCATTCTAGGGAAGAGATTAGGGTCACACACGAAAATTCAGAATCTATGATTGGTCCAAGCGTCAAGAGGAGAGTTCCCGATGAAACAGGCCAAGGGCTGCATAATGAAGTCTAGGAAAATCTCCCTGGAAGCCCCACTTCACCAGGATCTTTGTGCCAGTCCCAAATCATCTCCAGTCAACCCATTCTGCAGCCTTAGCCTGCTGAAAGCAGTTCTACCTTGACTCTCTAGTTTAAGTCAGGAAAATCCTACCCCCAGCAGGGAAGAGAGTAAGAATAAAGAAAATAATCTTAGAAACACTAAACAAAGAAATTTAAATACAGGATATTTTTTTTTTGTAATGGACTTTTGGGGGGCAATTATTGTAATACCATTTGTTTTGTCTGCTTTTAAAGATGTTTAAAGCTTTTAAGAAAATCTGATTTATGAAGAGTTTAATTGATTTCATTTGCAATCAAAGTTTAAATATTTGGGGAATGTAATTTGCTAAATTCATAAGTTTTGGACAAAGAGGTTGTATAAGTGGTATGAGAATATTTGGAGGGATGTTAATAATTGAATAAAGATTAATAAATTGGACTTCAAAGTAGAAAAAATAATCAGTATTCCTCTCCATGCCCCAAAGTGCCTGAGACATTAAAGAACTTATCAGCCTAAACTTTCCATCAGTGATTTCTGCTGTCTTCAATTAATTTCCATCTATAACTAACACCTCTGTGACCCCATTTCCTCATCTATAAAATGGGATGATATCATTGCCTACTAAAAGGATAGCTGTGAGGATTTAATGAGAGAATTCCTTCCATTCCACTTAAAACAACACCCAGCATACAAACACTCAATACTGTCGGCTGTCTTTATCTTCCCCCAGTACCACTTTGATCATGTCAACTCCTGCTCAAAGGCCTTTTTAAAAAAATAATTTTATTTGTTCACTTTTGGCTGTGCTGGGTCTTCATGGCCACGTGGGCTCTTCTCTAGTTGCGGTAAGCGGTGGCTACTCTTTGTTCAGTGCTCGGGCTTCTCATTGAAGTGTCTTCTCTTGCTGCCGAGCATGGGCTCTAAGATGCTTGGGCTCAGTAGTTGTAGTGCTTGGGCTCAGTAGTTGTAGTGCTTGGGCTCAGTAGTTGTGGTTGCCAGGCTCTAAAGCACAGACTCAATAGTTGTGGCACATGGGCTTAGTTGCTCCGCAGCACAGGGAATCTTCCCGGACCAGGGATCCAACCTGTATCTCCTGCATTGGCAGGCCGATTTCTTTACCACTGAGCCACAGAGAAGCCCTCAAAACCCCTTAATTGCTCCCCAATCACCCCAGACAAATGCAAGCTCCTCCACATGATGTCAGGACCCTCTCTGTCCTTAACCTCTCTCTGTTTCCCAGCCTTGGTCCTCACTATTCCCCCTCACCCACCAGACAAAGTTATTATCTCTTTGCTTCACCCTGGTCCCTGTATCATTATTTTTTCCATATTCTTCCACTTCCCAAAATGCCATGCCTCCCTCCCTGCCATTAGGGCCAATCCCAACTCCTACCCATCCTTCAAAACCTGTCTCAAATGCTACCTCCCACAAGACACGTTCCTGGTTACCATCAGCTTTCTCCCTCCATGGAGCACTTCATCAGTAGCTTTTTCCTGGCAAACAGCACATTCAGTCTCCTGCATCAGAGCCAAGACTCACTTCTAATTGATCTCGGGGAACACACATCTACCCTGCTCCGGGCCTGGTATATAACAGGTGCTCAACTAACAGGTGATGGCTTCCTCTAGCTCTGGGTAGTTGTGTCAGCTAAGCAGAAGCAGCAGGGGCCAGCAGGCTCCCCAGGCCAGTGTCCCTCTGCTCGCTGGCCTCCCTGGACCATGAGAGCACAGGAAACAGCGGCCAGGTCTGCGAGGGCACTTGGAAAGATGGCAGGCACACAGGGAGTTGTATCTGCTTAGCTCATCAGTGATTCCCCAGAGTTCAACCCCTCAACATTTGTTTAGACTCCTCTGTGCCAGGCCCTGTGCAGCAGACAGCAAGACCGCTGCCACTTCCTGAAGAGGTACGCCCTCGTGCCCCAAGCTCCCGTGTGTGCACATACACGTGCCCCCTTGTGCACCTCACTCGTCCTGAGTCCCTCTCGTGACAAAGCGAGTGTCATCGGCAAGCCCAGGCTGAGGGCCAGCTTTCCCCCAGATTCCAAACAACTCCCCGGTCCGTGCCGGCGCCCGCCGTCTGCTTGCCCTGCGCCTCCTCCTCCCTCTGTTGGGGCTGCCGCTGATGATGAAATTTGGCTTGCAACACCCTCTTCCTCCCTTTCCTGCAGGCCTGGGAGAGGATTAAGCCGCTGGAGTCTGAAATCGGAAAGATCCCAGCTTCTGCTCCCCAGCACCTCCCCACGCCCCCTCCCCTCCCTGCCCATGCAAAACCAGAAAATTAATCTCCCCTTCTGCCTGTGATATGGCGGGCTGCATTACAAGCTGGGCGTCGAGATAAAGCGAGGAGCCGTGGGACGGCGGCCCAGCACTGGGGCCCCGGGTGGGGCCGGCCTGGGAGATAAGGGCCTCCCAGCCCCATGAATTATTCACCCGCACTGCCTCCTCTGGCTCAGAGGCCGCCCAGGGCGCTGAGATTGCACCTTCCAGAGAGGCCTGGTGAAGGTGGGAGGAGGGCCCATGGGGAAGGTGTGGGCTGTAGAGGGGTCCCCAGTGGGAGTAAGAGGGGAGGACTGTCTTCAGCTGGGGAACAGCTCAGAGACACAAGCTCCTTGCAGGGCCAACTGATGCAAAGGAAGGAAAGTGTCCCCAGCCTAGGGGACCCCAGATCCAGCCATGACCCCCAGGCTGCACTATTGAGCAGCTGCTAGGGCCAGGCTCGGCCCAGCTGCTGGTCTTCTAGAGCTGGAGATGCAGACCACCCTACACCCAAGGTGCCCAGGACCCCATACCCCTACTGATATGGGCAGAGCACAGGCCACCCTCCCCTCCTCCGGAGGTCCAAGTAACCACTGCCCACTCTAGGGGAACACCCTGCCTTGGGAAGGGGCTGTCAGGGGAGGACAGAGGACAGACCTACTCCCAGAGCAATCAAGAGCCCACAAAACAGAGACTAGAGCAGCTGGAGCAGGAGGAAACTGGAGGTCAGGCTGCCAGCGTGCTAAGTTGCTCAGTCGTGTCTGACTCTTAGCAACCCTGTGGACTGCAGCCCGTCAGGCTCCTCTGTCCACAGGATTATCCAGGCCATTTCCTCCTTCAGGGGATCTTTCCTGCGGGACTGATGTGGGATTGAACCTGCATTTCTTACGTCTCCTGCAAGGGCAGGCCCATTCTTTACCACTAGCAGTACCTGAGAAGCCAAGGAGGCCAGGTTTGGGTAGGTAAGGGATTAGCCAGGGAAGTTTTCTGGAAAAAGAAAAGCTCCAGGTCCTCTTCGGATCTTTTGTTTCTCCTTTGTTCACTCCTCTCAAAGACCCAGAATTTTAAAGCAGTGAGGGACCTTAGTGGTCTCTTCCCTGTTTCCAAGTCTCCATTGCTCCATCTCTCTGTCTCATTCTCTCTCCTCTACCTCCCTCCCCACATCTGCCCTTTCAATCTGCCTTGGCCCCAGTTTCTCCTCCTCTCTCACTCTCTGCCTTTCTCTGTCTTCTTGTTTTCTCTTTAATCATCCCTTCCTTCTGAAGCTGTGACCCGCCCCCACCAAATGACAGGATGACACACAATTTGGGACTTGTGATGGGAGAAAGGTGGCCCCCAGGGAGGAAAAGAGGAAAAAGAGGGGTCCAACGTGATCCTGGAAGTGCAGATGAACTGCCAAGACCCGGGGAGACAACAGGGGCAGTGTGGGGAGCCTCCCAAAGGTGTTCTGGTACAGGAAAGAGACTGAGTTACCTAGAGTGCCAGCAAAGAGAGGAGCTGGGAGCAGCTGAGGATCAGAGGGGGCTCCTTCCAGGCTGCAGTGCTGGGGACCCCACCCGGGAGGCAACCTTGACCCCACTGACCCCTGGGGCAGATATGGTGCCCAGTGAACAAGGCTCTGTGTTCCGAGACCCACGCTCATGCTGGAGCGGGAGGGGTGAC
>SJYQ01002031.1:0-21421 GCA_006410935.1 Redunca redunca | reverse complement strand
GGGGTTGCGTCCGGGGCGGGGACAGCTCGTTGTCATAGGGAACCGCGCCCCCCCCCATTTCTGTGCAGCCACCTCGGGCTGCCCTCTACCCCCCACCCCCCACCCCAAACATGCACACATACAGCCTGCGCCGTTCTGAGAACTGGAGACGCCTGCAGGTGTGGACATAGGCTGGGCCCCTCTCTGCCTCCCTGGGGGTTTCTGACCCAGGTTTAGCTCCTGGGGTGGGGGGCGGGGGTGAAAACCCAGTCCCGGGGACACCCTTGACCAGGAACTCCTGAGGCCGCGTTCAGCCCATTTGGGGGAGTTTCCGTCTCCAGGATGGGGTGGACATTCCTGTCCCAGAGTGACCCCACATCTGGAGGAAACTCCTGTGGCTGCCTGTGGGAATATGGGGACTTCCCTCTCGTCCTCGGATGACCACATCTGGGGTCACCCCTGGCCCAGGAGGCTTCCCTGGGAGGGCATTCTTTTGGCCTAAACTGACCCCCAAGTCCCTGCATTGGCAGGAACCCTCTTCTGGGAGGGTGTCCACGGGGCAGCCACCTTTGGGCTTGCCCACCAGAGAAGTCTTCTGCCCCCAGAGGCAGTGACCTCTGGAGGGGGGGACTCCGGATGGACTCAATTGAAGGGACACCACGTGTACTCTCAACCCAGGGCAGTGACTGACTCCGCATCCCTCTCCCCCCAGATCCCCTCGGCCAGGATGGAACTGAAGGCTGAGGAAGAGGAGGTGGGTGGCCTCCAGCCGGTGAGCATCCAGGCCTTCGCCAGCAGCTCCACCCTGCACGGCCTGGCCCACATCTTCTCCTACGAGCGGCTGTCTCTGAAGCGGGCGCTCTGGGCCCTCTGCTTCCTGGGCTCCCTGGCTGTGCTGCTGTGCGTGTGCACCGAGCGTGTGCAGTACTACTTCCACTACCACCACGTCACCAAGCTCGACGAGGTGGCTGCCTCCCAGCTCACCTTCCCTGCCGTCACGCTGTGCAACCTCAACGAGTTCCGCTTTAGCCAAGTCTCTAAGAATGACCTGTACCACGCCGGGGAGCTGCTGGCCCTGCTCAACAACAGGTGGGGGGCTCCCACCCATCCCCACTCCCAGACACCCCATCAGGGTGCTTCTTCTCTAGCCCACCATACAGCCTAGACAACCCTGCCCTCCAGCCCCTGAAACCTGCCACTCACAGCAAAGGAATTGGGGTACTGCCAAGCACCCAGTTAAGGGCACCCAATCTCTGATCCCAGCGTAGTTCAAAACAGCTCTGCCTTTACCCAGCCTGAGCTGTGTGACATGGTCACACTCTCTGGAGTGACCTCTGCCCACCCTCTTGCTGCTACGTCTCAATTTTCTCCTCTCTTGGGAGGTCCGGGCATACTGTCTTTAAAGGGTAGAAACCATGGTATGAAAGCCATAGTTCCTGCCTTGAGCTCTCTGCCCACCCACCCTTACCCCTGTGTTCAGATGCCCGACCCCTGGACAGCCAGTGCAGATCCTCTGTCTTCTCAGATCCCAGGGGGCAGATCCTCTAGACACGCCCAGCTCTTCTTTTGGGCCTCTGCCCAGGGCTGGATGCTGCCCTTCCCCCAGAGTTGGGCATGGGACACTGGAGGCAGAATGGAGGCATGAACTAAAGATCCTGCCAATCCATGCACTGCTCACCCCTGGGCTCCAGGTATGAGATACCAGACACGCAGATGGCAGATGAAAAGCAGCTGGAGATACTGCAGGACAAGGCCAACTTTCGCAGCTTCAAGCCCAAGCCCTTCAACATGCGCGAGTTTTACGACCGCGCAGGGCACGACATCCGAGACATGCTGCTTTCCTGCCACTTCCGGGGGGAGGTCTGCAGCGCTGAGGACTTCAAGGTGGTGAGTGAGTCCCCTGGCTGGCGGGGCGTGAGTCAGCCGGACAGCTCCGGACCCCTAGGAGCCAGAGGGCCTCTGGGGAGGATGTTGTATGTTCCTAGGGTTCACTTCTGGCAGAAGGGGGACTTTATTTAGTTCAGGGGGGCATTTGCTGTTAGTGAAGGCCTCAGCCTTGTGTCTGTGATGGCAGGAAAGAGAGTCTACAGTGCACAGATGTGTGTGTGTGTGTGTGTGTGTGTGCGCGCGTGCGCACGTGCGCGTGCACACACACACAGCCTAGCAGAGCCCCCCATCCCATCAAGCTTACCTTCTGGGCCACAGGTGTCAGAGCTTGGGGTGGCAGTGGGTAAGCTGCAGCCTTGTTACTCAAAATGAGGTCCAAGGACCACCACCTGGGAGCTTGAACAAAAGGTAGAACTTTGCCACCCCATTTCTCAGACCTACTGATTCATAATCTGCAGTTTAACAAAATCCTCAGGTGGTCTGAGTTAAAGTCTGAGCTGCAGCATGAAACATGGCAAGTAAGGGAAGCTTTCTCTTAAAAAATTGGACAGGTAATTCCCTCTGTGCCACCCCTGCCCCTGGCCACACAGACACACACACACACACAGTGTCTGGTTGGGCTCCCCCCTGGCCACACCCACCCACACACCCACACACACACACACACACACACAGTGTCTGGTTGGGCTCCCCCCTGGCCAGCCCATAGTCCGGGTCTGAGGAAGAAGAGATGATTTGGGGCTCATAGCATGGCTGAACTGGAGATTCCCTTTGCTTCTTGAAGTAGAGATGCCCCACAAATACTCATACCCCCCGCCCACCACCACAGATGGGGCATCTCATGTGACAGGTGATTATGAGTAAGTCATACGGGTTGCTGGAGGGTTAAAGTCAGGCAGAGTGTGGAAAGGGACCAGAGGAACTGGAGCCATGTGTAAAGAAGAGTACCAAATGTGAGGATGATGCCTGGAACTCTTTTGAATACTCTCTGGGCTCTCCTTCAATCCCCTGGATGAACAGTCATATTTATCTCTATTGAACGAGTGCATAAGCTGAGACAGAGAGGTAGAATGAGTTACCCAGCTCACAGAGCTGGTTTGTGAGAGACTCAGGATTAGAACTCATGTCTCATTCAGTCCTGATGCAGTGTGCTCTTTGCATTAATATCGCTGACCCTGGAGTCACCATGTTCACTTCCAGTTCTGGCCGTTGCTCTTGAAAGCCCAGTCTCCTTAGGACTCTTTTCTCTGTGTGTGTGTGTGTGTGTGTGTTAGCCGCTCAGTCGTGTCCGACTCTTTGCCACCCCACAGACTGTAGCCCTGCCAGGCTCCTCTGTCCCTGGGATTTCCTAGGTAAGAATACTGGATTGGGTTGCCAGTCCCTTCTCCAGTTTTCTCTCCATACTTGCCCCTAGTTCTCCACTCTCAGATCCTCCCCCTTTGCTCCCTGCCCATTTTCTCCCACACTTGCTTGCTTCTTCCCTAGCATTAGGGGAGCATGAACTGCATTTGTGTAGAAAGGTTAGAACCATGGTCATGCTTATTTTTTCCTCTGAAGTTATACAAGACTTCCCAATCTCTTTAAGCCTTGCTCTGAGACCAGTTTCATGGGCCTTCATCAATCCTGCTGGACAAAGTTTACATGACCACAATCCTTGCTGAGCCAAGCTCATAGGGAGCTTAGTGTGAGGCAAGAACCATTTTCTTCCCACTTTTTATTCCTCAAAGCAGGTGAGTGCTAGATTCCCCAGAGCCCAAGACCAAAGGGCTCCCAGACTCACCAACTATATTTCCAAGGGTGGTAGAACTGTAGATGAAGGTGGAAATGAAAGCCAGAGCCCTCCTCCTCTGCAGCATATTTCACACAAGCAAAAGGGACCATCAAGAAAGACAGAGGGATGACCCTGGGGGATGGGATGGGGAGGGAGGCGGGAGGGGGGTTCTGGATGGGGAACACATGTGTGCTGTGGCTGATTCATGTCGATGTATGGCAAAAACCACTACAATATTGTAAAATAATTAGCTTACAATTAAATAAATTAATTTTTTTTAAAAAGAGGGGATTTCTCTAGTGGTCCAGTGGTTAGGACTCTACGCTTCCACTGGGGGGAGGGGTGCAGGTTCGATCCCTGGTTGGGGAACTAAGATACCACATGCCATGCAGCCAAAACAATTTAAAAAGAAAGAAAGAAAGAAAACCCATTAGATCGAATGGTTTGTACTGTTTGGATAAGGACAGGAATTTGTTGGCTCGACCTGGGAAGGTGCTAAGGCAAAAAGTGGGGTTACCATTAGGTCATAGAAAGTATACAGTTGAGGTTTCATTTGTCCTTTATGTCCAGGAAGATTCCAAGTGGTGATGCTAACATATATTTCGTTCATGGAAACTGAGATACTGAAATGTGATTGGTCCATGTTGTCTGAGGGGACAACCCTACAGAATTAGATGGAGATATGATTGGTCCACAGAGTTCCAGAGCAATGAGAATTCTTCCTCTTGCTGGGGAGAGATACCTGGCTAAAATCCCACTGCCCCAACACTGGCACTTCTTGGTCCTGGGTTGTCAGGGAAGATTAAGTTTTTGCTGTTTCTAAGCCCATGTGAAAGACCTGACCCTGAATCTAGCTGGATCCAAACTTCTCAGATCTTCCTTCTACCCTCTCAGGTTACCCTCACTGCAGTCCCTTTCTACTCTGCCCAAAGGGATGTCCCTACACATGGGAGTCTGGCTGACATCTCCCTGGTGGAGAAGGGTGCTGGCATTCTCCAGCTCTCTGGCCCTAAGGGGCACAAACACTCATGCCTGATACTCCACCTTCATCCTCCTTAATTAACATCTGCCTCTCCATCCTTGCTAGTCTCTGCTAGGCCAAGAGGCATGTATCCAGCCCCTGGACAGATGAAGCACTGACAGAAAACATCTGTCTGTCGGATCAGAGCATAGGGAGACCATCCTGGCCTCTTTTGCTCCCTTGAGAGTAGAGGTTCTTAACCAGGCATCCAATGCCAGCTCAACGTGTTTGCAAAATAGAGCATGTGTGGACACATGTGAACTCTTCCGCAGGTTCCAAGGGCAACCTTCATCCAAAAACAGGACCCCTGAATCTGGAGGATGGTGCAGGGGGCAGAGGAAGGGCATCCTGTGGTCCACCAGCTGCCCCGGTGGGGTCTGCAGTCACAAGCGTTTTCCCCAGATCTGCTTCTGAATCCTGCTCAACCTCAGGGATGACCTGGTGATCGAAGAAGTGGCTTGGCCAGGTCCATCCCTCAGTGGTGGCAGAGTCAGCTCAGGAGAGTGAGGGGAACCTGGGCTAAATCTGGGAGAAGCTGGTTTGGAAACCTTTGGGGACTGAAAAGGCAGTGGGCCATGGGGAAGAGCTCCCCACAGCAGCCCAGTTGGGTAGACCTCAATAGCTTTCTCCTGAGCTACCAAAGACCCACAGGCCCCGTCTTCCCTGGCCTCCTCTTCTTCTTGATGGGGTGTTTGGTTGCCAGGGCAACAGGGTCTGAGACTCCACTCACCCACCCCACTTTGAGGCCAGCAAGGCCAAGGCAGGGCAGGGGTTCCATGGAGGGGGCCGGGGGCGCAGCTGTCTGCTGGTGTCTGGGTGGGGGCCAGGGGGGAGCGAGCACAGTCGCAGCTGGTGCCAGCCTCCAGCTGCACCTTATCTGTCCCTGGCAGTGGGAGCGCCGATGTGGCTGGAATGCTGAACAGTTCCAAGGGGAGGGGGCTGGCAGATGGTGGCCTAGTGTGCCCTATGCCACCCCCCTTCTCCAGCTGAGACCCAGAGCCTTCGCCTGGGGGAGAGAGAAGTGGGAATTCATCTCTGAACCCTGCGAGAGATGGAAGGGAGGGGCAGAGAATGGAAATCCCGGGGTGGGTGTGCAGGGCGATAAGTCTTCTTTCAGGAGGGGGTGGACTTGGGGACAAGGGATAGGGGACAAGAATCCTGGGGGACCCTGGAGTGGTGGCAGAAGCCTCTCAGAGGAGAGGTGGAGTGAGGAGGTAGACAAATAAATCCCCTCAAGGCTCTGGACCTGGACAGGGAGCTTCCGGAGCACCTAGGGGAGGTGAGATGCCGATATGAGAGGGGCGATCCTGGGACCCAGAAGCGAGCAGAACCAGGCATGGTCAGTCCCAGGGAGAGCCAGGACTAGCAATAAGAGCTTCCTTATCTCCAGGGCTGGCTCTGCCGGTTCACTGATACCCCTCACTCCACACGACCCCACAGCAGCTCAGACCTTGGGTCCCTGGGGAGGGCCTGACCTCACTCCCGGGGTCTGTTCCCTCCAGCTGGGCAGGGAGTGGAGGGGCTGCTGGTGGGGCGGGGCTCAGACTGCTACTCTCAGAGGAAGGAGGGTCATTGGGCTACTGTGTCCAGAAGCCTGGTGGTCTTTGTCTGTCGGGGGAAGGGGGTGTGGATGGGGTAGCGTGCAGGGATTGCGGAGGGACAGGAGGAGCTGGGGGGTAGAGGTTAGCTTTGGGTAAGGGGCACCCTGCCCTCAGGCATTCTTGGGTGCCTCCTTCAGCCTTACCCTTCCCATCTCTCTCTCCCACTCTCAGAAGTGTCTGAGGTTGGAGGGGAGGTGACTGAATAGAGCCCATTGCAAGAATCCAGGGGACCCTGCATTGGGGTCTCTCTCATAACACACACACACACACACACACACACACACACACACAACCCTTGGGTGACTCAGTTTCCTCTCTCACTTCCTCCCTCCCTCCTCCCCACACCTTGCTGTTTCTGACTCCGCCCCTCTCCCAGACTGCTGTCAGCTAGGAGGTTACTCTAAGTTAATTGATCTCCGGCTGTTGGCTAAAGTAATAGGGAGTTGATGTAAGTAAGTGCCTCTGGGGGCAGAGCCGGAAATGGAGGGGTGCGCAGAAGCCGCTTCCAAGCCTTGGGCTTTCTTCTGCCCCAGCCAGCGGAGAACTACCTCTAAGGTAGGGCCGCCTTGGCACCTGGTGTGCATCCAGGAAGCAAAGGGGAGGCCTGCTGAGAGGTCTGAATGTCTCTGCTAGCAAACTCTGGAGGTGGCTCGGAGCATGCTTCAACTTTGTTGAAGGCAAACTTAATTCCTGGGGATGGTGAGGGAGACTGGATGTTAGGCATGAGGGCTGGAGTTGGGAGAGTCAAGCTTCGCTGAATTCCTTCCTGTGACCCTCTGAGGTCCTTAGAAGTGCCAAGCCCCGTGCTGGGCACCAGGGGGCAGTGGTGAGCAGGCCTACGGTGTCCCTGCCCTCAGGGAGCTTAGAGCCACGTGCTGTAACCCCAGGAGGCACAGAGGGCAGGGGCCACGCTAAGGGAAGCCTAAGGGTTTCAGAGCAGAGAATCACGTGCCAGGCATGAGAGGCCCCTCATCATCTGGGTGGAGTCCTTCCAATCTCCCCAGCCCAGCTCAGCTATTCTGAAACTCCAGTTCTACAGAAAGTATGGTGTCTCCCCACCCCAGCCTCCTCCTGCTGACGACCAGTCTAGTTCTCTCCTTCAAGGGTCCTTGTCTGTGGTCAGGCTCTGGAGGCAGGAGCTGTCCCTCACTGTTCATCTGACGTGGCTCCAAGGGTCTGTACCCTCCGGCTGAGAACCTTGGGATCAGAACTTTGGTGAGGGGCTCTGGGAGGCAAAGCAGGGATGGAGACAGCTCGAAGGAGAAGGGTGTCTGGTTTGGATGGAGGGTGCAGCTGGGCACTGGCGCTCCTGGGATCTCTTTTGGGCATAGTTTCATCTGGCTCCATTTCTCAGTTTCCCCTGAGCCACGGGGGCTCTGAATGGATTTTTAAATTTGCCAGGGGGCAGCTTCTCCTTCAGCTTCTGGGACTCTCTGGCTAGCCCCTGCTGGCCCACGGGTGGAATGGGTGTGCAGTACATTTCCCAGATATATGCATCAGACATCTTTGTGGAAAATTTTGAAATGATCATGAAACAGCAGTGTAGTTTCAGTCACCTTGAGGGGAAATTCCCTTAAGAAACTCTAAGGACAGAGACGCTCACCCCAGGCTCTCCAACGCCACTCCTAAAGGAGAAGGAGGGCACGTTGTGTCTTTTCTGAGCTCCTATGAATTCTTGGAAAGATAACCCTTTCCCGATCCTCTCGTCTGCCCCCTCCATGTGGCCGACAGTACTCGAAGCCTGGGAGGCTGGGCTGTATGGCTGAGTATTGAGTGTCTCTGGTGTGTCGGCTCTTTCATGCCTGGCTGGGAACATCCCTGGGGAGAGAAAATGCTGCAGTGGCCTTGACCCTGGACAGCAGCCAGCTCAGGCTTCCTCACCACACGCTGCACATGTGCCCTAGGGGTATGAGAACCCGTGTGTACCTCTCTATGTATGTCTGAAAGTGGGAGTGTGTGGATGTGGATTAGGGTGTGATGTGGACACGGATGGATGTGCATGGGGGCACACGCAGCTCGCTTCATGTGGCTGCAGGAGAGAGCATGTGTGCCTGTGAACCTCAGCCCCATGCAGAGCACATTCCAGCAAAATCAATCCTTTCGGTCACGCTTTGCAGTTTACAAATTCCCTTTAAATCCTGTGATCCTTATAATTCTGGGAGGCAGGAAGATGTTAATATCTTCACTTGAAAGATGAGGAAACTGAGGTCCAGAAGTGTTACATGACCTGCCCGAGGCCACAGAGCCAGTAAATGCCAGAACGTGAGCTTGACTTCAGATCTTCTATGCCTGATTCTTTGTGGGTGACCACAGAAGTGGGGATGTGTGTAGTAGAAGAGGGTGCCCAGCTCCCCATCTGTAAAGAGACAGTGGGGGTGAGACAGGAAAGGGAAGCAAAAGGATGTAAATGAGAAGATCCCCAGTCTCAGGATGACTGCAGCATTTTGTGACTCCTGCTTCTTCGCTGCACCATTTGGCCAAGTCCCAACCTTCCAGGGGGCTTCCCAGGGCCCTAGTGGTAAATAATCTGCCTGCTGATGCAGGACACATGGGTTTGATCCCTGGGTCAGGAAGATCCCCTGGAAGAGGGCATGGCGACCCACTCCAGGATTCTTGCCTGGAGAATCCCACGGACAGAGGAGCCTGACAGGCTACAGTCCATGGAGTTGCAGAGTCGGACACGACTGAAGCAGCTTAGCGCAGCGTACACAGCACAGCCTTCGAGGGACCCGCCACTGGCTTCCTCGGCCACGCTCTACCAGAGGAAGTTACGTGACAGGCAGGCTCAGAATCACACTGTGCTCATGACCAACATCAGTATAAGGGCCTGCGGCGCTGCCCTGGCAACCCCAGTGTTGTGCTGGTCAACCTGTTCTCCCCATGGTTACTATAAATTTCTCCATGCTTCTCAAAGCGCCGCCCTTCCTAGCCCTGCTCTCACCCTCGGCGGATGACCTCGCCTCCTGCTTCGCAGGGAAGATAGAAGCCTCAGACAAGATCTCTCTGCTTCTCTGGGTTCCTGCCCCCAAAGGGGAACATCCATCTTATCTAAGCTGAAATCTCAACCTATTCTTACCGTCTGATCTCCTTTGACTTTTGTGGGAATTTTACCTTAAAGATCCTGCCTCTCCCTCCTTTATAGTCAGTCTCCCTCTCCAGTGGAACCTCCCCATTGATAGTGAAACATGCTTGAGGTTCTTCCATCTTAAATAGCTATAATGACAGCTAATATTTATTGAGCACTTACAACGTACCAGGCTTTAGGTTAAAAAAAAAAAAATCTCTCAACTCCACTACCCCCCACCCCCACCCAGCTCCCACAGTCTCTCTCTGCTTTCTTTCACAGACAATATCCTTAAAATTGATGAATAGATTCCACTATTTCCATTTTCTCATCTCGATCTCACTCTCTGATCCACTCAGGCTGCCTTTTTCCCCTGTCCTCAGCACTCCACCAAAATGGTTCTCGCTGAGGCCACTAGTGACCTCCATGTGTCCAAAATCCACAACCGTATTTTTATCCTTGATGTCTCAAAAGTCATTCAAAATGGTTTACCACCACCTTTATTTCTTTTTTAAGCAGGCTTGCTTTATTTATTTATTGTTATCATTTTTGGCTGTCTTGGGTCTTCATTGCAGCATATAGGCTCTTCATGGAGGTCTGCTGGCTTCCTCTAGTTGCAGCAAATGGGGGTTTCTCTCTAGCTGGTGCATGCAGGCTTAGTATTTCCCCCAAAAGTGAAAGTGAAAGTCGCTCAGTCAGGTCCGACTCTTTGTGACACCATGGAGTACAGTCCATGGAATTCTCCAGGCCAGAATACTGGAGTGGGTAGCCTTTCCCTTCTCCAGAGGATCTTCCCAACCCAGGGATTGAACCCAGGTCTACTGCATTGCAGGTGGATTCTTTACCAATTGAGCTATCAGGGAAGCCCAGTATTTCCCTGACCAGGGATCAAACCCTCATCCCCTGCATTGGAAGGCAGATTCTTAACTTTTTTGCATGACTCTATTGCCTGATAACTGTATTCTCTTGATTCCCCTGCTTTGTCTCAGTACTCCTGTGTCTTTGCCAGTTATTCTCTTCCACTTGGCCATTAAATGTTGGCGCTACCCAAGTCTCAATCTCAAGCTTTCCTCTTCTTCTAAATCGTGATTTAATGGTACAGCTTGATGAATTTTTCATTCGTATATTTTTACACTGGTGTATTTATGTAATATTTTATATATTATATCAGTGTGTACTTACATTGATATAAAATTGTAAAACATGTCTAGAGTCCCAGAAAGTTCCTTCAGACCCTTTCCTGGTCAATCCTACCCCATAAGAGTTAACCACTGTCCTGGCTCCTGTCAGTGGAGGTAGGGTTCACCAGCTCTTTTTTTTTTTTAATTAGAGGATAATTACTTTACAATACTGTGATGGTTTCCCCAGTTCTTGAACTTCTTAGACTATGTAACATTAATGCAATATATACATGTTTGTGTTGGTCTTCTTTTGCTCATGACTACATCTGGAAGATTCAGTCTCTGAGTTAATAGTTAGTTCTTTTTCAATGCTGTGTAGTACCTTATTATGTAAATAGCACAAAATTTATCCATTCTACTCTTGCTAGACATGTGGGTTGTTCCTAGTTTTTGGCTATTATACATAATTCACTGTAAACATGCTGTTCTTGTCTTTAGGTTGCCATATGCACTCGTTTCTCTTGGGTGTATGACTAGGAGGGCTGCCCTGAAGGCTCACAGTAAAGAATCTGCTTGCAGAACAGGAGAGTCGGGTTCGATCCCTGGGTTGAGAAGTTCCCCTGGAAAGGGACATGGCAACCCACTCCAGTCTTCTTGCTTGGGGAATCCCGTGGACTGAGAAGCCTGGTGGGCTACACAGTCCATAGGGTCGCAAAGAGCTGGACACGACTGAAGTGACTGAGCGTGCATGCACGATGACTAGGAGCTGCGGTTAAATCATAAGTTAAGGTTCTGTTTAGCCTGAATGGATACTACCAAATCAGGTCATCTTTCTGTCTTTTCTAAAAAACTTTATATTCTATTCCTGAGCGGTCTCATCTTCACTCGTGACTTCAATTACCATGTACACACTGACAACTGCCAAATGTATGTCTCAGCCCAGCTCTCTCCTCTTAGCATCAGCTCCAGTGGCCAATTTTTCACTTAACATCTCCACTTGGATCTCCCCAAGGCTCCAAGAACCCAGCATATGCAAAGCCAAATTCATCATCTTAGCTCCCAAACTTGTCCTGTACTTGTGTTGCTGATCTAGTGAGCCATTTACCCACTTATGCAAACTAGAAACCATCATGGGCACTCCATCTCCCTCTCCTCCCTAACCAGGTCTCCCAGTGTTGCCTCCTGAACATCTCCACTCCATCTCCGTGTTTGAGGCCACCCCATGGCTCCATGTCTCACCTAGACTGCTCCAATGGTTTCCTAACAGAACTTGTAGAACCCCTCAGTCTCTTCCAAATGGTCTCTTTAAAACACTGCTCTGATTGCTTGAAATCCTTCATGGGGAAATGGACCAGAATCCTTACCCTGAGGGGTCTGGTCCTGCCTGCTCTCTGGCTACATCCTCCTCCTCTGAGCTGTCTCCTCTTGGGACTTTGCAGTGACTCTGTGCTCTGGAATTTCACCCCCACCCCCACCAACACATACATAAGCAGACCTTTACCTAATTACTCCTCCTTATTCTGTAAGTATTTACCTGGCTGTGTTGGGTCTTAGCTGTGGCATTTGGGACCTTTCATGTGGCACATGGACCCTCTAGTTGTGGCATGCAGACTCAGTAGTTGAGGCACTTAGGCATAGTTGCTCTGTGGCATGTGAGATCTTAGTTCCCCAGCCAGGGATCGAACCCCTGTCTCCTGCACTACAAGGTGGATTCTGAACCACTGGACCACCAGGGAAGTCGTCCTCCTGATTCTTTAGATTTCAGTCCAAACATCACTTTCTCAGAGAAACCTTCCTCAGTTTCGAGTCTGGGTCAGATTCTCCTGTCATTCACTTCCACGAAATATTATTTTTTTCATAGCACCTATCATACTTTGCAATTAAGTATTTATTTTTGCAATTAAAAAAACAACAACAACAAACACTGTCTCCCCCACCTGATGATAAGCTCCATAAGGGCCCAGTCCTTTATCTTTTTCCCATGGTGCTCAGCACAAGAACACTCAGGAAAGATTTGATGAGTAAATGCAAAAATGGAGACGGAAAGGATTTAGTGAGGAATGACCTACTTATAGTGTCAAGCCCACTGCTTGCTATCCATGAGACTTGAATGGGTCATTGTGCCTCAGTTTCCCCATTTATCAACTAGGGAGAAATTACTCAGACTTGCTTATTTTTCTGGGTTTTATATATGAATCCCCTGAGGCATCAACTGAAAAGCAGGAAATACTTCCATAGAAGTGAGGGGTGGGTGGAGTAAGAAAGAGATGTGGAGAAAGTCAGAGAGAACTGGGTGGCCAGGCTCGGCTTGAGAGAGGTCCTGGGAAGGCAGCGATGTGGGGAGGAGCTGCATCTTTGGACGGAGAGCGCGGAATTGAGTGTTGTTCCCAGAGTGCGTGCTGCTTGGGCACTTCTCCCGGGGTCCCCTGTGTGTGCTGGCGGGAGAGTCTGTGTGTTCGGCTTAACCCTTTCCACATCTCCCTATTACTGTGACAAATGTGGATTACCTACCTTCCGGAACAAGATGAGGAGGAGAGAATGTTAGAGGATGAAGGAGGGAGGGAGAGCAGTTGAGGGGTATCTGTATCTGTATCTGTGTGTGTGTGTGTGTTCCTTGCCCACAAGAGGGCTGAGTGTAGTTGTGGGTGTGGGTCTTTGTGTTCGAGTGGGGGAAGAAGTGTCCAGCCACAGCAGATCTGCTGCCCCCAGAAGCTGCTCCATATTTGCTTGCCCTGCTCTCTGGAGGCCCAGCACAGGGAACTTCCCTGCCTTAGTGTCTTCCCTCTGGAAGTCCAATCTACTTCCTCTTCCAGGGAGGCTGCAGGAGGGGAACGATGCCCTCTAGTGGGCCTGGGGCACAAGGGCAGCTGCAGCTTCCCCGGCCCAAGCCTCAGTTTAGGCTGGCCCACCCCCATCCCGAGTCTGGAACTCACCTCTGAAAAAAATGGCATCCTGGGCATGCACAAAGCACTCCAAGAGCTGAGGTCTGCTAAGCAGGAAGAAAACGCACAGGGGACAGGAACCAGAAAAAGAACCCATAAATTCATACAGGAGAAGCCTGAGGACAACATCTAAATCCAGGAGGTCTCGCCTCATCTCTACAGTGACTTAGCTCTGGTTGGCCTGGGTGTTCCTGGTCTTTTCCTTCCTGTTTCTCCACGTGGTCCCTGGGTCCTGCTCTTTCATTCTCATGGCCCGTTTCCTTAAGGAGCTACTGATGACTGTGCATGCCCGAAGGGACTTGAGCATCCCTGGATCCTTCAGTCTGTTCTGAGTAGGTACTCACTATGCCCTGGAATCAGGGTAGGCTTCTTGGAGGAGCTGGCATGTGAGTAGGGTCTCGAAAAATGAGTAGAAAGTTTCCAGAGAGTCCAGGGAAGGCATGATACTGTGGATGAGCCTAGTGTGTCTGTGAAATGAAAGGGCATGGTGGCTGGGTGCTGGTTGCTGAACTGGGTAGGGTGGGGAGGTGAGGCTGGAGGATAAACTGCCAAGGCCTTGTAGGTTTCGGGGTATGGGGTAGGGGTTCAGGGATGAGGAATTGAATTTTACCAAGAGGCCCTGGGGAGTGAGAGAAGGTCTTGAAGCGGAAGAATGGTCAGAATTACATAGCATGGACTAAAAGTGGGGAGAAACTGCAGGGAGGCGGAGAGTGAGGGAGACCAGCTGGGAGGCATTTGTTTAGGGGAAGGAGGAGGTGGCCAGTCTGAGGGCAGTGGCTTAAGGATGGAGAGGGACCAGATCTCGAAGGCTGCTCTTCTTCCGGGGCCTCTGTGTCCCTGGCAGCAAAGCTGGGGCCACAGGTCCCACATCAGTCAGTTCTGCTGGAGCCTGGCACCCTGCCTCCCATCCTTGACACTCTAGGGTCTCTATATACAGATGGAGGAGGAGAGATGTGTGGAAGCAGGGAGGGGCAAGGAGGAAAAGGAGGGGAAGGAGCCTGGGGCTCTGGGTTGGTTAAGGACTAGAAGGGCCCAAGTAGACTTGCCTGACCCCCACTGTCCCTCCTCTGGCCCTGCGGAGGAAGGGTTAATTCGTTTCCCCTCCCTCCCCCTCTCCTCCCCTCAGGTCACCTTCTAGGCCCTGGAGACTTGGCTGGTGGCTCAAGTTCCTCAACCAGTGGCCCTGAGTAATCAGAGCACAGAGGGGCCAGGGGCCTGTGGGTGGGGACTGATGGGAGCAAGAAGAGCATCAGAGGTGCAGGGGCTGGGGGTGCTTTCGAGGCTGAGGATTTGGGGGTACTCCAGGTTGATTCCCAGCACTCTCTACCTGACCCAGGACCCTGGGGAGGCCTGCAACTGCTCCCCTGGACTGTTGGGGGTGGGCAAGCTGGGAGGGGGAGTGGTGATCTGCCAGGAAGCTTTTCAGCTGCCAGAGACAGGGTCCCTCCCCCCACTGCCGGGAAATGGCTATAAATGAGTCTGTGGTCTGTGAGAGACCTCTGCTAATGGAACCTGGGCTGCCCCCCAAGCCACAGAAGGGAGTGCAGCTCAATGTGTGTGTGGCGGTTGCTGACTGAAGCAGAGCAGGGGTCAGGGAGGGAGGGGAGGATCCATGGTGTCAAGGATGGCTAGGAGGAACTGGAGGCTGAGGGAGCAATTAGGGGTTCAGGGAGTAACCGATGGTAAACTGTGGTCAGCTCAGTGATGAGAAGCGAGTTGAGAGTCAGGGGAAAAATTAGAGGGGACATGGGGTGTAAGAGTGTATGGGGAGAAGTGGGGGATAAATTAGTTAATTGGGGAGATTATAAATCAGGGGGAGTTAGAGAATAATTAGAGCTTAATTAGAGGTACTGAGTGAGTATGGGGGCTCAGATAACTCAGAGGAAAGGCCAGATCAGGAGAGAATGAGGGTGAGAAGGAGCCTGAGGGGGTGTGTGCATCTTGGGGCAGGGGCAGAGACTGTTGCTGGCTGAGCGGTAGCAGAGGACTCGGCCAGGTCTCATCTCACCTGGAGAGGTGGGTACCAGGAGCCCCAGGGCTTCTCCAGGGTTTCCACTCTGTCCTTGACCCTGTCAGTCCTGCGGAGCTGGCGACAGGAAGGGGGCTTCAGCCCCGCTCCCGTCCATCAGCCTCCCTTTCTCACTGCCATCAATTATTCATGGGCTCAGACACCCGCCCTCCCTGGCAAGGCAGGCTGGCCCTCCTCTCCACGCCCCGCCCCACCTCAGCCACGCTGCCACGGGGGCCCTGGCGAGAGGGGGGACGGCCAGCCGGGCGGCAGAGACCTGATCAGAGGACCGGAGGACCCTGCCTAGGGTCACAGCCCCGTCCCCACTCTCCCACCAACCTCCCGGGGCCAGGAAGCCCCCGGAGAAGATGCCCATCCAGATCTTCTGCTCCGTGTCGTTCTCCTCTGGAGAGGAGGCCCCCGGGCCCTTGGGAGATGTATGGGGTCCCCGTCAGCGGCAACAGCGGGACAGCTCCGACTCAGAAGAGGAGGAAGAAGAGAAGGAAAAGGAGGCAGAGAGGAAGGAGGCCAGAGAGGGGGACTCACCGATGGACCTGGTGGCCTTCGCCAACAGCTGTACCCTCCACGGCACCAACCACATCTTCGTGGAGGGGGGTCCTGGGCCGCGGCAGGCCCTGTGGGCAGCGGCCTTCGTCCTGGCACTGGGAGCCTTCCTGTGCCAGGTAGGAGATCGAGTTGCCTATTACCTCAGCTACCCACATGTGACTCTGCTAGACGAAGTGGCCACCACGGAGCTGGCCTTCCCGGCGGTCACTCTCTGCAACACCAACGCAGTGAGGCTGTCCCAACTCAGCTACCCCGACCTGCTGTACCTGGCCCCCATGCTGGGGCTGGACGAAAGCGACGACCCGGGGGTGCCGCTCGCGCCCCCAGGGCCCGAGGCCTTCTCGGGGGAGCCCTTTAACCTGCATCGCTTCTACAATCGCTCCTGTCACCGGCTGGAAGACATGCTGCTCTACTGCTCCTACTGCGGGGGGCCCTGTGGCCCTCACAACTTCTCGGTGGTGAGTGGAGCCGCAGTGTCTGCCACGTTCACGCCGACCGTGAGCGTGGCGACCGTGCTGGTGACCGTCCTGCCCCTCCTCCCCAGGCCACCCACCTCTCTGTGACATGCCTCAGAGAGCCCTCACCCGGGAGCCCCAGGGTCTGCAGCTGGGCCCCATTTCCAGGGCTGTGCCAGGACTGCCCTCCCTGTTAGAATCGTAGACACACAGTGGGTAACTAGTTGCTGCCCCAAAGCCTCCAGCGTCTCCCCAAATATCCTCCAGCGTGTCCAGCCCTTTCCAAAACCTCCCTGTGATCCAGCAGGGTCCGGACTGGACTGACTCTGTCACTGAGGTCAGCCTTCAATCTGGTGGCCAGTGCCTATGTGTGGCCTTAACAATTTTGACTGTCACCCCCGGAATGGAGCTGGGACCAGTGCCACCTGGTCCCTGGAGGTGCAGGAGAGGGTGTGGAAGGGAGGCAGAGGGGTAGGGGTACCCCTGCACCCCAGCACGCCCGTCAGCAGCATCCTCACATGGCCTTCCTGTGCTCCTCCTACCACATGTGTGCATGTGTGTGTGCACATGCGTGTGTGTGTGCGTGTGTGTGCGCACGTGTGTCTGAGGGAGAATAACAGGTCTCCTCCAAATCCCTCCCCCTTCTGCTTCCAGATCAAAGTGGCCAGGGACCCAATTCCCAGGGGAAGCCTAGGAACGTCTAGGGCCTTCCCTGGTGAGGGACCAAGTGACACCCCATCCTCTTCCCCAGCTCAGCTTCCAGTTTCATCTGGCCTGACAGGTGGCCTGTCCCCTACAAGTGCCAGATGCCAGGCCTCTCCTCCCCATACACCCATCTCTCAGCCCCCCACCTCCTCCCTAGTGCAGGGGCCAGTGGGTGTTATCATGTCAGTGCATCGTGGACTGACTACAGACAGACAGAGACCTGGAGGTTTGGGGCTCTGGACCTCAGACAGGCAGGGAGTTAGAGTAATAGGAGACAAGGAAGGGGTCAACCTGGTTTTTGGGATCTAAGGGTAGAGGAGGCACTTCTCAAGCAGAACCACCAGGTGGCAGCAGAGTCCACTGGTCCCCAGCACAGCCCTCGAGGCCAGCGCGAGGGCTGCAGCTCCCAGCCCATCTCAGCCACCAGGAGTTCCTCTCTCCGCGGGTGAGGGGTAGGCAGGGGCGCGTGTTCAGCCTGAACTCTGTGGCTCAGTGCCACAAAGCCTGGTAGTGGGGCTGGGGGATTAGGAGTTCTCTACCTCATCTCTGGACCTCACCCACAAAATGAGGGAGTGCTTTTGTTATTTTTTTCCAGAGGGGAGAGGAGAAGGCTGTTCCAGGAAGGGGGCAAAGACTCTATCGCCTAGCAACCCACACGCCCTCCCCACCCCAGTCCAGCCTGACACTGTGTCTCTCTTTCTCTGGGCTGTTTCTCCACTCACCTTGTGACTTGCTTTGTGGACGCTGTCACCATCTCATAGGAGTAAAAGCACACTCGCCTCACGTAGGGGAACTTGGAGGCATTTTGGGAGGCTGTGGGGAAAGGACCATGAAGAACTGGTTCACTTTTCTCTCTGTGGCTGTGTAATCAGAGCTGCAGGGACTGCTCTGTGACATGGAGTGGGGCGGGCGGGGGGCGGGCGGTCCTGCCCCTGGGGCTGAGATCTCTTCTGCAGCCCTCACCATTCTGCACCTGCATTGGCGAATATGCCAAGTCCCAGATAATTCTGGTGATAATGGAACAATGATGGCCATGAGGGGCTAATGGCAGAGGAAAGGAGCACACTTAGCATGGTCTCAGGCAGAGCGTGCCTGAGGAGAGGGTCCCAGGAGGGACCAGAGGTGTGGCAGAGATGGGTCAGATGATGGAGCTATATATGCGGGGGCCCTGCAGGAAAAGGGTCACCCCTTGGATGGTTTCTTTGGAAAGACTAACAAAGGGACAGTTTACAGAGCTGCAGGAGAGTAAAGGAAAACAATAAGGGGGCCTTCGGCACCAGAAATAGTGGGAAATTGTCAGAGTCAAGCTAAAGGAACACGAGGCAACAGTGTTAGGCAGGAAGCCCCCCTGGCAGGATTTGTAGTCAGGAAGGGTCTAAGCCACCTTCAGAACCCTCGCAGATAAATGGCCCGGTCTTTCCCTCCTGTCCTGGTAGACTACAGTCCATGGGGTGGCAAAGAGTCAGACACAACTGAGCAGACATCATGCAGCAGCTCCCTCCTCCCATCCTCTGATCCCTCACTGATATCTCTCCTTGGTGGAACCCAACCTGAAGCCAGTCTGATGGCAAAGGCACACAGGCAGTGCACCCTGGGGGGATCGGCCTTCCAGGGCACACAGCCAGCCGAAGGATGACGGAGTGGGTGGGAAGGAGAACAGATGGGGAATGGGCTGCTCATGAGGGACCATTCCTAAAGGGCTGAGACTCCACCAGCTGGAGGGTCCGGAGACAGTCCCTGGTGGGCAGAGGGTATGGCAGGACTCTCAAGCTCTCCACTCTGCCCTGGCCAGGTCTTCACGCGGTATGGAAAGTGCTACACGTTCAACTCTGGCCGAGATGGGCGCCCACGGCTGAAGACCATGAAGGGTGGGACGGGCAACGGGCTGGAGATCATGCTGGACATTCAGCAGGATGAGTACCTGCCCGTGTGGGGGGAAACCGGTATGTCGCCTATCTTGGGGGGAGCCCCCTCCCTGTGGCTCCAGGCCTCAGCCTCTGGCAGGGGCTCTGAAGCAGGGCGTGGGCTCTCTTCCCGTCCTCCCAGCATCTCCAGTTCCCACTCTACCTGACGGCCACACTCAAATTTCCCTGGCTCCCCTTTCCTGGCTCAGTTACTCTCCAAGGTAACCAGCCATCGCTTTCCACCCGTGGCCGCCACTCACTCTATAAATAACTTTGTCTCTTCTTGGGCTGCCTGCTGTCTGTCTGGTCTCAGGGGCCTTGGGACAGAGATATGGGGGAGAAGGAGGGAGAGCAATGGAGAGCCTCTGAGACAGTGAGAAATAATCTGAAACAATGAGATACGTAATGGAAGCCAAGTAAGAGAAGAATTGTATAGAACGCAGGGGTCACCAGGGCAGCATGGGGCTGGTGAATCCAGAAGGAGACCTGGGGAACGGCCAGGGCTCCTTGGACTAACTATCCTCCCCTAGTCTCATCATGGTCGTCTCGAGAGGGAGGAGGCCCCCAGCTCTGAAGAAGGTTAGGGAGGAAGAAGAAGCCCTCCCAACACACACCCCTCTCATTCCCATAGATGAGACGTCCTTCGAAGCAGGCATCAAAGTGCAGATCCACAGTCAGGATGAACCTCCCTTCATCGACCAGCTGGGCTTTGGCGTAGCCCCAGGGTTCCAGACCTTTGTGGCCTGCCAAGAGCAGCGGGTGAGAGGGCCACAGGAAGCTAGTCCCAAGGGTGGGGCCTGGGGGCTCAAGATGGAGGTGGAGTGGTGGGCAATCAATAATGAGAAGGACAGGTGAGTTAGAGCCTGGGTAGCCATCTGACTAGTCAGGAGCATGACTGGTCTAATGAATGGGATGCTCCGTAAACTCTGAGACCCTCAGAGGCTGCAGAGGGAGAGGGGGCAGGACTCCTGAGTTCTGCATCGTGTCAGAGGAGTCCATCAAGGTGACTCGGGGAGAAGTCCCCACACCCCCCAGCTCCCCGGCTCTCCCAGCAGCTCATCTACCTGCCCCCGCCCTGGGGCACCTGCAAAGCTGTTACCATGGACTTGGATTTCTTCGACTCCTACAGCATTACTGCCTGCCGCATCGACTGTGAGACGCGCTACCTGGTGGAGAACTGTAACTGCCGCATGGTGCACATGCCAGGTGAGGCCCTGGGCCCCTCAGCCCGCCACGCCCCCCACCAGCTCCCCATGCAGGCCAGCCTCCCGCCAACAGGCGAGCGAGACCAGCTGGCCTCTCCTCACCCCAGTTCCAGCACAGTCTATCCCATATGGTTCTCAACTCCTGGCTGGATCCATAGGGATTGGTGAGAAGGGTCCTGGAGAGATGGACTGTAGTGTGGGTCACCTCCAGTACAGACTAGGCACCGACTATTCCTGCCCTCCCACCCTCTCCCAGCTTCCAGCCTTTAGGCCTCTGCTACCACCAGTCCTAAGACCCCTTCCGTCTCCATCCTGTACTGCTGTCTTTTCTCCTCTCCAGGGGACGCCCCATACTGCACTCCAGAGCAGTACAAGGAGTGTGCAGACCCTGCCCTGGGTGAGTGCCCCTGGCCCACGTAAGTCAGGGGAGGGAAGGAGGTGCTGCCAGCTGTCTGCATGGGGTCTCAGAGCAAGCTCTCAGGAGCTTCTAATAACTCCTGAGTCAGGCTTCGCGTGCACCCTTCTGTGTCTGACTCTGGCAAGGCTGGGCATAGCATCTCTAGAGGCCCTATGAAAAATGAACAGGGGTCACCTGGGAGGGGTGGCCCTCACCTGCTCTCATCAGCACCTCAGCTGATTGACCCCAGAGTGCCCTGAGAGGAGATATGGGGATTAAGAAATATCCACGGGGCGGCTGGGTGAGAGATCGGCTCTGCTGGGCACAGGGCTGTAATGAAGAGCAAGTCAGAAAAAGAGAAGGGGGCTCAGGCTTCCTTTGGGCAGAGCCAGGGTGTGGGTGTTGGGAAGGTGCTGGCAGAAGGCCACCACTCAACTGGCACCTCTCACCTGGCTGGCACAGACTTCCTGGTGGAGAAGGACCAGGAGTACTGTGTGTGTGAAATGCCCTGCAACCTGACCCGCTATGGCAAGGAGCTGTCCATGGTCAAGATCCCCAGCAAAGCATCAGCCAAATACTTGGCCAAGAAGTTCAACAAGTCTGAGCAGTACATAGGGTAAGGGCTCTGGCTGTGAAGGGTAAGGGACGGGCCCTGTTGGGGTCAGCAGACAGGAGGAAACTGACAACACAGGGAAGGCCACCAAAGAGTCTCAGATGGGCATGGAGGGAAGATCAAGTCAGAACACGTTAAGGAGGCACCCCTTTCTCATTCCTCCTCTCTTCATCCTCATGGC
>SJYQ01002029.1:1847755-1903780 GCA_006410935.1 Redunca redunca | reverse complement strand
CCATATGAGAACAGATCAATCTTGTGCCTCCTACTATTATGTTGAGAAAAAAACATAATTTCTGTGGTATTTCTGCCAAAAATACATTACTTGAATCTCATCCTGAAAAATGTCAGACAAGCTTAAAATATAAGACAGTGTATAAAATTAAAAACTTCTATCCTTAAAGAATTTTAGCATGATGAAAAATAAAGGATGAGAAGATAATCCAGATTAAATCAATGAGACACAACAGCCAAATTAAATGTGTGATCACAGATTATATTGTAAGAAGGGTGGAAATGCTATACGTCTGCAAACTATGAGATGTTCAAATATAAACTGATGAATAGTTGAGTATTTTTTTCAATATTAAATTTCCTAAGTTTAATAATTAACTGTTGGATTCCCAATTGTTTACACACAGACACACAAACAGACACACAGGTTTACAATATGCATTTTAAACATCCCCATGCTACGGTCAAAATAAATCATACCACTTCATATATAATATAAAATCCAGAAGCAATGCACATTAACTTCCCTGTCCTATTGTTTATGTCAGTGTTTTATGCATTTTACTTCTACATTCTTATAAACTGTACAGTTCATCTACATTATTTTTGTTTTAAAGTCAATTATTTTAAGGATATTAAAATTCAAAAGAAAATATTTCATATTTGTGATGATCCAAGTTTTCATCATGTAGAATTTTCTTTCAATCTGAAGGCTTTCCTTTTAATATTTTTCATAGAGCAGCTGGTGATAAAAGCCTTTGACTTTTGCTTCTCTAAAAAGCTTTTCATTTTATCCTAAATTTTAAAGTATATTTTTGATGGATATAAAAAATTTTTAGTAGATGTTTATTTTATTTCAGTATTTATAATTAGTCTCTCACTTTTGTTTATTCCCATAAGTAGATAAACATCATTCTTATTTCTGTGGTCCTATGTAATGTTTCTCCACACTTGGTTCATTTCAGTCACTGTCATTTCCTACTCTTTGCTACCCAATGGACTCCAGCACATCTGGCCTCCCTGTCCATCACTAGCTTCTGGAGTTTACTCAGACTCATGTCTATTGAGTCAGTGATGCCAACCAACCATCTTATCCTCTGTCATCCCCTTCTCCCAACTTCAATCTTTCCCAGCATCAGGGTCTTTTCAAATGAGTCAACTCTTCGCATCAGGTGGCCAAAGTATTGGAGTTTCTGCTTCAGCATCTGTCCTCCCAATGAATATTCAAGACTGATTTCCTTTAGGATGGACTGGTTGGATCTCCTTGCAGTCCAAGGGACTCTCAAGAGTCTTCTCCAACACCACAGTTCAAAAGCATCAATTCTTTGGGGCTCAGCTTTCTTTATGGTTCATATCTCACATCCATATATGACTACTGGAAAAACCATAATTTTTATTAGACCTATTTTGTTGGCAAAGTAATATCTCTGCCTTTTAATAAGCTGTCTAGTTTGGTCCTAACTTTCCTTCCAAGGAGTAATTGTCTTTTAATTTCATGGCTGCAGTAACCATCTGCAGTGATATTGGAACCGAAAAAAGTAAAGTCTGCCAATGTTTCCCCATCTATTTGCCCTGAAGTGATGGGAATGGATGTCATGATCTTAGTTTTCTGAATGTTGAGTTTTAAGCCACCCTTTTTACTCTCCTCTTTCACTTTTATCAAGAGGCTCTTTAGTTCTTTTTTACTTTCTGCCATAAGGGTGGTTGTCATCTGCATATCCGAGGTTATTGACATTTCTCCTGGCAATCTTGAATCCAGCTTGTGCTTCATCCAGCCCAGTGTTTCTCATGATGTAATCTGCATATAAGTTTAAAAAGTAGAGTGATAATATACAGCTTTGATGTACTCCTTTTACTATTTAGAACCAGTCTGTTGTTCCATGTCCAGTTCTAATTGTTGGTTCCTGACCTGCATATAGGTTTCTCAAGAGGCAGGTCAGGTGGTCTGGTATTCCCATCTCCTTCAGAATTTTCCAGTTTATTGTGATCCACACAGTCAAAGACTTTGACATAGTCAATAGAGCAGAAATAGATGTTTTTCTGGCACTCTCTTCAGATGTTTCTACACATCTGTTGGCTTTATAGATTTTTCTCTTTGTCATATTTTTCAGCAAGCTTCCCAAGTGGCATTAGTGGTAAAGAATCTACCTAACAATGCAGGAGATAAGCGATGCAGGTTCAGTTCCTAGGTTGGGAAGATCCCCTGGAGGAGGGTGTGGCAACCCACTCCAGTATTCTTGCCTGGGGAATCCCAGGACAGATGAGCCTGGTGGGCTATAGTCCATAGTGTCACAAGGAGTTAGACATGACTAAAGTGACTTCATGCACTGTTTTTCAACAGTTTGTTTAAGTTGTGCTTTGATGTGGTTTTCCTGTGTTTATTTTGTTTCAGTTTCTTTGATCTTTGAATTTTTCAGTTTTATTCAAAGTTGAAAATAAATTCATCTATTATTGCTTTAGGCTTCCCTGGTGACTCAGATGTCAAGGAATCCTCCTGCAGTGTGGGAGACCTGGGTTGATCCCTGGGTTGGGAAGATCCCCTGCAGGAGGTCATGACAACCTACTCCAGTATTCTTACCTGAAGAATTCTATAGACAGAAGAGGATGGCTGGCTACACAGTCCATGGAGTCACAAAGAGTCGTTCATGACTGAAGCAACTAAGCACAGCACATGATTTCTTCGTGGTATTATTTGGCACTCTATCTGCCAATTTACCCTGGGACTCCAGTTACATCATATATGACAATCCAGTATCTATCCACAGGTACTAAGTTTCATTCACTCTGGTCTATCATTTTTTTCTCTTTTTAAAAATAGCTAACAGTTGTTTTGTCTTCATGTTCACTGATCCTCTCTTCAGTACAGTTTTATGTTTTTAAGCCCATTCCATGAGTTTTCCTTTAAAAATCTTATATTGTATTTTCAGTTCTGGAAACTAAATCTGCTGATTTCCATAGGTTCAGTCTCTCTTCTGAAACATCTCTGCTTAGTTTCCCATAATCCTTAAATATATTTATAACTGTTTAAAATCCTTACTTTGTAATTCCAGGTTCTCAGTCATTTCTAATTTAGTTTCTATGACTGCTTTTTATCCTAGGCTTCACACTTTGCTAGTTTAGTATCTGTTGACCGGTTGCCAGATGGTATGTTTGTTATGTACTTGAATATTATTATGTTGTGCCTTTAAAGCCTATTCAAAATTTGTTCTATGTTTTTATTTTTTTTTTGGTAGATTCTTAAGTTATTTGCCATTCACTTTGATTCTTATGAAGTTTGATTTTAAATTTTATCAAGATACTCTTTTTGCTCTTCTGATACTTTAGTCTTACTATTAATACTAAGATGTGAGCTTCTGAGATCCTTACTGATTTATCTAAGTGCTAAGCAAAGTTTCTCTACTGTAGGTAGTTGGAATGCTCATGTTTTCAGCCCTGTGTATGTTCTGAGGATTTTTCAGCTAATATTTGCTTGATAATTTTTGATTGGTTTGTTGGTTTGGTCCAGTCCTGTGACAATTCTCCATGCATGTATAGTTTAGAATTCAGGCAACTCAAGGAGATTCCTGCAGAGTTCTGGAACTCTTTTTCTGAGAAGCTCCTTCATCTCCAGTACTCTGCCCCACGAATTTCAACCCTGTTGGTTTCTCTGAACTCTGTTTTTCCTCAGCTCAATGAGATACCTTTTTATCATCTCTGCGGTTCTCCCCTCCATGCAAGTAGTTACCATTTCTAAGAAAAAGGCAAGCTTTATTTATTCAGATATTTATTTAAGCTGCACCGCTTGGCTTGTGGGAACTTAGTTACCTGACCAGGGGTTGAACCTCTGCCACTTTCAGTGAAAGTACAGAATGTTAACCACAGGACCACCCAAAGCAATCTTGGGGCAGGGGGCGGGTAGGGGAGAAACAACAAAGCAGGAAGCATAACTCTCCCAGACTCCTGACAAAAATACAAAGCTGCGGCAATCAAAATAGTGTGATATTGGGATAAGACCAGACATATGGATCAATGGAACAGAATAGAGAACACAGAAATAAACTCACGTACCTATGGTCAATTAATTTTTGACAAAGGGGGCAAGAACATAAAATGGGAGAAAAGACAGTCTCTTCCTCAAGTGGTGCTGGGAAAATTGAACAGCTGCATGTAAATCAGTGAAGTTAGAACACACCAAAATAACTTAAAGATTTAAACATAAGATGCAGCATCATGAAACTCCTAGAAAGAGAGCAAAGGCAAAACATTCTGTGCTATAAATTGTACCAATGTTTTATTAGCTCATTCTCCCAAGGCAATAGAAATAAAACCAAAAATAAACAAGTGGGACCTAGTCAAACTTACAAACTTTTACACAGCAAAGGAAACCATATAAAAAAGAAAAAGAAAAGAAAAGACAACCTATGGAATGGGAGAAAAGTTTGCAAATGATACAACAGACAAGAGCTTAATCTCCAAAATACACAACAGCTCAACTTAACAGCAGCAAAAACAAACAACTCAAAAAGTGGGCAAAAGACCTTAATAGACATTTCTCCAAAGAAGACATGCAGAGGGCCAATAAGCACATTAAAAAAAATGCTCAACATAACTAATTATTAGAGAAATGCAAACCAAAACTACAATGAGGTACCACCTCACACCAATCAGAATAACCATCATTAAGATGTCTAAAACCACTACAATACTGTAAAGTAATTAGCCTCCAATTAAAATAAATAAATTAATTTTAAAAAGAAAAAGAAATGATGGAGAGGTTGTGGAGAAAAGGGAACCACCCTCCTACACTGTTAGTGGGAATATAAGCAACCACTATGGAAAACAGTGTGGAGATTCCTCAGAAAACTAAAAATGGAATTACCATATGTCCCAGAAATCCCACTCCTGGACATATACCAGGACAAAATTATAATTCAAAAAGATGCATGCACCCCTATGCTCATAGCAGCACTATTCACAATATCCAAGACATGGAAACAGCCTAAATGTCCATTGACAGATGAATGGACAAAGAAAATATGGTACATGTATACAACAGGATACTACTCAGCTGTAAAAAGAAGAATGAAATAATACCATCTGCAGCAACATGGATGCAACTGGAGATTATCATATAAATGAACTAGGTCAGAAAGAGAAAAATGAATACTGTATGATATCACTTATTTGTCGAGTCTAAAATATGGCAGAAATGAATCTATCTACAACATGCAAAGAGACTCACAGACATCAAGAACGGACTTGGGGTTGCCAAGGAGAAATGGGGTGGGAGAGCGAAGGACTGGGATTTTAGGATTAGCAGATGTAAACTATTACACGTAGAGGATGGATAAACAACAAGGTCCTATTATACAGCACAGGGAACTATATTCAATATTCTATGATAAATATGAAAAATAATATTTTAAAATGATTGTCTATATGGGTATAGCAGAGTTACCTTCTGTACAGCAGAAATTTGCACATTTTTAACCAACTATACTTCAATAAAAATTAAATTAAAAAAAGAAAAGACAAGCTTTTTAAAATTCATTCCCACTCTCAGGTTTCCAGTCTTCTGTTAACTATGGTTTGTTGGGACTCTGAGCGTGAACACTGTGGTCCCTCAGTATGTTGATGGCTGCAAATATTTGCTGTGAGACCACCCAGTCTTTGTTGCCTAACATTTGGCCTCTGCTGGATCCTTTGAACTCCATATACTATTTAATGTGTTAGAAATAAGCTTCCTCTTTCAGCACCTTCAAATGTTGTTTAGTGCCACATTTATTTGTGAACATAGAGTATGATTTTTAAATAAAAGTCAGTTTATATTTGTTTAAAACATTCGTTAATAAAAAACATCTTTTTGATTCAATAAAAGTAAGGAGGCATATTCTCAGCTAAGAAGAGCATGTAGACTTTTGAAGACTGCTTATTTTCTGGACTGTCACTGGGATTATGCAGATTGTATTAATTTACTTGGTAATTCTCAGCTTCATGTGTGTCATGGCTGACTATGGAATTTTTGGTCTTCTAACAAACTACCAAATGTCTTTCTCTTCTGTTTGAATTTATTTAGTGACATCAGCTTGTTGTGCATCCTTGGCTTAAAGGAGGAGAAGAGAATGGATGGTTGTTAAATTACTAAATCTCCCAAATTCTCAAAAGCAATCCCATTCATTGCTACTATTCTTCCATGCCACTGTTGTACTTCTTGATCTCTTGAAAGGTCATTCCTTCTGTAATTTTCAAACTGTTATCAAAATACTCTTCTTATTTTACTACACTGGAACTGTAGTATTACATATGCATGATACATTTAGAATCTATCAAACTTATCTGTAAGTATTATACGTCCCTTATCTTATCAAACTCAAGTGCTTAATTATGTTCTGCATTCTTTTACAGTGTAAAGGTGAGCTTGAATTTCTACCTTTTTATCTACCAATGTCCAACTTAGCTCTATAAAATACAATTTTATTATATATATATACACACACATACATATATATATACACACGCATATATATGTGTATACACACACACACACACACACACATATATATATATGGCTATCCTGATGGCTCAGACAGTAAAGAATCTGCCTGCAATGCAGGAGAATCCTTGGCTTGGGAAGATCCCCTGCGAACAGCAATCCACTCCAATATTCTTACCTGAAGCCATATGTATATATAAAGACACACACACACACACACACACACACACACACACGTAGCTGTTTATATAACTTCTCTAAATATCAGAAATTAATGGAAAATATGGCAGGAAATTTTATACTGGCTTAAATATTAAACTCTTCCCCCTTCACTCAATGACTACTTTAATCTCAGAATGTGACCTCATTTATTTCTATAAAGAAATAGATTGTTTGAAGATAAATTAATAATTAGTTAAGGATATTGGGATTAAATAATCTTGGATTTAAGGTATGCCATGGAGTGACACACAAAGAAGAAAACCAGGTGAAGATCAATCAGAGACTAGAATTAAGCAACCACAGCCAAGAAATCTCTGGGCCAAGCATAAATTGGAAGAGCAAAGGAAGGATCCCTTACTAGAGACTTCAGAAGAGTGTGGCTCTTCTGATACTTTGATTTTGAACTTCTAGCCTCCAGGACTAAAAGAGAGTAAAGGTCTCTTATTTTAAGCCATTAAGTTATGATAATGCATTATGAAAGCTTAGGAAACTTATATAGGTACATTTTTTAAAAATCATTTTAAGATATGGGAAGAAATTAATTAGGAGAGTGGAAGTAATAGAAACATGCCATTACATATAAAATAAAATGACTTACTGTATAGCACAGGGAACTATATTCAATATTTTGTAATAGCCTATAATAGAAAGGAATCTGTAAAAANAACCAAATCACTTGGTTGTATATCTGAAACTAACACAATATTGTTAACCAGCTATAAATCAATAAAAATTAAATAAACAACTGGTTAAAATACATTTAAAATTACTTTATATGCTCTATATTAACCTATACATCTTTATAATCACATATAAAATACAATTCTGATGACAAAACATAGAAATAATATAAATGGCCTTCAAGATATAATTAACTAAAACAATAGAACACATTGTATACTTAAATTTTGGCCATATAATTTGATGGTGGGTTTTGATAACTGTTTAATGTCTGACTGATTCCATAGTTGAAGAGACCATAGTAAACCTATAAAAATGTTGAGATTGCCAGTTTAAGATTTGTTTCTTCCCCAAAATGTCTTATGATCACAACTCTGATTACAGGAAATTTCAAGATGAAAATTTTTTGTATGGGGTTTTATGTGTGAGAGAGTGGCTGTTCTACATTTCCCAGCTTTCCAAGAATGAAGAACTCTGTAATTGACTCAATCAACTTGGAAATTACTATATCAAATACTCTGGCTAAGTGCATCCCTTATACGATACTAACTGAAGAAGAAACTAGATTTTGGTACCATCTCATTATCTGCAGTGGAGTGACCACCATCCAGTAGGATAATATTACTTAAATTGTGAGTTCCACAAGAAAATAGTAGGTATTTCCTCCAATAAAATGTTCTGTGGTAAAAAAAATATGCCGTTAAATTTAAATATGTTTCTTTAAGAAATCTTTATAGTCTTTAAGAAACTAGCATGTACTGTGAATCTTTTTTAAGAAAACCAAGCACTCTTTCTCAAATGTATTTACCCTTTTAACACTATTTTCATAGAATACAGTATTTGTAGCAACTCCAAGTATGAATGCTCCAGAGAGTATAGTTTGGAATTAGCTCTCTAGCAATTGGAGGTATCATGGACTTTTACAGTAATGATAACATAATATTTATACTAACATAATACTTTGTTACTCTTTCATAATACATAAAACTAGCTCTTAGATTAATAGTGCCTTTGTTTTAGGCCCTGTCCTAGACTTTTAATTTTGTTACATCGTGTAATCGTCTCAATAATCTTGCGAGTTAGGTAACACTATCTCCATTTAGCATACTTAAATAACATGCCAAATGTACTATAACTGTTCAGTGTTAGAGTAGGAATTTAGAACTCATGTAATCTAGTTACATAGTTTTTCATTTTAATTTACAAGAGTGGTCAAATATTAACACTTTATTTTTCTGTTCAGTCATTCAGTCCTGTCCAACACTTTGTGACCCCATGAACAGCAGAACTGAGTTTGTTTACACTCATGTCCATTGAGTTGATGATGCCATCCAAACATCTTGTCCTCTATCACCACCTTCTTTTGCTATCAGTCTTTCCCAGCTTCAGAGTCTTTACCAATGAGTTGGCTCTTCACATCAGGTGGCCAAAGTATTGGAACTTCAGCATCAACATCAGTCTTTCCAATGAATATTCAGGGTTGATTTCCTTTAGGAAAATCTGGTTGGATCTCCTTGCTGTTCAAGAAACTCTCAAGAGCCTTCTCCAGCACAACAGTTTGAAAGCATTAATTCTTCAGCCCTCAGCCTTCTTTATGGTCCAACTCTCACATCTATACATGACAACCGGAAAAGCCATAACTTGACAGTATGGACCTTTGTCAGCAAAATGAAGTCTCTGATTTTAATATACTGTCTAGCTTGTCATAGCTTTTCTTCCAAGGAGCAAGTGTCTTTTAATTTTGTGGCTACAGTTACCATCTGCAGTGATTTGGTGCCCAAGAAAATAAAGTCTGTTGTTCTTTCCATTATTTTCCAATTTATTTGCCATGAAGTGATGGGACCAGATGCCATGATCTTTGTTTTTTGAATGTGGAGTTTTAAGCCAGCTTTTTCTCTCTCCTCTTTCACCTTCATCAGGTGGCCCTTTAGTTCTTCTTCACTTCCTGCTGTTAGGGTGGTGTCATCTGTATATCTGATATCTCTCCTGGCAATCTTGATTCCAGCTTGTGCTTCATCCAGCCCAGGATCTTGCATAAGGTACTCTGCATATAAATTAAATAAGCAGAGTGACAATATACAGGCTTGACATACTCCTCTTCCATTTTTGAAGCAGTCCATTGTTCCATGTCCAGTTCTAACTGTTCTTTCCTGACCTGCATATAGGCTTTTCAGGAGGCAGGTAAAGTGGTCTGATACTCCCATCTCTTTAAGAATTTTCCAGTTTGTTGTGATCCACACAGTCAAAGGCTTTAACATAGTCAACAAAGCAGAAGTAGATTTTTTTTTGGAATTCCCTTGTTTTTTCCCGTGATCCTATGAATGTTGGCAATTTGATCTCTGGTTCCTCTGTCTTTTCTAAATCCAGCTTGTACATCTGGAGGTTTTCAGTTCACGTACTGTTGAAGCTTAGCATGAAGGATTTTGAGCATTACCTTGCTATCATATGAAATGAGTGCAATTGTGAGGTAGGTTGAACATTCTTTGATAGATGAGCACAATAAAGAACAGAAACTGTATGGACCTAACAGAAGCAGAAGGTATTAAGAAGAGGTGGCAAGAATACCCAGGAAAACTGTACAATAAAAGTCTGAATGACCCAGATAACCACAACATTGCGATCACTCACCTAAAGCCAGTCATTCTGGCGTGTGAAAGCAAATGGTTCTTAAGAAGCATTACTACAAACAAAGGTAGTTCAGGTGATAGAATTCCAGCTAAGCTATTTCAAATCCTAAGGTTTGATAAAGGCAAAAATAAGGTAAGAAAGCAAATCAGTGTTTCTCAACTATTTTTATGCTCATTTGGGAATTGTAAGAAAGTCAGAGAATCTATCCTCATAGCAATGTATACACATATATCATACCGATGGATATGTTTTACAGAGCAGTGTCAATCTCCTGAAGTATCTAATGACTATGAGGTGGAGAACCACTTAAATAACATTTTGTTGTTTGGTTACAAAATCGTGTCTGACTCTTTGCATCTGTAGCCCACCAGTCTCCTTTTCTCATGGGATTTTCCAAGCAAGAATATATTAATACCTATTGTTAAGTATGACTAAAATTAATGAGTGCCACAAGCAGAAAANGACTGGTATACTTTTCTTTTTTTTTTTATAGATTTATTTATTTTAATTGGAGGTTAATTACCTTAAAATATTGTATTGGTTTTCAAATTAAAACAGTAAAATAAATTTTAAGTAAATTTAAGTAGATGTTTATTCATTATTTTAACAAGGGATACTAAATGAGTTTTTTAAATTTAAAAGTATTAGTAGAATAGGACTTGACTCTGCCCAAAGCATATAATTTATTTATAATAGACTATTTAAGATTTTCAGAATAATGGGTGAAATGTGGATTACTTGAATGTAGCATAGCATAGTGCAATGATGTGGAAATGGGAGAAAGATAAGCCTGAGTTCAAATAACTTATCTATTCAACAAATATCCATCAAGTCTGTGTTGGGTAGTATAACCTTATGCTACTGAGAGCAGAGAGATTACATTCTGCTTCCCACTGATTTCTTCAACTATTCTACATCTCAAATAGTTTACCATTTATTACTTGTCTTACTTGGAGAAAATGACTTAATTTCTCTTTATGTGTGTAGGTATTATACTCTCACAGGTTCTTAGGAAATTTTGTGGAATGTTTAAGAATTACTGAAATTCATTTATGGAATATTTTCATGGAGAAGGAAATGGCAACCCACCCAGTGTTCTTGTCTGAAGAATCCCAGGGACGGGGTAGCCTGGTGGGCTGCCATCTATGGGGTCGCACAGAGTTGGACACGACTGAAGTGACTTAGCTTATGTGCATAAAAGTAATCATTTTTTACCTGCCTGATGATTTCCTATAATTACCTGTTCAGTTTACATCACATGACAATATCCAGACAACAGCTCGTTTGGGTCTAGCATAGTGTCTGTGGCTCAATAAGGGTCTATTAAATAATTGCATAAATGAAGAAACAGCTGTGTTCTGAGAGTTAATAAATATTAAAGACATCATGATATAATATCTGTATCTGGTAGATAGTAATCACTGAAAATATATTCTAATTTTTCCTCTTTCTCTTTCTGTATAATCTTACAAAGCCCAGAAAATCTTAAATTAAAAATAGGATTTCATGTGAATAATAGTTGCTGAATGTGAGGTTAGTGAACACCTCTGGGCAAACAGAGTATTTTTCTGAACATCTCTTTAGTTCTTGCTTTACTGTTGTGTTTAGTGTTCTCACATTATATGTTCATGAGTGAAGAAATACTGATTTATCAAGTCCCCACTTTATAAAGAGCATTGTTTTGAGTTCCTACTTCAAGGAAGAGCAAGTTCCCCTCAAAAAGAATAATATCAATATTTCAGAGGAGGCAAAGCAAGCTGAGTCCTGAAAAATACTAACAAAGGAAAAATATAACCAAATATGGCTTTGCAGTGCCAAAAGGAATGCCAGAACAATTGACATGCCTAGAACCAGATGGGCTTACTCTGAAAAGATTCATAGAGGTGAAATTGCTTTTTTCCCATGAAATAGGAGATCTACATTTTGTGTAACTGGTGCAGGACAAGTTTTGCATGCACTTTGTTTACTTCCTACAGTAACCCACAGTAAGCATCCAGTTTAGAAAGCAAAATTGAAGCTCGGAAAGGTTAAATCTTTGTGTGTGTGTGTGATCATATATCTTAAATTAACAAAGCCAAAATTCGAGCTTGAATTCATAACCACTGGTAGAAATCCCAGTAGAAACCATAACTCTGGTAGAAATCTCAGAAGTAGAAATTAAACACCTTAAGTTGAACAGAAGTGAAAGCCTGCCGCAAACTCACATACATGTTAAGGGTTGTATTAGTTTTACAAACTGGGGTTCTGGAAGTAAGGCAGCCTGTGTGATTGGTAGATACAATGGTTTAAAGATGTGTTAAGGAATCCAATATTTTCCTTCTTTTTTTGCTTAGTTGTGCAACAAAGGTCTGTCTAGTCAAAGCTTTAGTTCTTCCAGTAGTCATGTATGGATGTGAGAGTTGGACTGTAAAGAAAGCTGAGCACAGAAGCATTGATGTTTTTGAACTGTGATGTTGGAGGAGACTCTTGAGAGTCCCCTGGACTGCAAGGAGATCTAACCAGTCCATCCTAAAGGAAGTCAGTCCTGAATATTCATTGGAAGGACTGATGCTGAAGCTGAAACTCCAATACTTTGGCCAGCTGATGAGAAGAACTGACTCATTTAAAATGACCTTGATTCTGGGAAAGATTGAAGGCAGGAGGAGAAGGGGACGACAGAGGATGAGATGGTTGGATGCCATCACCGACTCAATGGACATGAGTTTGAGTAAGCTCCGGGTACTGGTGATGGACAGGGAAGCCTGGCAAGCTGCAGTCCATGGGGTCGCAAAGAGTCAGATACGACTGAGCAACTGAATTGAACTCTCCTGGAGTTTATAGGATGGTTTACAGCAACAATCAGTGCTAAGGAGTTTCAAAGATAGAGACAGAGATAGTGAGAGAGAGAATATATTCCTAAAAGCACATAATAAAAGCCTTCAGTCTTCTGTGCTTGAATCCTCTCTGAATAAATTCTAGTCGCAAGAACCAATTATCTTAGTTCAAGAAAACTGAATTAACCACTAGAAACATGGATGGGGTTACATTAATTGTTTTAGACCAGTGAGGGTCTACTATAGATTTGGGAGTGCAGTCAATCCTACCCAACACCAAGGCAACTACACAGGGTGAAAAGAATCAAATGGGTGATAGGAAGGGAAAGAACCACTGACCCACTAAAACACACTTAAGTGAACATATGTGAGCATATGTGCTCAGTCATGTCTGACTCTTTGCACCCCATGAGCTGTAGTCTGCCAGGCTCCTCTGTCCGTGGGATTCTCCAGGCAAGTATACTGGAGTGGGCTGCCATGCACTCCTCCAGAGGATCTTCCCAACCCAGGGATTTAACCCATATCTCCTGCATCTCCTGCATTGGCAAGCAGATTCTTTACCTCTGAGCCACTGGGGAAACCTCTAATTGAACACACTTATGTGCATATTTTATTATTTAAAAATTAATACACCCAATGACATGAGAAACTGTCTCTGTTTTACTAATGCTGCTGCTGCCACTGCTGCTAAGTCGCTTCAGTCGTGTCCGACTCTGTGCAACCCCACAGATGGCAGCCCACCAGGCTCCCCGTCCCTAGGATTCTCAAGGCAAGAACACTGGAGTAGGTTGCCATTTCCTTCTTCAATGCATGAAAGTGAAAAGTGAAAGTGAAGTCATTTGGTCCTGTCCAACTCTTAGCAACTCCATGAACTGCAGCCTACCAGGCTCCTCCGTCCATGGGATTTTCCAGGCAAGAGGACTGCAGTGGGTTGCCATTGCCTTCTCCGGTCTTACTAATAATTATTTTTAAATAACTCGCTACTCTACATGAGGGTAACTTTTAATTTGGCACATCAAGGACCCAAAGAAAGACATATCTCTGGATTTATAAATCAATGGCTATAGAACTATAAATCTAATTATGTGCTTTTTAGAAAAAATGAGATAAAAGAAATAAGAGTTTTGCTTTGCTAAGGAGGGACAGAGTAAATTTGATCACTCTAGGGCAATTCAACATTTCAATAAAATTTGGGAAAGTAGAAGTAGCAAGCACATTAATTAATTCATTTCATCCTGAGATAGTAATATTTTTTCTGGATTATGTATAAAAGACTTGATAAAGCATTTCTCAGAATACAGGTGAGTTGAATGTTGTAATGACATGGATTCAAATTTGCCTGTTCTCAGGTTCAGACAATGCCGTTTCCTGGCTGCATTATTTTGGACCTGTAACAGTTTATCATCTCTCACCCTGTTTCCTCATTTGAAAGGTACCTATAATAGTAGATGGTTTCCATTGCTGTTGTAAAAAAGGACTGAATAAGATTTTGTATATAATCTGTATATATACATTTATAATTTCTGTAAAATGCCTTACATTTATAGGCTAAGTGAATGGTTGATAACAATTTTATTTAGGTTAATAAAGTGTTAGGCTTCCTAAGACTGTATGCAGGCTTATTCTGCAGAGCCCTCTATCTGCTTGTTATTTCCGATATTCTGCTTAAATTGCTCCTATCCAATGTCATTGTTTCTATCAGTGAAGACTTAAAAGAGGAATGATAGGAACAAGGATAAACAAGTTATTTCGGCATTCTTATAAACAGACTTTCATCTTTGATTTGCTTTCTCTTTCCAGGCATTTGTTTATTTGCATAAAGACAAAAAAATAAAAGCTGCTAAGGGCTACATGCCATGCAATCAGTGGAAAACTTGGCATGACTTTGAAACTTAATGATCAAAGCACTAAGGATGTATATTAGGGGTGCCCCCAAATCTTTGGTTTTGTGAAGAGCTAATGATGGGCTTCATGAGATGTCAACAGGCTTTAATTTAAAGCAAAATGCAGCATGGGCTAAAGAGAAATCTAACATAACATGTTCAAAGGTACTTGATCACTCTTACTTATTATCAAGTGATAAGTAATGATCTTCAAGGGCTTCCCAGGTAGCATGGTGGTAAAGAAACTGCCTGCCAATGCAGGAGATGCAAGAGATATGGGGTTGATCCCTGGGTCAGGAAAATCCCATAAAGTAGAAAATGGCAACCCACTCCAGTATTCTTGCCTGGAAAATTCCATGGACAGAGAAGTCTGATGGGCTACTGCGAGGTCTCAAACATTCAGACACGACTGAGCACAGAGGCATGCACTGATCTTCAAACATAAAGAACTTCAAATATCTAATAAAGGGTTGGGCAATTTCAAATCATCACAATAAGAGAGGCTTTCAAAATCACATGTACCCAAGTCCTTTGCTTCTTCCACCTTGGGCAAGCTGTTTAATAACTTGGGGGAGGGCCCCATTTCCTCATCTGATAAATTAGTATGAAAATATAGATCGCAGATTTTTTTTTGAGCATTAAGTATATAAATCATGTGTGGCATAGAATAGGTACTTAATACTTAATATACTTTTTTTCATTTGTTAACTTCTTCATTTATATAACTTGCAAAAAACAGGGACAAAGCAGTTAACAAGTGTATTATCTATCTTAATATACACATCTATAGGGAATGGACAAGATGGCAGAGCAGGAAGACACTGAGCTCATCTCCTCCCGCAGGCACATCAAATTTAGAACTATTTACAGAGCAATTACAGGTGAGAAAGACTAAAAGACTAACAGAAAATAGCTTTTACAACTAAAGATCCAAAGAACGAACCACAGCGAAGCAGGTAGGAAGAGTGGAGATCATATCTCCAAGACCCACAGTCAAGACCCATATCCTCAGTGGGCAACCCACAAACAGGAGAATGGCTACAACTGCAGAAGTTCTCTCCAAGGAGCAAGTTGTCCAAACCTCACATCAGACTCCCCAGCCCAGGGATCCTGCAACAGGAAGACAAGCCCCCAGAACATTTGACTTTGAATGCAGCCAGGGCTTTCTCTTTGGAGAGCCATAAGACTATGAGAAATAGTGAAGCGAAATGTGTTAGTCGCTCAGATGTGTCCAGCTCTTTGCAACCCTATGGACTGTAACTCACCAGGCTCCTCTGTCCATGGAATTCTCTGGGGGAGGAAATAGATTCCACTCTAAACTAGTGCCCCCAAACTTGCATATGTACCAGGACTCAGAGAGGAAGCAGTAATTTGAAAAAAGCCTGATCACAACCACCTGATAATCTTGAAGAGCCTCCAAGAGAGGAGGGAGGCAACTGGAGTTCACCCAGGAGTCATAGATACTGGTGGCAGTCATTATGGGGAGCTTGTTCTATCTCAGGGGTACTGGTACTGGACTGGCAAGTGCCATTCTGAGATCATCCCTCGGGGCCCAGCCCCATCCACCAGCCTGTGGCACCAGTACTGGGATACCTCAGCCCAAATGAATACCTAGGAAGGGACAGAGCTCACCCCCTAGAAGGCCAGCTACCGAGACCTTCTGTGTCACAACCACTCTGGGACCCAGCCCTGTCTACCAGAGAGTTCAGGATCTGGCCCTTCAAACAAGGACACTGATACTAGCACTGTGACCACCTGGGCCTTGCAGCCAGAGACCTTGGGACATTTCTTTGCTCACCAATGGATGTTCATTAGACCAGCTTCATTCACCAGTGGATAGTCATCAGCCCCAGGACCTCCTGGGCATTGGCTCCACTCATCAGTAGGCTGAAACATCAACCCTAGGACCCCCAGAGCCCTGCAACCAGAGGCCCTAGGAGCCAAGTCTACCCAACAATGGGTAGTCACCTGCTCCAAGACCACTATAATCATGAAGCCTGTTGTATGAAAACATAGCCCACATACCAGCTCTGGGCCCAGTGAACCTCAGCCCTGCGCACTAGAAGGTTAACACCTCACTTGGTGACCTTGGACCCCTTAGCCAGCCATCCCAAGATCCATCTTCACCCACCAGCCAGATAATGCAAGCCAGAGACCCTGTGACCTGGTTCTGCCCACCAGTCGGCCAAAACTAGCTTCTGGACCCCCAGCCCAGGATCTGGCCCCAGTTACTGATAGTTGTAGACTGATACAAACTCCAACACCCAGACGTCTCAGTCAGCCAAATCTGGATCCAGGGTCACTCACCATTGGGCCGGCACCAGCTTTTGGACACACTAGATCCCATACTCAGTCATGTCAGGAAGGCTGACACTAGATCCATGATACCCCACCCCTACACTCTGCAGATACCCACCCTAGAGCCAAGCTACACCCTCCACTGGGCCAGCACTGGCCTCAGGATCCCCTGCACAGTACCTCTGCTTGCCACCTTCTGACCTGGCACTTCCCACTCACAACTGGCAGCCTCTACACAAGGCAGGGCTTGGCAACCAGCAGGACTGGGGCCTAGTCCTGCAAACCAGACCACCCACAGTAGTCAGCCCACCACAACAGAAGGATACATAGTGCCTAGTGGGCAAACCTAGATCATTTAACTCTGATAACCAGGGAGGGGGAATGAACTGCTGGAATGCATAGAAAATCTCTTACCAGAGGTCACTTCTCCAAGGTCAGGAAATATAAATGGTCTGCCAAATACATAGAAATAAAAACAACAAATTAGGCAAAATGAGTTGACAGACAAATATATTCCAAATAAAGGAACAAGATAAAACTGCAAAGCAATATCTAGGGGAAGTGGAGGTAAATAGTTTACCCAATAAAGAGTTCAAGATAATGACTGTAAGGGGGTTCAAAGAACTTAGGAGAAGATTGTATGAACAAGGAGAGAAGTTAGAGGTTTTAACAAAGAGTAAGAAAATAAAACCAATATTCCATTTATAAATATGAGAAGCAGACTCTGTCCTAAGAATACTCTCAGTACATAACATTAACCCTCACAACATCCCTAGGAGTTAGATATGCTTAAGAGCCTCCTTCTACACATAAGGAAGCAGACATACAGAGTGGTTGTGTATGTTATCAAAAGTTTTATTAAACTTCAAATAATTTATTGAAATGCATTTTCAAATTAACATTACATGTCTCCTTTATAATTCTGTTAGTAATGTTAGTAGTACTTTTCATACAGACTTTCAAAACATAAATCTCTTTGATATTACTGTCCTGAAGATCAAATTGTACAAATAGCCTCCTATAGTTTTAGTACATCATTGAATTACCAAAAATAAAAAATATAATTAATCCAGAATTTATTTTAAAATATGATATAATATAGAGACAATTTTACTTTACTAAATGCATATTTCTCTGCTAACACAATGTCATTTAACTTTCATCAGTTTATATCATATTTTTATAAATTAAGAAAATCTTTTTGTTGTTTTTAAAACTGCTTTCCTAATGTTTCTTCTATATTCATAGGCCTGAATGAGTTTTAAAATCAATTTATCAAAATCCATTAAAAATAACAAAATGTTTTTCAATTTTGTTAAACATATAAATTCTTTTTAAGAGATGGTCACTTTATTATAACATCATCCTAGTCAAAAACATTATCTCTCCATTTATTTGCCTAATATTTATATTCATATTGCCCACACTTGGTGAAGTTCAGTTCAGTTCAGTCACTCAGTCATGTCTGACACTTTGCGACCCCATGAACAGCAGCACGCCAGGCCTCCCTGTCCATCACCAACTCCTGGAGTTTGTTCAGACTCACGTCCATCGAGTCAGTGATGCCATCCAGCCATCTCATCCTCGGTCATCCCCTTCTCCTCCTGCCCCCAATCCCTCCCAGCATCAGAGTCTTTTCCAATGAGTCAACACTTCGCATGAGGTGGNCTTCGCAGGAGGTGGCCAAAGTACTGGAGTTTCAGCTTTAGCATCATTCCTTCCAAAGAAATCCCAGGGCTGATCTCCTTCAGAATGGACTGGTTGGATCTCCTTGCAGTCCAAGGGACTCTCGAGAGTCTTCTCTAACACCACAGTTCAAAAGCATCAATTCTTTGGCACTCAGCCTTCTTCACAGTCCAACTCTCACAAACATACATGACCACAGGAAAAACCATAGCCTTGACTAGATGGACCTTTGTTGGCAAAGTAATTTCTCTGCTTTTGAATATGCTATCTAGGTTGGTCATAACTTTTCTTCCAAAGAGCAAGCGTCTTTTAATTTCATGGCTGCAATCACCATCTGCAGTGATTTTGGAGCCCCCAAAAATAAAGTCTGACACTGTTTCCACTGTTTCCCCATCTATTTCCCATGAAGTAATGGGACTGGATGCCATGATCTTCGTTTTCTGAATGTTGAGCTTTAAGCCAACTTTTTCACTCTCCTCTTTCACTTTCATCAAGAGGCTCTTCAGTTCCTCTTCACTTTCTGCCATAAGGGTGGTGTCATCTGCATATCTGAGGTTATTGATATTTCTCCCTGCAATCTTGATTCCAGCTTGTGGTTCATCCAGCCCAGTGTTTCTCATGATGTACTCTGCATAGAAGTTAAATAAGCAGGGTGACAAAATACAGCCTTGACATACTCCTTTTCCTATTTGAAACCAGTCTGTTGTTCCATGTCCAGTTCTAAGTGTTGCTTTCTGACTTGCATACAGGTTTCTCAAGAGGCAAGTCAGGTGGTATGGTATGCCTATCTCTTTCAGAATTTTCCACAGTTTACTGTGATCCACACAGTCAAAGGCTTTAGCATAGTCAATAAAGCAGAAATAGATGTTTTTCTGGAACTCTCTTGGTTTTTCCATGATCCAGCGGATGTTGGCAATTTGATCTCTGGTTCCTCTGCCTTTTTTTCAAACCAGCTTGAACATCTGGAAGTTCATGGTTCACATATGTATAGTAAGGAAGAATAACTACATATTTTTACTTTTAAATCACTACCATTGCCAATATGGTAGACGTTATAAGCAAATGAATGTTTTTTCATACTAATTCTTTTGAGACTTAGAACCAAATGACTAAACTTCATTGTTTTTAATAGTTCAGCTGAACCCTGTAAGTCCAGCAACCTCATAGAGTAAAATTTCTGAATTATCTCAGATTCATCAAGACTAGAAGATCTCATTTCTATAATTTCTTTTTAAATTCCATAAATAATGGATGTCATACAATAAAGAACGAACTCATGGTTGCTGAAGAGAAAAGATAGTTGGGGAGTTTGGGATAGTCATGTACAAACTGCTGTTTTTAAAATGGATAACTAACAAGGACTTACTGTTTAGTACATAGAACTCTGCTCAGTGTTATGTGGCAGCCTGGATGGGAGTGATGTTTGCAGAAGAATGGTTACATTTATATGTATGGCTGAGTACCTTCACTGTAGACCTGAAAACATCACAACATTGTTAATCGTCTATACCCCAACACAGAAAGTTTCTTAAAAAAGACTAGATGATCTCATTGCTTATCTAGGCCCCTTTGTGTCATGTCTTCAAAACAAACGGAGGCATTTCCACCCATCTGGAATGTGTCAGTTCATAAACAACTGCAAATCTATTGGTATAGAAGAAATTTTCTCTGCTTTAGAGGCTTCTCTCTCAGGAAACGTGAGCTGTTTCCTGGGGCAGTGTCAGAGAACCGTAAATGACAGCTTACAATCAAAAGTCTTCCATGTTAAAATTCATGGTATAGAAGAACGTTAGTAATAATGGAGGACTTCCCTGGTGGCTCAGAAGGTAAAGCGTCTGCCTACAGTGAGGGAGACCCGGGTTCAATTCCTGGGTGATGAAGATCTCCTGGAGAAGGGAATGGCAACCCACTCCAGTATTCTTGCCCCTCTCCAAAAAAAGGGGACCCAAAGAAATAATGAAGGGGATGCAACCAAATGTGTGGATTATAATTTCACTGTATATCATTTTACTCTAACCTGTATCTTATAAAACCATTTGAATATCTAACACTTTTTACCTACCTTCTCCACTCTTTCTCATTCCATTTACTGTTATGCTTAATTTTGTGTGTCTAATGCTCTTTCTTCTGCTATTGAATTGCATGGCTTCAAAATGCAGTTCTCTCTATTTCATTCACTACTGCCACTGATTATCTCACAGTTTCTACTACGATTTCTTTTGCTTGTCTGGAATGAAGATTTCTCTCTCCACCAAAGTCTAAATTTTTGTTCATTTCCCAAAAATATGCGAAATATTTCATTGCTTTATAGGCTCTTCTCTCAGGAAATGTGAGCTGTTTCCTCTAGGGCAGTGTCAGAGAACTGTAAATGACAGCTTACAATCAAAAGTCTTCCATTTTTAAAACAGTAAATTGGTTTTCCAGGGACAGTTCAGGAACCCTGTCGGCACCTGACGTATGAAAGTATTTTCTTAGTATCTACCTTACTCATGACATCTGCTATCTCAGAATATCTGCTGTAAGCCTTGGAACCTGTCCCCTGCTTCAGGATCTTAATTTTTATGTCTCAGTCCCTAAACATGAGTACTAGTTTTCTTTTGCTATTTTTTCATTAAGCCTAGTCTTCATGTGTGTATACCACATATTGGTCCACTAGGATAGCTTCATATTCCCAAAGTGGATTTACCAATTAAATTTCTTCTTTATTATCAATATTTAACCTTCTATTTATCCTGGTATACCTTTGGGTTCATTTCTGCCTTCTACAAGTATTCTTAAAGGTACTATATATCCATCAGTAGACTAGAAGGTCCAATAGTATGGTTTGTAGTTTTATCAGAGCCATGGTTAGTTTAATTATGATATGACTTTACTCTTGGAAAAACATAAAGTTTGGAAATGATATCATTTGAACTTTACAAGAGCACAGAAAACTGTATTTTATTTTACAAGGGAAAATTAAAGTAAGCCTCAAAAAATACCCTATATGACCTGCTTATAGTCACACTGTAAGTGAATAAAACAACTAGTGTTTCTCCTCGGGCTTTTTGTCTTTCACTGCTAAGAAATTCAATTTCAATGTTGATTTTGGGGCATGAGGCATTGTCTTGACTAGTTTACACATGTCTTATTTGAACCTAGATATTTTTTTAACCAATGCATCCTTCTTCCAAACTAATTCCTTCTCTTATATTGTCAATATTCTCCTAGAAATCAGGGAGGTTTAATTTAACCCATTACTATACCCATCTCTACTCACACAGCACACATCCATTTGTCATGACCTAATAATGACTCTTGCTGCTGCTGCTAAGTTGCTTCAGTCATGTCCGACTCTGTGCGACCCCATAGACGGCAACCCACCAGGCTCCCCCATCCCTGAGATTCTCCAGGCGAGAACACTGGAGTGGGTTGCCATTTCCTTCTCCAATAATGACTCTAAACCTAAGTATTTCTTGAATTTATCTTCCAACACAGCAACCTTACTTTCATTACCCTAGTTCAGAACTCATAACTCTTCATGGAGGTCACTGCAGTATCTCCCCAACTCACCATCTTATTTCCAGAGATTTCCTCTCCTGTGAAGATCACAGTCAAAGCTTCTTAAAATAGATGCAAGATTACCTGTGAACTGACTGACCTCTTTCTCCCTCACAAGTCCCATCATGTGGTAGTCCCTGCCTCATGGTCTATGCTTTTAGAAACCTTGAATTACCTCTTTTCTGCTCGGGTTACCAAGCTTTCTCTCATATGTGTTCTCTCATATTCTGCTCCTTAGGTTAGAGATTTATTTTCTTCATTTTCTTCACATGCCTCATTCCATTTTGTTCATGCATTGTCTTCCTTGTGCAACCTTCACAGACACTTCAGATATCTCCAGTTATGATGTAAGGGACTCCTTGGTGTTCCTATATTGCCGCAATACCCTGTGCATCCAGCTATTGTACTTAAAGCATTGCTTGATGAGATTTATATTATCTTTTAATTGACTTACATTATGCATTTATCTCTTTAACTGATAATTAAATATTAATATCAGGTATCTATCTGCTCATATTTTCTCTTCTCTAATTAAACTGCAAGCTTTTAAAGGCGATTGCTATCACTCACTCACTTGGTCCAGCACACTATAAAGGAGTTTCTTTGTGGAGATAATGTAAAACAACATGTTTATTTATTATTTATCTACCTCATTAGGTCATTTATGAATAGAAACCATGGTCATTAGTATATATACACATATATCCCTGAATATGCAAAGATATACATATATGTACCTATGCACACATATAAAATGCAGACCTACACAACACGCACACAAAATACACAGGTGTATAGGATATATATTTGTCTTTTCTCTCTCTGAGAAAATATATTTTTCCCTGAATTTTGAGGTGTGAAATATTGATTTGTAGAAATATTTATCCAAAATTCAATCTGTTTCTAAAATTTAAAAACTTCCCTAGGGATATTGCTTGTGTGCCCAGCAAAGAGGAGCTGAGCCTAAATGAGGATAGAAAGGGGTGGAGTGAGCTGCATGTGTTGCTCAGCTCTTTTCCATTTAGTATAAGTTTGAGGGTTGCTTTGCAGATCCAGCTGTCTACAAGGTGATGTGTTTTCTGTCATCTTCCCTGGATTGTTTTATATCTACTAATGCAGGTGAACTTGAGGAGACTATAAATGGCCAAACTGTTAGAAATATAATCATAAAGTCTGTGCAGTAGAAACTTCTATGCGTTGAAGCAAAATGCTATTTCTTTCTAGTATTGTAGAGAATTGTTATGTTCTAAACACAAACATATTCACTAGAGTCTCTAGGATACAAATGAAATTGGTAATGGTATTTCAATACTGAATATACACAAGTATTTTGAGAATTGTAAAATAAGAGACTAAATTGAATTTCTTGGAAAATATATCAGACTTTTGGATGGAGTGCCTGAGACATTTAACTCTTGTATATATATGGACTTCCATGGCTCAGATGGTAAAAATCCACCTGCAATGCAGAAGACTCAAGTTCAGTCATTGAGTCAGGAAGATCCCCTGGAGAAAGGAATGGTACCCACTCCAGCATTCTTGCCTGGAGAATTCCATGGAGAAAGGAACCAGATGGATATGGTCCATGGGGTCACAGAGTCAGACATGACTGAGTGACTGAACACAAAGCATGATGCACACATGATCATTTTTCTCAGTTAAAATAAAAGCATACAGAATTCCACAATCTAAAATGTTACTGACACCTGTTGGTAAAAAGTCTATGTTTGTACATTCAGAGGAATATGCACACCACACATACACACAAAATTGCATACATCGTATATGATCATAAATATTATAATACATCATATATGACCATACACGTTTACATACACATGTGCATATACATGTGTTTACATGTGAATATACAAAATAATATATAATGCACATATGTGTATCACATGAGCCAGAGCTGTATTATAATCCAATTCTTTAATACTATTTTTCTGATTAAATGATATGAATGATTTCAATGAAACTTAACTCCCTACTTATTAAATGAATCTATATTAGAATATTGTTCCAAAATTTCTTTCCTTTATATTCTAATCATATATTATATATACCAATCATATTTTTACATCTGTGTCAATTTAATCATTTTTATAGTCTCTTAATAACAGCCTCCATCCTATGATCAGAACATCTCCTTTTAAATTATATGTAAAGTATCCAAATATAGTCTTTTTGAGGTTATTTAAGGCTGTGGACTGGGGTATTATGTTTAGGAGAATGAAACAGTTGATATTTCTTATTGTCTTCTATATATCTGTAGCTGGGACCTACAAAGCCTTCCGGGTTTGTGAAAGACTAGAATAATACATATCAAGCACCACTTTCTCTAAGTCAAAATTCTCACTAAATCTGAATGCCAAGCACCTCATCTGCTAATTAACACCATCTGCAAATTCCAAGTCTAGAATTTCCTTTGATTTATTTCATGTTCAGGCTTAAACTATTCTGTGGGGAAGTAAATATCCTCATTTCATCAATCCTAATAAAGCTCAATTTATTCAAATCCCTTGAAAGAACTTGAGCATCTCATATTTAAGACATAGTGATTATTCCTAATCCTTGTTAAGCAAATCACTATAACTGCTATATTGTTGACTTCTACAGAAGCATATTCAGGGTTGAGAGAATTCTTTTTCCCTCACTTGACAGTATCATAGTGTAGTGAATGCAGCTCTAGATCAGTAGTTCTCTTACTCAACCTATAAGCAGAAGCATCAGAATCACTTGGAGACCTTATTAAAATGCAAGATGCCAAGCCAAACCTCCCAGGCTGCCAAATTCAGTAAGTCTGGGGTACAGCCAAAAATGTGCATTTCCAACAAGTTCTTAGGAGATGCTGACCTGCTTTTCCCAGACTGTTCTTTGAGAACAGCTCCTCAAGGTCAAAAATCTGACACTCTTCTCATTCTTTACTGTTTTAAAAATGTTTAAGTTGATCCCTTATTTTCATGGAGCTTCAAGTTTCCCATCAGCACTTGAAATGTAATATATGCTCATTAGAACCATGTACTGCCAGGTAGCTAAGAAGGAGTGGAGATATATATGGACAATGATCAAACCATATATAACAACAGGACCCTGGAAAGGACTAAGTGTGTCCCTCTCAAGTTACTGTATTTAAATTTTAACCCTGAAAGGGATGGTGAAGCATTTTGGAGGTAATTAGATTGGGAGGGTGGAACCCTTATGAATGGGACTGCATGCATGCTAAGTCGCTTCAGATGTACCCAACTCTTTGTGACCCTATGGAGTATAGTCACCAGGCTCCTCTGTCCATGGGATTCTCCAGGCAAGAATACTGGAGTGGGTTGCCATGCTCTCCTCCAGGAGATCTTCCCCACCCAGATATTGAACTCATGTCTCTTATGCCTACCTCATTGGCAGGTGGGTTCTTTACTACTAGTGCCACCTGAGAAGGATTGTGTGTGCGTGCAAAGTTGTTTCAGTCATGTCAGCTCTGTGCAATCCTATGGACCACAGCCTTCCAGACTCCTCTGTCCATGGGATACTCTAGGCAAGAATACTGGAGTGGGTTGTCATGCCCTCCTCCAGGAGATCTTCCCTGGTTAAAAGAAACTCAGTGAACTCTCTCTCCCCCTTCTGCCATGTGAAGACACAGGGAGATGACTGCCTGTGAGGAAGTGGGCCCTCAACAGACACGAGGTTGTCAGCTTCTTGGTCTTGCACTTTTCAACCTCCAGATCTGTGAGAAATAAATGTTTGTTTAAGTTACCCAGTCTATGATACTTTTGTTGTAGCACCTGAACATATAATGATAAACTTTGACCCAAAACCTCCGCAGCAATCATCCCAGGAAGTCAGATCACACCCTCTGCACCAGTTAGCGCAGAATGTCAGGATTCAGAGAAGGCACTGGCACCCACTGCAGTCCTCTTGCCTGGAAAATCCCATGGATGGAGGAGCCTGGTGGGCTGCAGTCCATGGGGACGCTAAGAGTCGGACACGACTGAGCGACTTCACTTTCACTTTTCATTTTCACACATTGGAGAAGGCAATGGCACCCCACTTCAGTACTCTTGCCTGGAAAATCCCAGGGACGGGGAAGCCTAGTGGGCTTCCGTCTACAGAGTCACACAGAGTCGGACACGACTGAAGCAACTTAGCAGCAGTCAGGACTTGGGGACTTCTCAGATGGCACTAGCAGTAAAGAACACGCTTGACAATGTGGAAGGCGTAAGAGATGCCGGTTCGATCCTGGGGTCAGGAAGATTCCTTGGAGGAGGGCTCAGCAATCCATTCCAGTATTCTTGCCTGAAGAATCCCATGGACAGAGGAGCCTAGTAGGCTACCATCCATAGGGTCACAAAGAGTTGGACACGACTGAGCACGCATGCATACGTGTCAGGACTTGGGCAACAACTCCAAGCTTTGCTATGTTTTGTCCCTGTTTCCACTGCAGGTCTAACTAAAGAAAGATGATCTCCAAACCAATCACAGAAGATGTTTGCTTTCTACTTAGCCTACTTCAGCTTCCCATGCCAACAGTCTCCAAACTGCACATAGCTAAAACCTCCTTTATTCTCTATAAAACTTTCCCACTCTTCTGTCTGCCTTTGGGTCTTTGCCAAACACAATTGGTGGTGGCTGACTCTCCTGCTGTAGTAAGCTCTGTATCAATAGTCACATTTTTCTTCACATTTGGGTGGTCTTCATTTATTTCCACAGCTAGAACTGAACCAATTATACCTCAATAAAAAATTAAACTTTAAAAAAATGGACCTACCGTATGATATGGCTATTCCATTCTTAGGTCTCCCCACAGAGAAATGAAAGCACATATTTAAGTAAAAATATAAGAATGCTCATAGAATATATTTATTTATTCTTTCCCAAAAGAGAAATGCTCCTAATGTCCTTCAACAAGTGAATGGATAACAAATTGTGCTATAGCTATGAAATGGAACAATGTTCATAATAAAAAGAAAGAGTCTGAAACATTTAACATGAATGGGATAATTATCAGTAAGGTTGCTCAGTCACATCCGACTCTTTGTAACCCCATAGACTGCAGCATGCCAGGCTTCCTAACACCAACTCCAGGGAACTCAGGTATAACTACACTGAGTGAAATAAAATCAGAAGGAAGTAAAAGAATACATACTTTTATGTATATGAAATTCCATGCATATGAAATTCCAGAAAATGCAAAATAATCTATAGTGACAGAAATCTTACTTGCTATTGTATGGAAACAGAACAGGTTGGAGGTGAAAGACAAGAGGGAATGATTATATCAGGTACCTAAGAGAACTTTAGGGGTGATATTTTCTTGGTTGTGTTGATTGTGGTGATGTTTTCACCTGTGTATACATATGTTAAAACATAGCAAATTGTGTATTTTAAATATATGAATTTTACTGTTTATAAATTATACCTCAATAAACAAATAATTACAAAACAAAACTGAATATGATGGGGACTCCAGAGATTCTTTCAAATTATTCGTTTGATCTTGGCTTGAAACACTTGAACACTATTCTCTTGAATCTATAAAAAATTTCTTGCTACATAGTTCAGTCTTCTGTGTTGTCATGGGTGTATTTCCAGGGAGCTTTTGGTAAAATTCCATTCGTTACACCCCCTGCCACTGGAGAAAGGGAGAAAGAAAAGAAGAGGGCAAGAGACTAATTTAATTGTTTGAAATTTGCATACATATTTACAGACTGCTTGAGATATATAGATAGGTAGATGGATAGATAGATATAAGACATATTTCAGGAGCATGGAGATCAAATAGTGGGACAGAAATTAGCTTCTTATTTTGTAAACTCACTATGGAAAAGCTCAGAATGAAGACAGATATTACCTAGTAATTCATGGTCTTTAACAGGATAAAAATAATTATTCTGATTAATTACAGCTATAAAAATATCGATTTACCATAAAACTCCATGTAACCTCCCCTTCTCTAAAGTAGTGTCTGCCATTAAAGCACATACATATAGGACTGGGTAAATACCAATACCTGTTACTAAAGATGCAGCATGTTTCCCACCATAGAAGCCAATGAATACCATACGGCATTCAAAATTTCCCCCATACTTGTTAAAAATTACATCCTGCAGCTTAAGCACTGTAAAGATATCAAATAAAGAAAGGAAGCACAATGTCTCTTTTTCTGGATTCCTCCCTCCCCATCGTGATACTGAGGCCAGGGAAAAGTGTTTTAATTAAGTTGGGTTGTGTGAATGATCAACCATTCCTTTTCTCTGCCTTCTGCACTGGCACATGAGATGTACTTGTCTCAGAGTAGATTTCACATTTCTTTTTGTCAACATGACAAAAGATGCAACTTGAAACCTAAGGCTCTTCCATGGAATGAAAAGGTGTAAACCAGTGTGTGGGGAAGGAGGCAGAAAATGTTGAAGCTCTAAAACTTATGTTTGAGTCAATGACCTTTCACAATTAAAGATCTGTGACATACATATTTAAAAAATAAAATAAATGGAATTTATGTTACCTCCTGGAAGGCACCTAACTCAGCTAGAAGATGTCTCCTGACAACATGGCCTCCAGTATTCTCTATCCAGATAAAGTAAAAAAGAAAGCCTAAGAATCAGCTCTTAGCCAACAGTGATACTTTGGCTTACTCAAACAAGCCCACCTATTATAAACTCAGCAGAGTTGCTCAGTTTATGAATAAGATGCTTTCAACTCTCTCCAAAAATTGGCAATTCTTGAGAACTGCAAATTGTTAAGAGTCAAATCTAAGTTTCTCAACCTTGGTATTATTGACATTTTGGACCTGATAATTTGATTTGAGGAACTGTCCTGTGCATTGTGAGACATTTAGCAGTATCCCAGCCTCTGTCTTCCACACCACAATAACCTCTCATTTCATTTGTGACAACCAATAATGCCTGCACAGATTGTCATATATCCCCAGAAAAGGCAAAACTGCACCTAGTTGAAAATTAGTGAGATGATTTGTATGAGTCTGTGTGTGTGTGTATGTGTGCGCGCACTCAGTGGTGTCCAACTCTTTACAACCCCATGGACTATAGCCCACCAGGCTCCTCTATCCATGGGATTTCCCAGGCAAGAATACTGGAGTGGGTTGCTACTTCCTTCTCCAGGAGGATCTTCCCAACCCAGGGATCAAACCAGGTCTCTTGTGTCTCCTGCCCTGCCAGGCAGATTCTTTACCACTAGCGCCATCTGGGAAGAAGCCCAGACATGAATCACATGTAAGGATTTATTTTTGATATGACTTATGCCCATTAGTTTAAGTTCAGACATATCTTTACTTATTTTGAGATCTTATTTTTTTTCTCATCTATTTTTAAATGACTTGAATTTTTTATATATATGACTGTAATTCTTTTCATGTACAATTGTCTAAATACAAACTCACAATTTTGCTATAAATGTAAAATGTTTGTTTCTTTCAATCATTGCTTTCAACTATCTTTGTTGATCACTCCTTTCATGAAGAAGAAAGAGTTACTAATAAAAGCTTAAAACTATTCCACAAGTTTTTGATCATTTTTAAAAAATTATGTCTTTATTTTTTAGAGTACATTTAGATTAATAGCAAATTGAAGGGGAGGTATAGAGATGGTCTGTATAACACCAGTATAACACACTAAAGTCATAGTCTCCATCATTATCAACAATTCCCCACCGGAGTGGTATATTTGGTTCAAGTGAAAAGCCTACACTGATACCTCATAGTAACCCAAAGTTTATAAAAAGCATTAGGGTTCACTCTTGATGTTGTGTAGTCTGTGGACTTGGAAAAAGGTATAACAGCATTTACTCATCATTATGGTATCATATAAAATATTTTCACTGCCTTGAAATTACTCTAGGCCCCATCTGTTCATCCCTCCCTTCCCCCAGTCCCTTGAGATCACTGATCTTTTCATGATCTCAGTAAGTTTTCTTTTTCCAGAACATTATGTAATTGGAATCATACTATACTAATGTACATAACCTTGTCAGATTTTCTTCTTTCACTTAGTAATATGCATTTAAGCTTCCTATGAACCTCTTCATGGCTTGATAGCTGTTAGTGCTGACAAATAGCCCATTGTCTGGATGTACTAGAGCTTATTTTATCGTTCACCTACTGAAGTACACCTTGGTTGCTTCTAAGTTTTGGTGATTATGAATAAAGCTGCTGTAAACATTCATGTGGAGGCTTTTGTGTGGACATGTTTTTAATTCACTGGGGTAGATACCAAGAAATGTAATTGCTGGATCCATCAAATGGTAAGGGTGTGTTTAGTTTTATAAGAAACAGTCAAACTCTCATCCAAATTGTACCATTTTGCATTATCACCGCTAAGAATGAGAGTTCCTTTTGCTCCACATCCACACCAGCATTTTTCATCAGAGTTCTGGAGTTTGGCCATTCTAATGTGTGCAGCAATGCCTCATTATTGTTTTAATTTGCATTTCCCTAATGATATAATATAAAAAATGGCTCCTTACTTGAAGAAAAAAAAAAGAACTTTCACTTCTCCACAGTTGCCCTAATTTATGTCTCAGAAAGATGGAATGTAAGTCCTTGTGTGTGTCTCTTAATTAAAACAAATTAAGCCATTCCCTTGCCAACATGAATTTCTTAATTATTAAGTCCTATTTGCTCTCGAACCATAGTTGGCAGTCTAACTTGATAACTAATTTTTGTATTGTTGGTCCTTGTTGCCTTTCCAGCAAGTCTGTATTGCACATTTTGACCAATTCTCCATAACTCTCAAATCAGAACTTAAGAGCATAAAATTGATCCATTTTCTAAGAACCACAGAAATTAGAGAGTGACCCTAGGCTGTCTCACCAGGCATCTTTCTTTAACATCTTTCTCTGATCCTCAGAAACATTAGGCATCTGCCAGGTCAATGAACTGCCAAATTTTATATAGAAGATAATTGCAGTCCTTTATTTGGCAACGAAGAGGCATGTGTACATTATTTAATATAAAAAGTGAGTTTCTTTCCTTTTTCTCTCCCCTCATTTTTGGTAGGGTATTTTGATGCTTTGTATTAGAATTCAGTATATATATGTTAATACAAATGGCCTTCCTGGTTGGCAGCAGTAAAGAAAAAAAAAAAATCTACCTGCAATGCAGAAGTGGCTGGAGTCACAGGTTTGATCCCTGGGTTGGGAAGATCCCCTGAGAAGGAAATAAATGGCAACATACTCCAGTGTTCTTGCCTGGGGAATCCAGTGGACAGAAGAGCCTGGTGGGCTACAGTCCATGGGATCACAAAAGAGTCAGACACAACTTAGCAACTGAACAACAACAACAACAAGAGTGCTGTATTACATATCAGTAGCTCTCTAAATGGGCTTCCTTCCTAGCTCAGTTGGTAAAGAATCTGCCTGCAATGCAGGAGACCTGGGTTCGATTCCTGGGTCAAGAAGATCGCCTGGAGAAGAAAATGGCAATCCACTCCAGTATTCTTGCGTGGAGAATCTCATGGACTGAGGAACCTGGCAGGCTACATGGGGTCACAAAAGTTGGAATTGACTTAGAGACTAAACCACCAGATCTCTAAATGGTAAACAGTACTTGAATTACATTGCTCTTAAATATTTTAAAAGTCAAGTAATTTCTTTCATTACCTCTGTGATGACCATGTTTCAAATAATACTCTCAGTTCAGTTCAGTTTAGTTCATTTCAGTCACGCATTCGTGTCCAACTCTTTGAGACCCCATAGGACTGCAGTATACCAGGCTTCCCTGTCCATCACCAACTCCTGGAGTTTACTCAAACTCATGTCCATTAAGTCAGTGATGTCATCCAACCATCTCATCCTCTGTCATTCCCTTCTCCTCCTGCCTTCAATCTTTCCCAGCATCAGGGTCTTTCAAATGAGTCAGTTCTTCAAATTAGGTGACCAAAGTATTGGAGTTTCAGCTTCAGCATCAGTCCTTCCAATAAATATTCAGGACTGATTTCCTTTAGGATGGACTGGTTGGATCTCCTTGCTGTCCAATACTCTAATTGACTATTTTTATAATCTGCTTTTTCTAATATTTTGTGTTTCATGAGGATATTTGAACCTCTAGCACCAAACACAATTCCTGGAACATAATATATCACCAGTTATTGAACAAGTGAATACATGAATAAATGATTGATATAGTCTGTATATATATGTATGTTATTTGTCTTAAGTTTTGTTTCTATTTCTGATTTTCAAAATAGTACTATAGTGATTTTATGTATTTTTTAAACATATGTTTGGGCTTCTCTGGTGGCTTAGCAGTAAAGAATCTGCATGTGATGCAAGAGATACAGTAGAATGCAGGTTCAATCCCTGGGTTGGGACCATACCCTAGAGGCAGACAAGGCAACCCACTCCAGTATTCTTGCCAGAATAATCCCATGGACAGAGGAGCCTGGTGGGCCACAGTCTACAGGGTTGCAAAGAGTTGCACATGTGTGACTTAGCATGCAAGCAAGCACTATTCTTTTAGTGGTTTATTCCCTCATGAGACTCTATTTTAAAATAAATGACATCTTTTTTTCTTACTGTTTATCTTCTAAGTGATATATTGATTCACTTTATCATGTTATAAAAGTGAATCAAAGTAGCAACACAAAGGCAGATAAAAGGTGGAAGCAGTGATAGATTTCCTCTTCTTGGGCTCTAAAATCATCCCGGACAGTCACTGTAGCCATGAAATTGGAAGATATTTGCTTTTTGGCAGGAAAACTATGACCAACCTAGACAGTGTGTTGAAAAACAGACTTTGTTGGTTTACTCTGCCAACAAAGGTCCATTTAATCAAGGCTATGGTCTTCCCAAGTGGACACGTAGGGTTGTGAGAGCTGGACTATAAAGAAAGCTGACCACCAAAGAATTGATGCCTTCAAACTGTGGTATGGGAAAGTGGACAGCAAAGAGATTGAAGAAGTCAATTTTAAGGGGAATCAACCATGAATACTCCTTGGAAGGACTGATTCTGAAATTCCTGTATTTTGGTCCTCTGATGCAAACAGCTGACTCATTGGAAAAGTCCCTGATGCTGGGAAGATTGAGGGAAGAAGGAGAAGAGGGCACAGAGGTTGGGATGGCAGGATGGCATCACTGATGCAATGGACATGAACTTTGGCAAACTTCAGGAGATGATGAGCAACAGAGAGGCCTGGCGTGCTGCAGTCCATGGGGTCACAAAGAGTTGGACAGAACTGTATGACTGAACAACTACAACAGCAAGCCATCAGTTCAGTTCAGTTCAGTTCAGTCACTCAGTCGTGTCCGACTATTTGCGACCCCAAGAATCGCAGCACGCCCAGACCTCCCTGTCCATCACCATCTCCCGGAGTTCACCCAGACTCACGTCCATCGAGTCCGTGATGCCATCCAGCCATCTCATCTTGGGTCGTCCCCTTCTCCTCCTGCCCCCAATCTCTCCCAGCATCAGAGTCTTTTACAATGAGTCAACTCTTCGCATCAGGTGTCCAAAGTACTACACATAGGGAAAAACAAAATTTTAAACAAAGGGAATCTCAAAGGCAAACACCTGTGTGGTGGTGGGAAGGTGCCTGGTGTATTTGAAGGACAATAACAAGGCCAGAAAGGTTGGAGTTGAAAGAGGGAAAAGGAAATGAGAAACAGGAGAGTCAAGTTCCAAGAGTTAACACAGGCTCAAGTGGAATGTGTCTTGTAGGCCACGGTAGGGACACTGAAGGCAACCTTTCATTCTGAGAGAGATGGGGTCATTAGAGAATTTACAGCAGAGGACTGAAAGAGACCCTCTTATATAAATCTTTGATTACATATCTAATTATTTCTTAGAAGATGTCTTATTATAGTATGATCATTTCTAAGACTTTTAATATATAACATTAAATTAATTTCCAGTATTTGTTAAAATTACCAAAAAATGCAGTTATAATGTCCATTGTGTTCCTCATTTTAATTGTGACATCTGTTGTTTTTAACCAGCAAGTAAAATGTTGTCTTTTGCTTCATAAGATTGAGGAGAACATTTTNACTTAAAAAAGTTACAGACTATTTAAAAATGATAGAGCAATAAATTCTGCTAAGGCCATGGCCATGATGAAGCATTTTTTGAGCTCATGACTATAATTTTTACAGTCTTTTTAAATAAGAAAGTGGAGTATTGCCATTATTGTGTCTGCTTTGTTCTTATTTTGGTGGATTGGGTGTTGAGGATGAAACTTTTAGTAGTGGAGTCCCAAACACTTTCTTTTTCCTTCACTCAAAATCTTTGTATATTTTCATGGTTTCTTGGAAATAGGTAGAACACAATTTCAAGTAGATTTATAGATTTATAGACTTTGACATAATTTATTCGGAAAGATAGGAAATAAATATATGTTTATGTCATCATTACTTAAGAGCTGTCATACCAAAATTGTAGAGAAACAGGAGCTTTACCTTGAAAATTAGTGGATATGTAATTGAAATTGTTTTATTATTAGAATATATGTGTGTGTACACGAGTATAGATATATTTGTATGTGTATGGATATGAGCTCACAGAGATACGATCTTCCATCTGAAATCTTATGTCATCAAAAACTGGTTGCTGTATCATTATAGCAAAATCAGTTGAGGGATGAATTTCATGCCTTAGCAGTTGTGAGTCCTTGAGAAGATTATTTAACTTCTCTAATTCATGGTTTACATTTCACATGATTAATTGAGGGACTGCATTTCAAGGCCTAGCATCTAGCAACTATAAACCAGTGCCTGGTTCATAGTTTTTACTCGATAAATATTGTGAATGAAAGTACCTGGGGATATAGCACCATCCCTATAGTTGCCCCTCCTCTATCTCCTACCACCTAAACTCCAGTTTTCTTGTAGGACTGTTCTTGAATGAAATATGAGGCAGTTACATAGCTCAGTAAATATTCTGCACTCCAAGTATCCAAGAGCTCCTTTGTTCTGCTTGTTAAGCTATTTCATTTCAGAATGATAATTTAGTACATGTTTTATATTAGATGAATAATTGGCTTATGTATAATAAACATGATTGTCCTAGTGATTCAATGCTATAAGGAGGAAAAAAACTATAAAGTTCAAATCCAATAGAGTAGGATTCAAAGGCCGACTTCATTAACTCTCTTAGGATATTTAATCTGATTTAAGTTTTTTACCCTTATTTTCAAAATAATGCAATCGTAGTGCACAGTGGGCTTGTGTGGATTGAATGAGATCATGCAAGCAGAAGCGCCAGGCAGGTATGGCACCCAAGAAGAACTTTGGCCTTTCTCCTTTCATGTTGGTCATCTCTCTATTATAACCTACAGTCTACTTTGGAAAGGCTGTATGTTTTAAGCAAATAACTCTTCCTACAGACAAGTGACAAGTACAGGGTTCAGATTCTTCTTGAGGACCTGTACTTAATTTCTTAGATTTTAATATTAGAATATAAAAATTTATGTATTATGACTACAAATTACTATAATGAATAAAACTATCTTTTAAAAACATATATGTATATTTCTTCTTTAACATCCATTCGGTGCTTAATTACCATACAGTGGTGTAATGTTAAAATTATTTAATTTTAAATAGGCTTTTAATTCTTGGGTTAAAAGTTCAGCAAATGAGAAAGTACCTTTAAACTGTTACTGCTGAATAATTGCTATCTAAGTTATTTAAATTATGTGAATGAGCTTGAGATTCTTTCAACTTATTTCTCAGTTAAAGATGAGAAAAATTAAATTTCTACTTTTTGTATGGTGAACAAAACCATGTATGGCTAAGTGGTTATTTTTAATTACCCAGGACAGCATAGAACTTTTGAAACATACTCTTTATTGCTAGATCTATCCCTTAATACAGATAACTTTGGTCAGTTCTATCATTGACTCCTGTGCACATAGAGAGTTGGAAACTGACTCAGAGACAGATAGTCAGAGGAAGAGACATGAAAGAGATGAGTGAGACTTAGAGAGTTGAAGGACACATATACAGAGAGGGAACATTTGAAAGAGTGAAAAGATTTTCCCCACCATTCCATTAAGTGAGGTCTTGGAGTGATGTTTGAAAAATGGTATTTGCTATTCCTTCATTCAGTCTCATTCCCTTTGTGCTTTTCTTGCTGTCATTATGCAACCATGCTGAACTTGGTTTCCTAGGGCTACGATTCAGTTCAGTTCAGTCACTCAGTCGTGTACGACTCTTTGCAACCCCATGAATCGCAGCACACCAGGCCTCCCTGTCCATCACCAACTCTCGGAATCCACCCAAACCCACATCCATCGAGTCGGTGATGCCATCCAACCATCTCATCCTCTGTCTTCCCTTTCTCCTCCTGTCCTAAATCTTTCCCAGCATCAGGGTCTTTTTAAATGAGTCAGTTCTTCTCATCAGGTGGCCAAGGTATAGGAGTTTCAGCTTCAATATGAGTCCTTCCAATGAACACCCAGGGTTGATCTTCAGAATGGACTGGTTGGATCTCCTTGCAGTCCAAGGGACACTCAAGAGTCTTCTCCAACACCACAGTTCAAAAGCATCAATTCTTCGGCTCTCAGCTTTCTTTATAGTCCAACTCTCACATCCATACATGGCCACAAGAAAAACCATAGCCTTGACTAGACTGACCTTTGTTGACAAAGTAATGTCTCTGCTTTTTAATATGCTATCTAGGTTGGTCATAACTTTCCTTCCAAGGAATAAGCATCTTTTAATTTCATGGCTGCATTCACAGTCTGCAGTGATTTTGGAGCCCAGAAAATTGAAGTCAGCCACTGTTTCCACCGTTTCCCCATCTATATTCCATGAAGTGATGGGACCGGATGCCATGATCTTAGTATTCTGAATGTTGAGCTTTAAGCCAACTTTTTCACTCTCCTCTTTCACTTTCATTACCTATGCTGTTCTAGCCAATCTCAAGAGTTTTTCCTAAAAATATTGTTACATTCATTTTAAATATTAACTGCTCTTCCTCAATAGCTTGCATTTCTTACATTGCAATGTTTGTGTTTTGTGGTTTCTCCTATATAGTCTTTTATCTCTTTTGTGTGTGTGTGTGTGTGTGTGTGTGTGTGTGTTGCCAGTGTTCACCCCAGAGTGTTTCATTTCTGTTTCATAATCTATTTCATCTCTCCTCTGATGTTTCATTCACTTTCTTTCCAGGGTACTTCTGAAATCTCACATATGGTGCAGCCATTTTCCACTTCCTAAAACAGTTAAAGCCTGATTAAACAAATATCTGCTTAAAAGAGCATAAAAATACTTTGATTAAGTACACAAACACTCAGAAATGCATATAGTTCTTATAAACACTTTAGGTACTGTATTAATTTTAAAATTGGTGACACATGTTTAATGTCACATTTGAAGAAATTCAAAGCTTAACGTAAAAAAAGATTAAGTAAATAAATGTCAGAAACACACTTTTTATAATGCTGCAGAACCTGTCACCTGCTAACAACAGTATTTATAAATTATTGGGCAGGATTTGTTTGTGATTACTCACTGATTGCCTGTTATTTGGAAAAGTTTTATAAAGTGTGTCACTAATTCACCTTGGAAAACCTAGCAAGCTCAAAATAAAAAGAAATGTCTGTATTTTGTCAAAGGAATTCATTGCTCCTTAAAAACATCATGGTTGAACATGATATTTTGGAAATAGTCCTACTAAAATTATGCAGAATGTAAAAATACTCACCATTACCCATATTAATGAACTCCCTGAGCAGTGCAAAATTTTGTATGACAATTGGAAGAGATAAAATTATCATTCATTTTCAGGAAATANAAAATAGTTAAGATATATTTTAAGAAGAACCAAGTTGGGTAACTGGCTCTTTCATATATCAAAATTATTTTTAAACTATGTTAATTAAGGCCACATGATATAAAGTCAATAACAGACAAATGGGTTACTAGAACAGAACAGAAAATTTGTAGAGTCACACACACAGATGTGCATGCATGCACACACACACACACATTTATAAGGCAGAGGTTGCATTTCAACCAAATGAGGAACAGATATATTGCTCACTAAATAGTGAAAGGAACATTGATTTTCTTTGAGTAAAGCAGATTACTGTGTCATACCACAGACAAAAATAAATTCCACATATATTAAAAACATAAATATTAAAATGAAACTATCAAACTTTTAGATGTTATTTTTAGTATTACATGTAGGAGAATAGCTTTATGGTAATTAGAATGAATTATTCCATAGAAAATAAGAATGACTCATAAAAATAAGACTGATAAATATAACAAATAACTTCTGCTAAAAAGACAATATACACAAATTTTAAATACCATCCATAGGCTTTGAAATTATATTTGCAATGTATATTAGACAAAGATTTAGTATCCAGAAAACATTATATCACCCTACTTATTATTACCTATTGAAGGTAAGCACCACCCCTACACAAATACACACAGACGAACAAACACAACATGGGTAAATCATATAAATAGATAGTCCACATAATAATAGAAGTGAACAAATAAAAAATTGTGTGAACATACAAACCTCACTAATAATTGTAGAAAAGTGAGTAAAAAACAATGAAATTCTGTCTCATCCATAAAATTTTAAAAAATTAGAGTCTGATGATATCAATGTAGGAGAAAGTATGAGGAAAATATCTCATCAACCCTAATAATTTATAGATGCATAGATTTTATATCCCAATAATTCTACTCCTTAGTTTAATTACTAAGTGAAAGAAATGTAACTACCTGTTTTAGTTTCCTACAGCTGCTATAACAAATCACCACATATTGGGTAGCTTAAAACAACAGGAATAGATTTTTTCATAGTTATGGAGGACTAGGTGTCTGAACTCAAGAGGTTGGCAAGATTGGTACTTTTGTGGAGACTTTGAGGATGAATTTGTCTTGTCTTTCTCCCAGCTAGTGATGGTGGTGGACATTTCTTGCAGGTCTTTGGGTTGTAGATCACTCTAATGTTTGCATTGTCTTTCTTATGGTACGTGCATGCGTGCTAAGTCCTTTGTAGGTGTGCGTGTGTGTGAATTTCCCTCTTCTAAGGACAAAGTCATTGAATTAAGACCCACCCTAATTCAGTATGGCCTCACCTTAGTATGATCACATCTGCCAAAGCCTTGTTTCCAAACAAAGTCACATTCTGAGGTTCTAGGTGAACAATCGGAGGACTCTAGCCAATCTAGCATATTTTTTTATTATTGTTCATTTGCTAAGTGGTGTCTGACTCTTTGCAACCCCATGAACTGCACCATGCCAGGCTTCTCTGTTCTCCACTATCTTCCGGAGTTAGTACAAATGCATGTACACTGAGTCGGTGATGCTGTCGAACCATCTCATACTCTGCCACCCCCTTCTCCATTTTTGCCTTCAATCGTTCCCAGCATCAGGGTCTTTACCAATCAGTTGGTTCTTTGCATCAGGAAGCCAAAGTATTGAAACTTCTGTTTCAGCATCGGCCCTTCCAAAGAATAATCAGGGTTGACTTCCTTTAGTATTGCCTGATTTGATCTCTTTGCAGTCCAAGGGGCTCTCAAGAATCTTCCCCAGCTCCAAAATTTGAAAGCATCCATTCTTTGATGTTCACTACAGAAGCAGAAATGTATAACAAGAAATTTCATCATAGCATTCTTTGCCATGGGGAATAATTTTAAACAGCAAAATATCCATTAGACTAATTACCCATGAATAATTGTATAGATACACAATGAAGGTTATACAACTTAAAACAAATGACTTAGACTTATGAATAACAAAGTTGGGAAATTTTAATAATAACCTCTTGGTGGTGGTGGTGTAGTGGCTAAGTCATGTACCAATTGTGACTACAAGGCTGTAACCCACTGGACTCCTCTATCCATGGGATTTTCCAGGCAAGAATACTAGAGTGTGCTGCCATTTCCTTCTCCTAAGTAATAGCCTATCATTGAGTGGAAAAAAGAAAGTTATAAGATATCTTATGGTGTGATACCTAATATATAGGTATGATACATGTGTAAAACAAAACACAGTCATAGTTTATTTTAATGCATATAAAATGTAATCTACAAATATAGGGAGTTACCTTTACATCAATTTAAGGTAGTAGTCATCTCTAATGAGGAAAGGTGAAGAAAAAGATCAGAATTAAATAAATGCTTAAAATATATGCAACAGCTTATTATTTACCAGTGGAGGAATTTGGAACAGATGTGGCAAAATGGCCAAAAAAAAAAAATTCTGATGCAGCTAAGTGGTGAATTTAGGAAAATTCTCAACTTCTGTACCATTAGTATACGAGACAATAATCTTTTGTTGGGGAACAGTCCTGTGTATTGTAGGATTTTGAGATATTTAGAAGGCTCTCTGGTCTCTATCCCCTAGATGCCAGTAGCAAACCTCCCAACCCTGCTCCAGCTGTGATAAACAAAATAATGCCAACTATTTTGAATTGAGGGGAAAAAAAACTTTGGTTGCAAACCACTAGTATAAAATATTTATTATATCCTTCTATTTATGTTTTCTACTTGCTCAAATTACATTATGATATACCGTAAAAAATAAAATCAGTTCAGTTCAGTTCAGTTGCTCAGTCATGTTTGACTCTTTGCAATCCCATGGACTACAGCTTCCCTGTCCATCACCAACACCCAGAGCTTGCTCAAACTCATGTCCATCGAGTTGGTGATGCCACCCAACTATCTCATTCTCTGTCATCTCCTTCTCCTCCTACCTTCAATCTTTCCCATCATCAGGGTCTTTCCTAATGGGTCATTTCTTTGCATCAGGTGGACAAAGTGTGGGAGTTTCAGCTTCAGCATCAGCCCTTCCAATGAATGTTCAAGACTGATTTCCTTTAGGGTGGACTGGTTGGATCTCCTTGCAGTACAAGGGACTCTCAAGAGTCTTCTTCACCACCATAATTCAAAAGCATCAATTCTACAGTGCTCAGCTTTCTTTATGGTCTAGCTCTCATATCCGTACATGACTACTGGAAAAAACAAAATTTGATTATACAAATAATTTTTGGCATACTAGTGTCTCTGCTTTTTAATACACTGTCTAGTTTTGTCATAGCTTTTCTTCCAAGGAGATAGCATCTTTTAATTTCATGGCTGCTGTCACCATCTGCAGTGACTTTGGAGCCCAAGAAAATGAAGTCTGTCACTGTTTCCACTGTCTCCCCATCTATTTGCCATGAAGTGATGGGACCAGATGCCATGATCTTAGTTTCTTGAATGTTGAGTTTTAAGCCAGCTTTTTCACTCTCCTATTTCACATTTGTCAAGAGGCCCTTTAGTTCTTCACTTTCTGCCATAAGGGTGGTGTTATCTGCATATCTGAGGTTATTGATATTTCTCTCCACAATCTTGATTCCAGCTTGTGCTTCCTCCAGCCTGGTATTTCAGAAGGTGTACTCTACATAGAAGTTAAATGAGCAGGGTGGCAATATACAGCATTGATTTACTTCATTCCCAATTTGGTACCAGTCCGTTGTTCCATGCCCAGTTCTAACTGTTGCTTCTTGCCCTGCATGAGGCAGGTAAAGTGGTCTGGTAGTCCTATCTCTTTAAGAATTTTCCACAATTTGTTGTGATCCACACATTCAAAGGCTTTAGCATAGTCAATGAAGCATAAGTAGATTTTTCTGGAATTCTCTTGCTTTCTCTGTGATCCAACAGATGTTGGTAATTAGATCTCTGGTTCCTTTGCCTTTTCTAAATCCAGCCTGAACATCTGGAAGTTCTCAGTTCACATACTGTTGAAGCCTAGCTTGGAGAATTTTGAGCATTACTTTGCTAGTGTGTGAGATGAGTGAAATTTTACGATAGTTTGAACATTCTTTGGCATTACCTTTCTTTGGAATTGAAATGAAAACTAATCTTTTCCAGTCCTGTGACCACTACTGAGTTTTCCAAATTTACTGACTGATTGAGTGCAGCACTTCAACAGCATCATCTTTTAGGATTTGAAATAGCTCAGCTGGAATTCCATCATGTTCACTAGCTTTGTTCATAGTGATGCTTCCTAAGGTCCACCTGACTTTGAATTCCAGGATGTCTGGCTCTAGGTGAGTGATCGCACCATCATGATTATCTGGGTTGTGAAGATCTTTTTTGTATAGTTCTGTGTATTCATGTCACCTCTTCTTAATATATTCTGCTTCTGTTAGGTCCATGCCATTTCTGTCCTTTATTGTACCCATCTTTGCATGAAATGCTCCCTTGGTATCTCTAATGTTCTTGAAGAGATCTCTAGTCTTTCCCATTTTATTGTTTTCCTCTATTTCTTTGCATTGATCACTTAGGAAAGCTTTAATATGTATATTTCTTATATACTAAGTTTCTATACAAGTCAATTGTCAACACATAATCATAAAATATGCCATGTCATATGTGAGAGGAATTTTAAAGGCATAAGTAACTCATACAATTTGTGATGAATTTTGTCTGAATTGTCCAGGAAAGACTACACCAAAAAAAAAAAAAAAAAAATTCCAGTCTCACATTAAAGAATGTAAGATTTTACTGAAAGTATTAAAAATTATGGGGTAGCATTAAAAGTAGAAGTAACAGTAAGGAGGTCAAACAGTTAATAGTTTCATGCAATTCTTCTGTGAAAACCAAAATATAGGTCACAGGTGTCAAATTTAGTGTCTTCAGAATGGTACTCAAATATATGCATGGAGCAAATAGGTATAAGAACACTGAGCATAGCGTGGCCCACTGAAAAACTGGGGCAGTATCTAGACTAAAGATATGACTCTGGCAAATAATGACTAATGTCATTAAAAGATAAAGTCAATATTCCTGTAGAATGTTGATATGCTAAAAATTAAGTTGAGAGATAGACAGCTTTCTGGATTGGAAGTTTTTGTATGGTTAACATTTCAATTCTCCACAAATTGATTTTTAGATTAAATGCAGTCCCAAATATAATATCAGCAGGATTTCATGAAAATGCAAAATATGTAGACTCTCCGAAGCAATTGATCTTTGTAAGTTGCTACAAAGCTATCTAATCAAGAAATATGGTGGTAACTTAAAGATCAGTAAACAGATCAGCAGAATAGAGTAGAACGCCCAGCAGCAGACTGCATCCCTCTGTCCTTTGATTTCTACAAAAGATACCAATGCAATCAGAAGTTATTTTGTCTTTTCAACAAATCATACTGGAATAAATATATACCATAACTTGTCCTTTGCATCACAGAATATATCAAAATAATTCAACATGCATCATAAATTGAAACATACAAGCTGAACCCTTAAAGCTTGTGTAGGGAAACATCAGAGCATTGCTTCTAATTTTAGGCTGTCCAGAGGTTTCTTTGACCAGTGACAAAGAAACAATTGTAGTGAAAAAAACAATTGACATACTAAGACTTCATCAAAAATTAAATATAAGTTTAATTTTTTATCAATAAAGATATACTTAGGAAAAATAATAAGAATGTCACAGATGCAGAGAAAATATTTACAGAATGTGATATGTGTTCAGAGACTGGTATCCAGGATATATACATAATCTCTATAACAGATTAATAAAAAGACAAACGAATTTTAAAATGAGCAAAAGATTTGGACACTCCACAAAGCAATCTATAGGGACAACCAATAGATACTTNAGATAAAGTCAATATTCCTGTAGAATGTTGATATGCTAAAAATTAAGTTGAGAGATAGACAGCTTTCTGGATTGGAAGTTTTTGTATGGTTAACATTTCAATTCTCCACAAATTGATTTTTAGATTAAATGCAGTCCCAAATATAATATCAGCAGGATTTCATGAAAATGCAAAATATGTAGACTCTCCGAAGCAATTGATCTTTGTAAGTTGCTACAAAGCTATCTAATCAAGAAATATGGTGGTAACTTAAAGATCAGTAAACAGATCAGCAGAATAGAGTAGAACGCCCAGCAGCAGACTGCATCCCTCTGTCCTTTGATTTCTACAAAAGATACCAATGCAATCAGAAGTTATTTTGTCTTTTCAACAAATCATACTGGAATAAATATATACCATAACTTGTCCTTTGCATCACAGAATATATCAAAATAATTCAACATGCATCATAAATTGAAACATACAAGCTGAACCCTTAAAGCTTGTGTAGGGAAACATCAGAGCATTGCTTCTAATTTTAGGCTGTCCAAAGGTTTCTTTGACCAGTGACAAAGAAACAATTGTAGTGAAAAAAACAATTGACATACTAAGACTTCATCAAAAATTAAATATAAGTTTAATTTTTTATCAATAAAGATATACTTAGGAAAAATAATAAGAATGTCACAGATGCAGAGAAAATATTTACAGAATGTGATATGTGTTCAGAGACTGGTATCCAGGATATATACATAATCTCTATAACAGATTAATAAAAAGACAAACGAATTTTAAAATGAGCAAAAGATTTGGACACTCCACAAAGCAATCTATAGGGACAACCAATAGATACTTGAAAATATGCTTATAATCACTGTAATCTATAAAATAACAATTAAAAAAAAGAATGAGGTATCAGTACACACTCAACAACAATAAGAACAAATGTGGAAGTAAGTGAACCAGTTGGAATTCTCACATTTTATGGGAAAGAGTATAAAAGGATGAAATCACTTTAGAAATATATTTTGTAATTATTTTTTTATTTTTCCAGAACTGTGTTCTTTATTATTAGAGAAAGATCTGAGAAAAAGATCCCTATTTCTGCATCACCATGAATATATCATGTAAAGCATTCAAAACTTCCTCCAACGGTGTTGTATTTACATGTTAGCTTAATGCCTAAGATCCTGCCTATTATAGAATTATGTGCAAGCTTTTAATGTATAACTGAGTTTTCATATAGTCTGAAGAATCTTTCACGATATGCACAATTTTGATTAGAATTGATTTTTTTCTGAGTACACAGCATATTTGTATTATTATTTTTATTCATACATTGTACAGAATTGTCATTTGATACTATACATATATTCTTTATTATATTCATATAGATAATGCAGGATAACTCTTTCCTTAACAATGTATGCCTTTCAATAGAATAAAATTTCATGAGGGCAGATATTTTGTCTTGTTCACAGTTTTTCCTCAGTGTCTAGAATAATATGTAGCACATGATAAAAACTCAATGAATATTTGTTGAATAAAGGAATGTGATGGTCAGAGGATAATATTTGCAAGACTATGAATGTTTATGAGCATACAATTTGTGTGTCTTCATAAAATTTGACATTTTAAGAGGCTATGTGACTTGCTGAATATCTACAGTTAATATATATTATTTTACTAGAAATTAAATACTTAAAAAATTCTGAATAGGTTTCTTTAGGTGCTTTAGAATTCTACTTTAAAATATTCTGTAAAGAATGAGTTTGTATTTATATTTGTAACAACACTTGCTAAATTATAATTTGGGAACACAAAGGCTTATATAAATGCTTGGAGAATTTTATATGTGCACATTTCTTATTCAAATAATTTTCACAGCTCATGAGGCCTTCAGTTAGATGCAATCACTCTTTAGATTTCATGGCTATGGAATAAGATCCTCTGAGAGAGGCACATTGTTCCTTTACCAATTAATTTCTCTCACTATAGGTCAGCACTTTTTAATACATTAAGAACTACCTTTTGTCACTGTTGCTGTGTTTTTTATATGTGTAATTTTCCTTAGTATTATCAGGAATCAGAATTTCAGAATCTTTGGTTATTATGTATTTTTTTATTTAGATATTTTTGGACAGATTAAGTAATTTTTACCTACTAAGTTTTCCTTTGAAAATTTCTACTAGTGAGAGTATTGAACAGTGATTGTAGCATTTTCTGAAATTAGATATCCACGGGAATCTAAAATTAGCTATCAGGAAGTTGGCTGTTTTGTCACTTTCTGATGATTATGCACTAACAGAGATTTAATCTCACCTTTAAAAGTCAAATTCTCATTCTGCAAATGTATTTTCCTCTCCCTTTGTGTGATCAGTGAAGGTTTTTAGTAGAAGCCAAGAAAGGAAATGACTGCTTTCATGTTTACAGATTTAGGAAACCTTTATCTGGCTTGAGACATACCCAATAATGCATCTGCAAATAGCTCTTACAGTTAGAAAAGAAGAAGGAATTAATCACAGTTTATCACATAAACATACTTCAAAAATGAAAATTTAAAAATAGCATATTTCTGTTAATTTAAGTAAAACATATTCATTATAAAAGTAGAGGGGAATTAAAGTGGCATAGAAAGGAAGTAAAAGACCCTAGGTAAATCCACTGTTAACTCTTTGGTCTATATCATCCCTGCTAACTCTCCATTTATCTGGCAAATTAGTATCATATTATATTTATTATGTTACTATCTGAATATTTTGTCTTCCCTTTAGCAATAATCTAAAGTGACTAAATATTCATCAGAAACTTAATTTTTAATGATTTTTTAGTATTCCATTAAGTGGACATAAAAAGCAATCACTACTGAACATTTTAGTTGTTGATTGCAGTTAATATCCATGTCTCTACTTCCGTATCTGACATCCTTTTTATAGGGTATTCTGGAGTAAAAATAGCATTTGCCACTAGCTCAAAATATTAACAGGACAAGCTGATAACAACGATCATTGTGATACAATGGAATAAGTATGGTGCGAATCTGGTTCTGATCCAAGTTAGCTAAGTAAATTCCATGTCTGGACCTCTGTTTCTTCTGTAAAGGATGGACTGGACTCGAGAATTACTGATCACCCTTCAAGCCCTTATATTCCTTTATGGTGTGGATGGTTTCTAAAGATTTGATAGAATACGATTCCTGAATACACAACAGGAGACAGGTTGTTTAGCTTTCGGGGGTGCTCTGCTGGATTTTCCTTGCTGTGTGGGTTTTCTCTAGTTGCCCTGAGTGGGGGCTACTCTCTAGTTGCAGCGCACGGGCTTCTCATTGTGATGGCTCCTCTTGTTGAGGAACGTGGGCTCTAGAGCAGGTGGGCTTCCGTGGTCATGGCTCCCAGCCTCTAGAGCAGCGGCTCAACAGATGAGGCGCATGAGCTTAGCTCCTCTGAGGCATGTGGCGTCTTCCCAGACCAGGGATGAACCTGTGTCCCCGGCACTGGCAGGCTGACGACCAGCGTGAGCCAGCAGGGAAGCACCCGGAGGCAGTTCTATTTATGATCTTTTGACTATCCACACAGTCTTAACTTACACAAGATGCCATACTTTTAATACAAAGATCTTGGCAGAAATGAGTTTTCGTCTTTAGATAAAATGAAGAATCATGAATGAAAGTCAATAGTACAAGTCAGTCACATTGTTCTAATCCATACTGGGTCACCAACCACAAGGACTCCATCTCTTCAACAAGGCATCCCTCAGCAAAGAAAGCAAGGTCTGCCTATATATCTTCTTTGCTTTTAAAGGTTTATATGTCTGGCTTTATTTTCCTCATTTTGGTTTTCATTTTTTTTTCTCTAAGTTATGTTGATATTTTCTAATGGCCGGTAAGAAGCACTGGGTATAATAAAGTCACACCATGTAGTAACAGTGTATACTTCACCAAAAGCATAACCTAAAGTGAGCTTTGTGGATCTCACACCTGCAATGCTAGATCTCTCATATATTTGAAAAGCTTGTGTTCAGATGACTTGAGTCTAACTCCTAAATCCCCAGTCATTTGCTTTAGATGGTATACTTGATTTATTGGAACTGTGATCTTCCTAAACATCTTATATCATCTAGACCTTACAGAAGGTTTTTGCTTAATGTATTTCATGACCACAGATCTTTACACATTTCATAAGCCATTGGGTTTTCAAGGCTGTTTGTGCCAATAACAAATCAGGATGACCCTGCCTCTCTGCATGCCTTCTGGGAAGTTTTTCTTAAATTGTCAGGAATGATATTAAGTAACAAAAATATCTAAAAAGAAGAGGCTTTTAAAACCAAGCTTCTTACCTGCAGGACATGGGCTTTGGTCATCCGGGGAACTGCTTGTGACAAAAATAAGCAACTGAAATGCAGTATTTTAATACAATTGTATTGTACCACTCATCTCCTCAAGGAATGCTGATTATTCTTTCTAAGTAACTTAAGAAAAATAACATTTAACTTAATAATATTCTGAACAGGACTGAACCCTTTGTGTGTATGTGCTAAGTCACTTCAGTTGTGTCCAACTCTTTGTGAGTCGATGGACCATAGCCTGACAGGCTCCTCTGCCCTCTGTCCATGGGATTCTCCAGGCAAGAATACTGAAGTGGGTTGCCATGCCTTCCTCCAGGGGATCTTCCTTACTTAGGGAAAGAACCTGTGTCTCTATGTCTCCTGCATTGGCAGGCAGGTTCTTTATCACTAATGCCACTTGGGAAACCCAGGACCGAAGCTTTAGGGTATCCTAACTCTTACCTAATTTTACTCCTGTGTCTGGACTGCTATTAGAACCTACTTTTGTACACATGACCTGAGGGGTCTACATGTAGACATTCCTATTTCACAGAAATGCTACATATGTTGTACTATTCAGAGGGGCTAGCTAATCAGAACCAGTTTGAGTCATTCTAATCAAAACAGTGACTTAAGGAGACACTTTGAAGTTCAAAGAATATCCTTTATAACCCTTTTTTTCTTCAACATTCAATGCTATTATCCATTACTGTCTTGTTTTCCTTGTTTGATAAAAAAAATTACCGACCCTGTCCTAAACCATGCAGACAAACAAACTTAAAGAAAAGGCGATTCCAGGTAGGTTGATCAGGAAAGGCTTGAGTGAGGAGGTGAGGTTTGGTGGGGGTTATACAGATGTTTGAGAGAGATAGTAAGCAAAGAGCTGACTACAATAATCCATGAGAGAGATGTTTGCCCTAAGGAAAGGGTTATATGCAGAGTACATCATGAGAAACGCTGGGCTGGAAGAAGCACAAGCTGGAATCAAGATTGCCAGGAGAAATATCAATAACCTCAGATATGCAGATGATACCACCAGAAAGAAAGCGGCAGAAAGTGAGGAGGAACTAAAAAGCCTCTTGATGAAAGTGAAAAAGGAGAGTGAAAAAGTTGGCTTAAAACTCAACATTCAGAAAACTAAGATCGTGGCATCTGGTCCCATCACTTCATGGGAAATAGATGGGGAAACAGTATCAGACTTTATTTTAGGGGGCTTCAAAATCGCTACAGATGATGATTGCAGCCATGAAATTAAAAGACGCTTACTCCTTGGAAGGAAAGTTATGACCAACCTTGATAGCATATTGAAAAGCAGAGACATTACGTTGCCAACAAAGGTCCATCTAGTCAAGGCTATGGTTTTGCCAGTAGTCATGTATGGATGTGAGAGTTGGACTGTGAGGAAATCTGAGCACCAAAGAATTGATGCTTTTGAACTGTGGTGTTGGAGAAGACTCTTGAGAGTCCCTTGGACTGCAAGGAGATCCAACTAGTCCATTCTAAAGATCAGTCCTGTGTGTTCTTTGGAAGGAATGATACTAATGCTGAAACTCCAGTACTTTGGGCACCTCATGCGAAGAGTTGACTCATTGGAAAAGACTCTGATGTTGGGAGGGATTGGGGGCAGGAGGAGAAGGGGATGACAGAGGATGAGATGGCTGGATGGCATTACCAACTCGATGGATGTGAGTTTGAGTGAACTTCGGGAGTTGGTGATGGACAGGGAGGCTTGGAGTGCTGTAATTCATGGGGTCGCAAAGAGTCGGACATGACTGAGTGACTGAACTGAACTAAACTGAATCCCATTGCCTATCTTATTTTTTTCCTGGCACCAATCACATTACTTTAAGGCACAAAATACAGCCTTATTACCTCTGAGACATGGGCCTTGGTCATCTCTGGGCAAAAGCTATGACAAAAAAAAAAAACAGATGAGATGAAGTCTCTCAATATTTGGTCTTCTCAAAGAGTACTGATTATTCTTTACAAGTAACTTTAGAAATTAGCATTTAACTGAGTAATACTCAAAGTAGTCACTGAACATATCTTAACCATTATGATAAGAGATTCAATGTGAAATGAACCTCTTATAGATGAAACAATTAATCTAAAATATTATTTTTGTTTGCTGATAACTATTTATCCAGACTCTAGAATATGAGCCAGCTGGGTATCACTATTGGGCTTTCTGTAAGCTTTTTCATATGGTTATGAGAAAACTAAAAACACTCATATTGCTTCATTCAAGATTTTTTACCTCTGTCTCACAGGGGAAAAAAAAAAAGATGATGAAGGGTGTTTTGGCCACCACTCATGTCTGCTAATTTCAAGAGGATATATCTGTTAAGTTTCCTGGCTCCCTTGACTAAAATTTTCATCTTCCTTCCGGTCTTAATTCAGTTTTATGGCAACCTGGACTTGATTTGTCTTAACACTTGTATTCTTCCGTCAAGGCAAATGCAGTCTGCTCAAACATATGGGCTCTTTTGGACAATATTTTAACTATAACTTATTCTGCATACCCCTAAGACTTGGCAATCTCTAGGGACCTTGAAGGCCTAGATTTGAGGCAGATCTGATGAAGGTCTTCTTGGACTCAATAGCTAATGTGTGTGTCGAGGGGAGGGTAAATTGCTTACCATTCCTACAGAGACAGCATCATTAATCCAAACTGAAAAATTCATCACCAGCACTTATGGTTCTGAATGATAGCATATGGTGTTAATCTGGGAGAATTTTACCTTTACTATTACTCTGTAGGCCAATGACCTAAATATTATTAAAGTGAAAAAACCTAACTTTTAATTACTAATCTTATGGTGTCTCTTTTGCATAAGTTCAGAGAAGCAGTGTTTCTGAATTTTAATTCTAGGAATATGTATCTACATTTTTATTGTAATTTAATCATTAAAAAAGGAGAGTAGGAGGTCTTAAATAAGTGTGGGTACTTTCAAACCCTATTAATGACCCATTATTCATTTTGTTCTCCCCATAATGATTCCATTTTCTAAGATAAATTGAATACAGATATATAACACACACACACATCTTTGGAAATCACATAAAAGATTTACAATACACTTGGAAATATAACCATTCTANNTCCCAGTCATTAAATAAACACTTTACTAATTAGCCTATTGTGAAGCAATGCACTTATAAAAATTCAAATTCTGGTCTGTTTAATAGTTTCACTCTAATTTATAGTCACCTTGAATGTTCTAGAAAAGAACATTCAGGGATGTCTTCTTAAGATCAATACATGTATTATAATAATAACAGTTAATATATGTTAGTAGTTTTCCTGTATCAGAAAATATTGCTCACATTTTTATAAACATCATTTATTTATTTCAATAAACATCTGTGAATGCTTATTCTAGATGAAACATGTTCTAGGAACTTCAGTTCAGTCAATTCAGTTGCTTAGTCATGTCAATGGCAATACATAGTTTCATAAAAATTTGAAAATGCAAGGAAGTGTAAAGGAGAAAGTAATAATCCTTTTATTTTTTCCATGTCAGTCTCAGGCTCAGTTCATTAGCTCAGTCATGTCTGACTTTTGCGACCCTATGGACTGCATCATGCCAGGCTTCCCTGTCCATCACCAACTCCCAGAGCTTACTCAAACTCAAGTCCATCAAGTTGGTGATGCCATTCAACCATCTCATCCTCTGTCGTCCCCTTCTCCTCCTGCCCTCAATCTCTCCCAGCATCAGGGTCTTTTCTAATGAGTCAGTTCTTTGCATCAGGTGGCCAAAGTATTGGAGCTTCCGCTTCAGCATTTGTCGTTCTAAGGAATACTCAGAACTGATTTCCTTTAGGACTGACTGGTTTGATCTCCTTCAAGTCCAAGGAACTCTCAAGAGTCTTCTCTGACACTATAAGTTCAAAAGCATCAATTCTTCAGCACTCAGCTTTCTTTATTGTCCAACTCTCACATCCATACATGACTACTGAAAAGGCCATAGCTTTGACTAGATGGACCTTTGTTGGGAAAGTAATGTCTCTGTTCTTTAATATGCTGTCTAGGTTGGTCCTAGATTTTCTTCCAAGGGGCAAGCATCTTTTAATTCCATGGCTGCAGTCACCATCTGCAGTGATATTAGAGCCCAAGAAAATAAAGTCTGTCATCGTTTCTGTTGTTTCCCCATCTAATTGCTGTGAAGTGATAGGACCAGATGCCATGATCTTCATTTTTTGAATGCTGAGTTTTAAGCCAGCTTTTTTACTCTTCTCTTTCACTTTCATCAAGAGGCTCTTTAGTTCCTCTTCACTTTCTGCCATAGGGTGGTGTCACCTGCATATCTGTGGGTACCGATATTTCTCCTGGCAATCTTGATTCTAGCTTGTGCTTCATACAGTCTGGCATTTCTCATGATGTACTCTGCATATAAGTTAAATAAGCAGGGTGACAATATACCTTCTTGACATACTCCTTTCCCAATTTATAACCAGTTTTCATTGTTCCATGTCCACTTCTAACTGTTGCTTCTAGGAACTTGGGATACATCAATAAATAAATAAATGAAATAAAGGTTCCTACTATCATAGAGTACTAGAGCAGGGGAAACTAGTTAGACTAAGACTGTAATAGGCTAGTTTAGAGAACAGTCAAAATTAGACTAGATTAGATTAGATTACTATATTGTTATGGATTGAATTTTGTCCCCTGAAAATTCATGTTGAAACCATAAGCCCCACTATCTTGGAATGTGGTCTTTACAGATATAATCAAGTTAAAATTAACTTTTAGGATGGGCTCTAGAACAGTATGACTAATGCCCATATAAAAAGGGAAATTTTGGAGACAGATATGCATACAGAGAAGATTCAGTGTGAAGATGAAGGCGGAGATGATATTGTTTCCATAAATCAAGGAACACCAAGAACTGTCAGGAAGAGGCATGGAACAAGTTTTCTATGACAGCCTTCGAAAGTAACCAACCCCACCAAAACCTTGAGCTCAGCTTCTAAGTTCCAGAACTGTGAGACAATAAAGTTCTGTTTTCAAGCCATCCATTTGAGTTACTTTGTTATGGCAGCCTAGTAATCTAATATAAGTATGTAGGGTCATATGGGAGAATGTCATTTAAACAAGGCCATCAACAAGTCCTACTCTCTCCATTGGTATATTTGATGACCTCTTTGAAGCAGTTGTAGGCCTGAATATATCATAAATGCTGACCTTTTACAGGAACGAGAGAATTCTTCCTCCCCAGCTGCCTTCAAGTTGGGACATATTTTTTTTTTTTCTGCCTTTGAAATTGAACTAAAACATCAGCTTTTCCTGGGTCTTGAGATTACTGGCCTTTAAACTGGAACTACATCATTTCTCCTAAGCCTCTGGCTTGCTGACTGAAAAATCTTGGGGCTTATCCTCCATAATCATGTGAGCCAATTCCTTAAAATAAATCCATAAATAAGTATCCTTTGATTCTCTTTCTCTGGAAAACTTGACTAATATAGATGGTATTTTTCCATTTCGTATTACTAAAACAAGTTTAAAGTACCTAATGAGGTTGAATAGAATGCCAATGCTTCCATGCTAAAGATAAAATGAAGTTGATATTTGTCTGAAAAAGAAGCATTGCTTTTGTTACAGATGATGGGTGAATATGACATCTGGGGCTTGGAGAACAATTTTAGAAACTTAGTCTAAAACAACTTTTTTAAAAAGCGAAATAAACTAAACCTCCTGGGAGAGGCTGACTAATATGGATATGGTAGAGCACATTGAAAGTGTTTATGAGACTCATTAAATCCAAATTGAGTTCTCCATCTAGATTTCTTTATCATTTAGAAGACTCAAAAATAATATATTCATGAAAAATTAGAAAAAGAAAACAGCATCAAGAGAAATGAACTATATATAACTACTCACATTAGGCGTCTTGCATTTTTTGTCATGAATTGTGTTCTTTCCTAACATGATAGCTTCATTGCTAAGTAAAATTGCATACAAAAGAAATAAATGTTAAGAAAGAATAAAAGCAAATTGTGTAAGGAGTTTTGGATCCTACATAACAAAGAGATATGTCACATTTGATTAAATGAAACACAACCAATAAATAAATGTTCTTTCCTTTGTCCTTCAATCTTCCAGCTCTTTCAGTTTCTGCTATTATCTTTTATCTTGACCTTGAAATTTTGATTGTTGTATTGTTCACAAACACCAAAGATAAAACCAAAGTAAAACTACATTAAAGTTTAAAAGAGAGAATAAATAAATAAGAGGAGATGTTATCAAAACAATAAACACAAAAATACCTCTGTGCTCCTGTTTTTCTCATGAGAAAATAAAATTATTATTCCCATGTTCCCTGGATCCAGATCTTGATTATGTTGTAGCTAATAATAATCTGTGTATGGCAGGCAATGCTTTCTTATTAGTCAAATCTCAATTATCCTACTCACTCTTTAAAATCTCAAGCTGCACGAGAAATGCTTCTACTTAAATTGTGCAGCATTTCCCTGAAAAGAGAAGCAGTTTTTCTCCCACACATTTTTAAAATGGAATTAGAAAATACATGGTTTGTGTATTTCAGACAGTACTGTTTTCATAAACTGTGTCTTATAGGGTAAAAATAAATAAGCACTTTGTAACAGAGATTCCTCCTTGATGAAAAATTTTATGAGTTTTGTCTTAAGAGGAAAGCATGTGAGTGATGAAGTAAGAAAAATTTATGTGGTTTTTATTATTTATTTGCTATATGACTTTGGTCATGTTACACCATCTTTATGAATTGACATTTCCCTGCATTTACATTTCTCTATTGTCAATAATAACAATCATAAGACCTAATGAGAAGAGTTCTGGAATGTTAAATGTAATACATGGAAAATAGCTTAGTTCATCTTGAGCGTTATGATAACATTAGTTGTTATCTATGATACTATTTTTAATATTATTACCATTATTATTTTCTTCCAACAAGAAGAAAAGTCTCTAGTATTTCAATAACTTTAGTAGGAAAGAAACAGAAGCTCTTGACTGTCTTAAAGGACCTGGCAATGCCTTGGGTACCACATGTACACACAGGACCACGATAGAAGCACTAGTCTGCTTGATTCCAAAATTCATGCCATCAGTATTGTAAAGACTGTCTCTCATTTGAAGAATGAAAAGGTTATATAACATGAGAAATTCCAGACTTGATTTTAACATGCATTCCGTAAGTAATTGGACCATAATAATCCAAATTTCATGTGTATCCTGCTGACCCTGAAAGAGTCACTTATCCTTCTGAACTTCAGTTTCTTCACATGGAAAAAGTAGATAATTATGCTAATTAAATTAATATTCATATTACAAGATTGCTATAGCAACCAATAATACATGTACAGACACATACATGAACACATTTATGTGTTTTGTAAGTTGTAAAAGCAGTTTTAGGGACTTCCCTGGTGATTTGCATTTCTCTGATAATAAGTAATGTTGAGTATCTTTTCATGTGTTTGTTAGCCATCTGTATGTCTTCTTTGGAGAAATGTCTATTTAGTTCTTTGGCCCACTTTTTGATTGGGTCATTTATTTTTCTGGACTTAAGCTGCATAAGTTGCTTGTATATTTTTGAGATTAGTTGTTTGTCAGTTGCTTCATTTGCTATTATTTTCTCCCTTTCAGAAGGCTGTCTTTTCACCTTGTTTATAGTTTATAGTTTCCTTTGTTGTGCAGAAGCTTTTAATTTTAATTAGATCCCATTTGTTTATTTTTGCTTTTATTTCCAGTATAGTGGTTAAGACTTTGTCTTCTAATACAGAAGTTATGGGTTCTATCCCTGGTCAGGGAGCTAAGACCCCACATACGTCACAGGCAAAAAACAAAAACTGCAGAAGCAATACTGTAACAAATTCAACAATGACTTTAAAATTGGTCCACATCAAAAAGAAATATATATATTTTTAAAGTTGTTGTACAAAGCTAATGGAATAA
>SJYQ01002029.1:1819917-1844330 GCA_006410935.1 Redunca redunca | reverse complement strand
TTTTTTTTTTTCATTATGCCATTGCATTTTGATTAATCAACTCATTTTAATTCAGTAATTTAATTCAGTCATTTTATCACAACTTTCACATGGTAACTAATTCTTTCCAATACAGAAAATTAAAATAAATATATTATTGATAAAAATACTCATTAATTTATTACTTGAAACTATTGCACAAAACCCTTATAAGGTTTAAGTGCATGGTTTGGAAAATCCTGCTCTAGATTTATCCCATACATTTACAGATAAGACAATAAAGACTGTGGTGAAGAACTGACATAATGAAGGTCAAAGAGGTGGTTCATGGCAGTAAAAGCCAAAACATTGTGATGAATAACAATGCCATAAGTACCTCATTTTAAATTAAAATATCATAATGTATCTTCCATTTCTCTCATTTCAGTGCACTATTTATAGAAACTGTTTTATTTATCTTTTCTTCCAGTTTTATTGAGAAATAATTGACACATAAAATGGTATAAGTTTAAAACATGTATCATAATGATTTGACTTATATATATCATAAAATGATTACCAGAGTAAATTCAGTGAATATCTGTTATCTCATATAGATTAAAAAAAATAAAATATGTTTTTGTTGTGATGACAACTCCAAGGATTTACTCTCCTAACCATTTTTTTTAAATATATAATATACAACAGTGTTAATTATATTTAGTATATTGTATGTTACATCTCTAGTAATTCTTTCTCTTGTAACTGGAAGTTTGTACTTTTGGCTACCTTTATCCAGTTCCCCTTCCTCCCAGCTACTCACCTCTGATAACCACAAATCTGATCTTTTCTATGAGTTTGCTTGTTTTTGAATTATAAATGACCTACAACATTATGTTTCTTCTTAGTGCACAACATAGTGATTTTATATTTCTACACATTTGAAAATGATCAACATGATATCTGGTTACCCTGTCACTATACAAAGATGTTGCATTATTATTGACTATATTGCCTACACAGTACATTCTTAGGTACCTCATTCATTTTATAACTGTAAGTTTGCACTTCTTAGTTTCTCTCAACAGTTTATCTTGTCACCAACCCTTTTCCATTCTGGTAATCACCAGAAAGTTTTCTGTATCTGTGACAGTTTCTGTTTGTTATGTTTCTTCATTTATTTTCTTTATTAGAAAACACATATAAGTTAAATTATTCAGTATTTATTGGTTTTTTGGTCTGACTTATTTCACATAGCTTTTTTAAATACATAATGAACTATATAACCTTTATTTATTATTATTATTATTTTTTACAATATTGTATTGGTTTTGCCATACATCCACATGAATCTGCCACAGGTATACACGTGTTCCCCATCCTGAACCTCCCTCCCTCCTCTCTCCCCGTACCATCCCTCTGGGTCGTCTCAGTGCACCAGTCCCAAGCATTTAGTATCATGCATTTAGAAAGATGGTAACGATAACCCTGTATGCAAGACAGCAAAAGAGACACAGATGTATAGAACAGTCTTTCACATAGCTTAATACCCTCTAGGTTCATCCATGTTGTCACGAATGTCAAGATTTCATTCTTTTTTTATAACTAATATTCATCTTTATTCATCTATCAGGGGCACGTAGGTTGATTCCATCTTGACTATTGTAAATAATGCTGCATACATCTTTTTGAATTAGTGTTTTCATTTTCTTCAGATAAATATCCAAAGTCAAATTGGCGGATTGTTCCCTGGTTCTATTTTTTTATTTTTATTTTTTAGAGACCTCCACACTGTTTTCTGGGCTTCCCAGTGGCTCAGTGGTAAAGAATCCACCTGCAATGCAAGAGATATAGAAACACGGATTCCACCTCTGAACTGGGAAATTCCCTTAAGAAATAAGAGGAAACCCACTTCAGTATTCTTACCTGGAAAATCCCAGACAGAGGAACCTGGTGGACCACAGACCATGAGGTCACAGAGAGTTAGACATGACTGAAGAACTGAACATTCATGCATACACATTGTTTTCCATAGTGACCGCTCTGATTTACATTCATACCAAAGGTGCACAAGAGTTCCTTCTTCTCCATATCTTTGCCAGCATTTATTTCTTCTCATTTTTGGTAATAGCCATTCTGACAGGTGTGAAGTGATATCTTACTGTTGTTTCGACTTGCACTTCTTGGTGATTAGTGATGTCAATTTACACTTTCTTGATGATTAACGATATTGGGCATTTTTCATGTGCCTCTTAGCCATCCTTATATCTTCTTTGGAAAAATGTCTATTCAGGCCCTGTGCCCAGTTTTTTAATTGGGTTGTTTTGTTTTTCTTAGGAACTGTTTTAGAAACCATTAAATTTTCTAGGGACTTCCTTGAATTTATGCTATACTATGCTAAACTATTGTATACTATACTATATTTATTATATATACTACTATAAAGCAAATTCTCTGCAGTTTTAAATTTTTTTGGGGGGGGGATATAGACATAAGTGTTTACCAACTGTGGATTCTATAGTCTGCTTACATTCAAATTTTTTATCTACTACTTACCAACTTCTTAATATTTGAAAATTAATTTAACTTTCCTGGACTTCCTTGTCTTCATCTATAAAAAGAGATAATAATACCTATCTAGAGGTGGAGCTGTGGTCAACAAATAAAATAATTGATGCTGGGTGTTTCAACCTGGCACATAGCAACAGGATATTTGAGTATTAAATTTATGATAATTGAATATTTTGATGAATAATATAGATCTTCTTCCCTGAAAGCTATTTATTTGTACATAAAGTCAAAATATCAAATACAAAAGGGTCAGTATTTTTTCAGAAGTCTGAAAATTTATCCTTCTAGTTTAAGTGAAAGATCTACTGATATTTTTAAAGGTTCAAGTATTAAAGAAAAAAGAATTACACTATTTCTAATCTTGGTTATTAAAAACAAATCAGCCATCAATTTGCTAAGTAAGTAAATGCAACAGAATTTGAAGAAAAAGTATAGTATTCTGAGCAGCAGAAATCTTCCTATAGGAATCTTAATAATGTATGACATAAGCAAATTTTAAAAATAAATGGTGCAAGTATGTTGTTGCTAAAAGAAAATATATTTACTTGGATTATTGAGGACAAAAATACAGAATATAACAGAGGTGGAGAATGCTACTGAAAGTGAGTATAACATCTTTATGGGTTAAGGGATTTGTTAGGTGGAGAAAATTACCTTAGTTATCTGAAGCTCCAGTACTTCCTTGTTTATTTACAGTGCTTGCATCATTTCTGAGAGGATTTAGAAAAATATTAGGTGGAATGAATGTTAGTGACTGGATTATGAAGCCAATAGCCGACTAAAAACCAACATTCATAGATATGACACTACACTGATAAAAATATTTCTCTGTTGATGATAGGAGAGCAACAGAAAAGAAATGGTAATAAAAGTTTTCATAGGTCACAGTCTTATTGTGGGGAAGAGGCTTGTGTAACTAAATGAAGCTATGAGTCATGCTGGGCAGGGCCACCGAAAATGGATGCGTTGTAGTGAAGAGTTCTGCCAAAACCTGGGCTACTGGAGGAGGAAATGTCAACCCACTCCAGTATTCTTGCCTCTAGAACCCCATGAACAGTATGAAAAGGCTAAAAGACATAATGCCAGAAAATGAGCCCCCCAGGTTAGAAAGTGTCCAATCTGCTAGTGGGGAAAAGCAGAAGGCAATTAAGTGAAAAAAAAAAAAGAAAAAAAGGAAAAAAAAAAATGTTAGGCCAAAGCAAAACAACACTCAGTTGTGGATGTGGTGTTTGGTGGTGAAAGTAAACACTGATGCTGTAAAGAACATACTGCATAGGAATCTTAGGTCCACAAATCAAGGTAAAATGGACATTGCCAAGCTGGAGATGGAAAGAGTGAAGATCAACATCTCAGGAATCAGTGAACTAAAACAGTCGAGAATATGTGAATTTAATTAAGATGGCGATTATATCTATTGCTGTGAGCAAGAATCCCTTTGAAGAAATGGAGTAGCCTTCATAGTCAACAAAAAAGTCTAAAATACAGTACTTGGGTGCAACCTCAAAAGTGACAGAATGATCTTGGTTCATTTCCAAGGCAAACCACTCAACATCACAATAATCCAAGTCAATGCTTTAACTACTGATACTGAAGAAGCCAAAGTAGACCTATTCTAAGAAGACTTATAAGAGTTTCTAGAGCTAACACCAAAAAAGATGCCCTTTTCATCATAGAGGATTGGAATGCAAAGTAGGAAGTCAAGAGATACCTGGAGTAACAGGTAAGTTTGGTCTTGGAGAACAAAATGAAGCAAGGCAAAATCTAACAGTTTTGTTGAGAGAACTTGCTATTCATATCACCCAATGTTTTCCAACAAACCAAGAAATGACTCTGCACATGGACATCACCAGATGGTCAATAGCAATTATGTTCTTTGCAGCCTAAGATAGAAAAGCTCTATACAATCAGCAAAAATAAGATCTGTTGGTAACTAGGTCTCAGATCTTGAGCTCCTTATTGCAAAATCCAGGCTAAAATTGAAGAAAATAGGGAAAACCACCAGGCCATTCAAGTATGACCTAAATCAAATCCCTTATGATTATACAGTGGAGGTGACAAATAGATCCAAATAATTAGATCTGGTAGACAGAGTGCCTGAAGAACTATGAATGGAAATTCATAACATTGTACAGGATGCAGTGACCAAAATCATCCCAAAGAAAAAGGAAAACCAGAAGGCCAAGTGGTTGTCTGAGGAGGTTTTACAAAGAGCTAAAGAAAGGGGAGAAGTGAAAAGCAGAGGAGAAAGGGAAAGATATACCCAAATGAATGCAGTGTTCCAGAGAATAGCAAGGAGAGATAGGAAGGCTTTCTTAAATGAACAATCTAAAGAAACAAGGGAAAACAATAGAATGGGAAAGCCTAGAGATCTCTTCAAGAAAATTAGAGATACCAAGGGAAACTTTCATGCACAGATGGGCAAGAGAAAGGACAGAAATGGTAATCACCTAGTAGAAGCAGACGAGATTAAAAAGACATGGCAAAAAAAAATAAATAAATAAAATTAAAAAAATAAAAAGACATGGCAAGAATACATAGAATAACTATATGAAAAAAGGGCTTTATGACCCAGTTGAAAAAGATGGTGTGGTCACTCACCTAGAGTAGCATCCTGTATGATATCAATGCTTAGCAAGCAATACAACAAACAGAGCTAGTGTAGATGACAGAATTCCAGCTGAGCTTTTTAAAATCCTAAAAGATGATGCTGTAAAAATGCTGCACTCAATATGCCAGCAAATTAGGAAAAATCAGCAGTGGCCACAGGACTAGAAAACATCAGTTTTTATCCAATCCCGAAGAACAGTGATGCAAAAGAATCTCAAACTACCATAAAATTGTGCTCATTTCACATGCTAGCAAGTTAACGCACAAAATCCTTCAAGCTAGGCTTCAGCGATATGTGAACCAAGAACTTCCAGATGTACAACTGGGTTTAGAAAAGGCAGAGGAACCAGAAATCAAATTGCCAACATTCATTAGATCATGAAGAAAGCCAAGGAATTCCAGAAAAATATCTACTTCAGCTTCATTGACTATGCCAAATCCTTTGATTGTGTGAATCACAGCAAACTGTGGAAAATTCATAAAGAGATGGGAATATCAGACCACCATTTCTGTCTCTTGAGAAACCTATATGTGTGTCAAGAAGCAATAGTTAGAACCAAATATGGAAAAATGGACTGATTCCAAATTGGGAAAGTGGTACAAAAGGCTATATATTGTCCCTGTGCTTATTTAACTTATGTGCAGAGTACATCATGCAAAATGCTGGCCTGGATGACTCACAAGCTGGAATCAAGATTGCTGGGAAAAATATCAAGTTTCAGGTACACAGATGACACCACTCCAATGGCAAAAAGTGAAGAGGAACTAAAAAGCCTCTTGTGTCTGTTAGTCACTTAGTCATGTCCGACTCTGTGACCCATGGACTGTAGTCTGCCAAGATCCTTTGCCCATGGAATTCTCTAAGCAAGAATACTGGAATGTGTTGCCATTCCCTTCTTCAAGGATAAGAGCTTCTTGATGAGGGTGAAAAAAGAGAGTGAAAAAGCTGTCTTAAAATTCAACATTAAAACAGATAAGATCATAGCATCCAGTCCCATCACTTCATGGCAAATAGATGGGAAAAAAATGAAAATAGTGGCATATTTTATTTTCTTTGGCTCCCAAATCAGTGCAGAGAGTAACTGCAGCCTTGAAATTAAGTCATTTGCTCCTTGAAAGGAAAGCTGTGACAAAAGTAGATAATGTATTAACAAATCAGAGACATTATTTTGCCAATAATGGTCCCTATAATCAAAGTGTGGTTTTTACAGTAGTTATGTACGGATGTGAGAGTTGGCCCGTAAAGAAGGTTAAGGATTGAAAAATTGATTCTTTTGAACTGTGGTGCTAGAGAAGACTCTTGAGAGTCCTTTGGACAGCAAGGAGATCAAACTAGTCAATCCTAAAGGAAATCAGTCCTGAATATTCATTGGAAGTACTGATGCTGAAGCTGAAGCTCCAATAATTTGGCCACCTGATGCAAAGAACGGACTCTGATACTGAAATTTCAAATTTCATTTGAAATGACCCTAATACTGGAAAGATTGAAGGCAAATGGAGAAGGGAATGGCAGAGCAGAGGAGACGATTAGATAGCATCACTGACTCAATGGGCATGAATTTGAGCAAACTCCAGGAGACCATGGAGGACAGAGGAGCCTGGCAATCTGCACTGCATGGGTTTGCAAAGTGTCAGACAAAACTTAGCAACTGAACGACAACAATAAAAGTTGATGAAGGTACATGGTGAAAGAAAAAAAACAAAAACAAAGAGAAGCCCTGTCTAGACTGTTAACATGCTGAGGACAGGGAAATACAAGTAGAAATAGGAGACAGTTTTGGAATGACTATGTAGAGGGAAGAAAAGAACAAATCAGAAAGAAAATAATCTAGGAAGTTCTCAGGATACTTTGACTTAGCCACAAGTAATTCATAGATATAAAGGAAATGAACTTTAAGTGAATGCAGAAGAATTTAACTTGATAATCATTATCATCTGTTAGAACATAAACACAGGTATGAGCTTTAGTTAGATTATCAGGTGCAAAGTTCTAAACTGGGAATGGAGTACCGGTGTATAGATTGTTCAAATGAGAAGAGAAAACATTAAGAATAAATCTAAACTGGAACTAAATGTACAAGCAATATGAATTGAAAATTTGTTTAAATATTTAAAAAACATAAAGTTAATATTGAATTTTAAAATGTATCCAAAAATTAACTGGTTGACCATGAAGTAGAAGAAAAATGTACCAAGATAACTTTCTAAAAGAAAATAGATGTGTGTGTGCTCAGAAAATAGAGAAATCAAATCATAGAATACAGAAGTATCTTTTTTTGTCTTCAAATATTGTTGACATGTGTGCTCTCCATGCTTTCCATTAAAATAAACTCCGTGATACAGTAATGCTTTCTCAACAATAAATTTCCCTTTATGTGGATAAAACACAAGATACTGGAAAGGTTGGGGAGCAAATATGAGAATTTAATTTTCTTTATACCTAAGATGTACTTTGGCCACCTCATGGGAAGAGTTGAGTCATTGGAAAAGACCCTGATGCTGGGAGGGATTGAGGGCAGGAGGAGAGGGGATGACAGAAGAAGAGATGGCTGGATGGCATCACTGACTTGATGGACATGAGTTTGGGTGGGCTCCGGGAGCTGGTGATGGACAGGGAGGCCTGGCGTGCTGCGATTCATGGGGTCGCAAAGAGTCGGACATGACTGAGTGACTCAACTGACCTGAACTGAACCTATACCTATGATGTGGGCTCTGCCTCTTTGGAGTAACTGTTGTTCAGTCACTAAGTCACGTCCAACCCTTTAGGACACTATGCAGTGTAGCTCGCCGGGCTTCCTTGTCCTGCACTATCTCGGAGTTTGCTCAAATTCATGTCCCTTGAGTCAGTGATGCCATCCAGCCATCTCATCCTCTGTCACCTCCTTCTCCTTCTGCCCTAAATCTTTCCCAGCATCAGGGTCTTTTCTAATGTGTCCTGGGAGTATGAAAGAGAGCTAAGCAGAGGCAGGCTAAAGTGGACACTGTTACAGTTCTTAATGGAAGAAGAAAGGTAGTGGGAGACCGTAAACTCAGCTTTGAACTACACAAACTGAACTGCTCAGAGAGAAGGGGAAAGTATGAATATGAGAGACCTAACAGGCAAAACCTTTTCCTATATCTCAGGAACTCCCAAGAGATGGGAGGTCAAAGTCCAAAAACATAGTAATCAGAAAGCAGTGGAATTTTGGATGGACAACCAGATGTAGAAAAAGAATGCCTTGTAATTAAGTGATATTGATGACAAAGCTCAACGATTTACAAGCAACTTATTGCAGCTGTGTAAAAAGAAAAGCCTGCAATTGTCATTAAGAGAAAAATAATGGGAATTAAGGAAACAGTCTCCATTTATTGATTAAAAAATACAAGGTATAATTGATACTCTGTTTACTTATTGTGCTGTTTAGTTTCATTAAATAATTTAGATGGGCAGGGACTGGGTTAGGTAATTTTGATACATTGTCTCTTAATTAGGCAGGAAGAGAAGAGGATGACAGAGGATGAGATGACTGGATAGCATCATCAACACAAGGGACATGAGTTTGAGCAAACAGCCAGAGATAGTGAAGACAGGGAAGCCTGGCATGCTGCAGTTCATGGGATCCCAAAGAGTCGGACATAACCTAGTGACTGAAAAACAATAATAACAACTACAAGGTAACAATCTCTGATAAATTAAGTGAACGTATTAAAATCATAACCTGACTAGTGACAAATCCACAACCGATAGCAACCATTCAAATTAATTGAAGTAATACTGCATGCCTGATACTGAGATATGTTGATAATTCATATTATCTCATTTAATCCTTATACTAACCCTGTAAGAAAAATATTAACATTCCCATTTTATAAATAAGGAAATTGAGGTTCATAAAAAACTTGCAAGTATAACACAACTAGTAAATGGCAAAGTCTGTATTTAGACTCATGCCAACAAAAGATATAATTCCAACTTTAATGTTTTAGTTAGTGCATCAGTCAGGTTTCAATCAGAAAGGCAAAATCACTAAGAGTGATAAGTAATAAGGGGTTTATTGGGTGACTATACTGTATGAAATTTTGGGAGGACTGTTTAAGAGTCTATCTTTTGTATTTTGGTGTTGGTGGATATGGACAATCCATGGGATGGCTGGGCCAGTAGATGGAAGGAAGAAATCAAATGGAGAAACCCACAAGGACAAATAGGAGCCCACATCTGTCTCTTACTATCTCCCACTTTGATAGTACAGGTGACCTGAAGGAGAATCTGTTGTATTGTGCCACGGAACTTGATCATGCATCTGACCCAGGATGTGGAGAATTTGTTGGGAGAGACCTGCTGGTTGGGAGGAACTGTGGGTCTTTCGGGGCAATCTGGCCAATCAGGTGACCCAGTCCATCAAGAGAATGCCTGTAAAATGCCATGGTGCCAAGGCTCTGTATCTACCTTCTGAATGTAAAACCGATCCTTCCTTCAGTTATTTTTAAAGCTCTTGCAGGTCTCATATATAGCCCCCCATCATTTGGAACCACATTGAGGAGGAATTTACAGGAAAAGTAATTCAGTTGAAAGGACTTCCCACTAAGTCTAAACAGTAAAAAGTCACATCATGACAGGTGCCTAGTTGGAATGTGTTAGACACACACACACACACACACACTTAGGTGTGTGTGTACTCATGTATGTTTGCATGTTCAGTCACTTCAGATATTGGCCATATTGCTTTTCCCCCGTTAGTTATGAACTTCATTCTCACGTTCCTCAATTCTCTTATCATAGAGGTTTTCAGAAATTCATGATTAAAGTGAGATTACTAAATATAACATTTCCTATAAAAGCCAGGTAGTCATAAAAACATTTCTTGGTGGTGGTTTAGTTGGTAAGTTGTGTTTGATTCTTGTGATCTCATGGAGCCCATCAGGCTCCTCTGTCCATGGGATTTCCCAGGCAAGAGTACTGGAGTAAGTTGCCATTTCCTTCTCCAATAATATTTTAAGTATTTTAAATGTTTCAACAACCAAGAGTCATTATTATTATTATTATTAAATTGCCCAAGACAAATCTCTAACCTTAATAATAATAAATAAAATCATTATGTAGTTTTAGCATAAATCCCAGATGTGAAATGTGACATATTCAGTACAAGCTCAATCAATCTGTAGTGACTGCTGAAAGTATTACGTCAAGACAACTTCCAAGAAGCACTGAGCTCAGTGGGCTTAAGGGTCTCGGTACCTTAACAATGTGCTAGGTGGACTCTAATCAAGGAGTACAGGCACATGCCTTGCACATTAGATGTGGCAGAGTTTTTAAAAAATCACAACATATGTATAGCTACCAGCATCCATCTCATGCTCTGTTTACTAGTAATTCAAAAATTTCACAACTTAGCCACTGTGATTGCTTTTTGTGGTCTATAGCGGAGTATAACAAAAATGTTGCTTCCTGTGATCTGATACTTTGCTTCTATTAATTCAACATAAATTTGTCTAAGCTGACTGTTTTTTCAACCACAGATGACAGTTAAATCCCCTGAATTATGACTACATATTCTGTTTTCAAACAGGAACCTCATCATCCTGTACCTTCACAGTTGAGTTTCTAAAGCAAAACAAAGGACTCACATTGGATATGTTTCCATGTGTTTATTTTGACTCATTGTTTCTAACAGGCTGAAAAACATTGTGAGTATCAACTTTGTCTTCTGGCTATTTATTAGATATTCTGTCTATGTAATCTCTAGAATCACTAAAATGAGTTTTGCTTTCCAAGTAAAATTGTTTAAACATCCCTGTGAAGCTATAAGTATAGCATTTTCTAGCTGATTTTCCCACTTCTGGGCTGAACTCTTGCATTTCCTTTTGAAAGTACTTACAAAATTTGAATCAAATTTTAGTCAATATACACATCCTTGAGCCTCAAAGTCAGTTTAACATTATATTGTAACACCCTTCATTATATGGAATCTTTGAAGAGAAAGACTCTTGAGAATCCCTTGGACTGCAAGGAGATCCAACCAGTCCATCCTCAAGGAAAACAGTCTTGAATATTCATTGGAAGGACTGACGCTGAAGCTGAAACTCCAGTACTTTGGCCACCTGATGCGAAGAACTGACTCCTTGGAAAAGACTCTGGTGCTGGGAAAGATTGAAGGCGGGAGGGGAAGGGGACAACAGAGGATGAGATAGTTGGATGGCATCACCGACTCGATGGACATGAGTTTGAGTAAGCTCTGGAAGTTGATGATGGGCAGGGAAGCCTGGCATGCTGCAGTCCATGAGGTTGCAAAGAGTCAGACACAACTGAGAGACTGAACTGAATATGAAGAGAAAGGCTTTTCTTCTTTCTCTTTTGCCCTGTAATGCAACTTCCTTCTTTCTTATATTTGAACATTTTTTCTTAAATAAACAAACCTGAGAAATTACTGTGCTGTGCTTAGTTGCTCAGTCATGTCTGACTCTTTTCAGCCCCGTGGACTATAGCCCACCAGGCTCCTCTGTCCATGGAATTCTCCAGGCATGAATACTGGAGTGGGTTGCCATGCCCTCCTCCAGGGGATCTTTCCAACCCAGGGATCGAACCCAGATGTCCTGCATTGCAGGCAGATTCTTTATTGTCTGAGCCAAGAGTGTAACCCAAGAATACTGGAGTGGGTAGCCTATCCCTTCTCCAGGGAACTTCCTGACTCAGGAATCAAACTAGGTTCTCCTGCATGGCAAGCGGATTCTCTGCCAGTTGAGCTACCAAGGAAGCTTGAGAAATCACTGCTGCTGCTGCTGCTAAGTCGCTTCAGTCGTGTCCGACTCTGTGCGACCCCATAGACGGCAGCCCAGTAGGCTCCCCCATCCCTGGGATTCTCCAGGCAAGAATACTGGAGTGGGTTGCCATTTCCTTCTCCAATGCATGAAAGTGAAAAGTGAAAGTGAAGACGCTCAGTCTTATCCGACTCTTACCGACCCCGTGGACTGCAGCCTACCAAGCTCCTCCGTCCGTGGAATTTTCCAGGCAAGAGTACTGGAGTGGGTTGCCATTGCCTTCTCCATGAGAAATCACTAACTCACATCAACTCCATCTAAGCATTCCATTATCTGTATAACTAGGTCATTACTTGCCTTTACCACGTAGACTTGTTGTGAAAATAAAGGCACAAAATAATTCATATAAGCCACTTAATGTAATGCCTGGAATGTAGAATATGTTCCATTTATCACTATCTTTACTATTATTACTATTCATGTTGTTTAATCTGTCCTCTAGATCCCTCTCTGAGTTTTTATCCAGGTGCCAGACTTCATCCCTTAGACACCTACTTTGCTTCCTTTCACTTCACTTTATTCTGTCCTCATTATTTCGGAAGGTAGAGTAGATAAGAGTGAACATGATCTCAGCAAACAAGAAACATAAAAGGTAGTCAGTGGGCTAAGATGGTTTTGTGGCATCCAATGATTTTGAAAGAAAGTTATATTAACTCTGTATCAGGTTTTGTGAAATGGATAGAGGCATTTTGGTCATCACAATATCCAGTGTTACTGATATTTCTGCCCAGGAGACAGAAGTATTAAATGCCTTGCACTGAAAAGGACATTTTGGCCCAAATGTCACAATACTCAAATGAAATCAGTGAACAACAAGTAGAAGAATCATGAGGCTAATTCAAGGGGGACATGGAAAAAAAATGAAAAGTCATAAACTGTACAGAAGCATTTTATACAAATCAGAGATACAATTTTATAATGTAATGTAAAGATGTAATTTTATGTGCTCAATTTGAAATTATGTGATGCTCCCAAATCTTCAAAATTCATTCAGCATCATATAATTTCCAGTCTTAAAATTCAGGTAAACCTTATACTGTACTTTAGTATTGTTAAAAGGAAATGTCACTTACATGTTAAAGAGAAATACCAGAAACAATGTATTATATTACTTGGCCCACACAATTGTTTACGTATATTGGACCTCCTATAAATGCTTTAATGATTCAAGTTTTGCACTTAAATTATTCCCTGTTATTGTGACTTAAAATCTTTCAAAAATATTCTCTAACAGTGCCAAGTAAAAGCTAGTGATGATGCAGTAAAATGCACTAACAAATCAATAACCTGTAAAGGAAGTTAAACAAGATAAAAATGCCACAAAGAAGCCCAAAGGACCTCCATAATACGTCATACCTTTATTTTAAGAGTGAATATTCTGAGAAGTATTAGACAGAATTCCAAAGAAACATACAAACTTTAAGTAACTACACCTTTAATTTTCCAAAAATAGTTGTATAAATAGGCAAGGATAATGAGAACATGCTGGCTGCAAGATCAATGCTACTGAAATGTGCTTCTAACCCAAGTCACCATCTGTTCTAAGGTATAAAGTGTTCTTGATAATGTTAAAGAAGATGGCATATTTCAATATAAATACTTTGCAAACATACACCGTGATTAGGAAGTATGTCCATATGCAAATATATATGACAATGTTTGTAGATATATGTGCTTTAGCAGACACCTCCCCTTATTTACATTTATTCAATGAAAAAGTAGTCTTAAATCTTTTCAGTCTGCTATTGTTGCATGAATTTAGGAGTCTGACAGGCTTCTCCATTTTACCACTATAAAACTCTGAGCTATAAATCTCTAAGGTCTGTTTTCTCAAAAACACAAGCCTCCAGATTTGGCTGGCAAGTAAATGAGATAATGTGTGTTAAGCACTTAATATAGCACAGGCTCTCAACCTTTGTCACTTATCACAATAGCAGTAGAAAATATTTCTATAGCACTAACCATGTGCCAGCCCCTGTTCAAAATGCCTAGTATATGTTAACTCACAAAGACCTCAAAGTACTTCTCTGACTTAGCTACTATATCACCACTCCCATCCTACAGATGAGGACATTGAGCAACAAAAAGAAACTTTCATTAGTCCCCATTGGTCTTCCCTGGTGGCTCAGTGGGTAAAAAATCTTGCCTGCGATGCAAGAAACCTCGGTTCAATCCCTGAGTTGGAAGATCTGTAGAGAAAGGAAGGGCAACTCACTCCAGTATTCTTGCCTGGAGAATTCCATGGACAGAAGAACGTGGTGAGATGCAGTCCATGGGGTCACAAAGAGTCGGACACAACTGAGTGACTAACACTCACTCACTCACTCGTAACTAATGAAATAGCTAATTTAGAAAATGGCTAAATTTGGATTTGAACCTAAGAAGTCCCATTTTAAAGCCTATGTGTTTCTTAATTAGTGCCTGCCACTCACTAACACTGGTCCTTCATTTAGTCCCAAGGCACTTGTGATAAGAATGTCTCTTCAGCCTAGATTTGCACTTATGTATTAGCTGTCCAAGCAGCATTCAAAATGAGACTAAATTAGATATTCAGTGATGATGCTGATGAGAGATTGTCAGCAGAGCAGTCACTAGTTTGAGTCTGGGATGATTTCGTAGCCAGATGCATGCTCCAAAGATAACTATTTCTCTGATTGTTTAAGGAGAGTTGAAAGAATCAAAGGCATAAATTGATGGAATAGGCTCTAAAAAGACATACTCAAAATGGGCGTGACATTCTTCTGATGGTGGTAGAGGCTGGGGATATGGGGACATTGCAGTAGCCAGGGGCCAAGGAATATCATGATTCTAATGAAATTGTAAGACAGCTAAAACTTAAGGTATGGGTAATGTGTGCTTAAAAACTGCCTGGTATTTTACTGGAGAGAGTTTTTCTACTGTTATAGAATATTAAAACATACAACAGTTGGCCCTGAGCCAAACACACGTGCCCACCCCATGCTGTCAGGAATGGTAAGGTTGTTGTTTCTACCTGGGGTAGAGCTGACCAGAAAAATGAAATCCTTTAACTACTTTGCTCTTTAAATAGTGTTAGGGGGTTTAGACTCAGAATGAACCCACTAAAACCACCTGTGTTTTTATTTTACTCATATAGAAATGCTCTTTCCAAACTCTAATTAAAATCTGCTGTTTATACTAGCCTTTAATGTGGTAGGTACAGCCATGAATTATGTGATCCTTTAATGTCTTGGGGAGACACTGCTGTTGTTCAGAGAGGACAAGAATATAAAGAAGGTAAAAAAAATGTTAATTTGTTTCTGCCTAGTGGTAAATATTTGAAATCATGGAACTTGTATTTCAGAAAATCATTACATAGAGAATAAATTGATATGAATTTGACCTCATTCAGAGTTGGAGCAGTTGCAGGCATGATGTATTGTGGTATTATGGAAGGCAGATACTTCTTGATTTTCTAAAACCTATTGGTACATCCCTGGCACAATATTATAAAAATTATTAAATCTTTATACCCTAATTATTTTTATGACAACATGATGTGGAAGTAAGGGTAATATCCCTGAAAATGACCTGAGCATTAATAAGATGGACTGATGTGGAGGGGGGATATAGTTCCTGATATCTAAAAAGCAGTAATCTCAATCCCCAGACTCCCTAAGCCATTCAAATTCAGAAGGCTAACACCGCAACAAATGAGAAAAACCTGAATTATAATCCTAGTTGGGCTCCATTTCCTGTTAGCTCTGGGACCCTTGGTTTCTTAACTTCTCTGTGGTTATGAAACTACATAGACATGTTGGAGGACACGATATAACATGTATAACATTCTTGGTGATTCTAAATAAATAGCAAGCATTCTTTATGGTTTAGCTCAACTTTGCCTCCTCGATAAAGACCTCACTGAGGACCCCGCCCCTTGTGAACATTTTATCCTCCACATCCACTTCCTGAATTGGTTATATTGTGTAATTAACAAAACAGCAAACCAAATGCTATAGTCTAAGCATTGGGTCTCTGCTAAGGACAGCAGCATTGTTATTCATTTAATTTCTGTGAAGTACAAAAGAAAATATGCTTCCCCTAACCCCCTAGAAGAGATTAAACTGACAATTTAGACCAGGGGTTAGCCAACTAGGGCTCTTGGGCCAGATCTACCTACTGTATTTTTCAGGGACTTTGTACTTGCTGTTTCCTCTGACTCATAAGCTCTTCCTTTATGTGTAGTGTGTACACTATAGCACAGGAGGTGCTCCCTGTGACTTCCTTTAGGTCTTTGCTCAAGCATCACATGAGTAGAGAGGGCTCCCTAATGTTACATAAAAAGTGTTCACAGCATTATTAGCCACCATACATGCTCTTTATTCATGTTTTAACTTCCTGTCAACCCCTTTATACTCATACACTAAAACAAAAAATACTCAAGATAAGTTTATTGTGCATTTGTTTTACTAACTACCATTTATCTCGTGTGAAGAAAAATGAGTGGCAGAAAGCAGACCTTTGATAAAGTTTGGATGAGTAATTGAATGAATCAGTGAATAGCCAAGACCAGAATCAGTGTAGCAGAGACCATGAGGAAGTGGTACCTGAGATGAGCCTGGAGAGGTAGTGCTGCCAGTGCTTGACGGACTTGGCAGGTCACATGCAGAATTTTTCTTTTCCCAAGAGCAGTGGAAGACACTGAGGGGTTTCAAAGAGACCGGAGTCCTCCATGATCATACAGGGGATTTGAAGAGAGAGATCATTCTCTCTGTAGCATAGAAAGTAGATGAGAAGGAGGTCTGGGTTAATTAAAGAGAACTGTGGTAGACTACTGCAGTCATTTAGGAAGGAGATTATGGGTAGATTGCAAGGCTGGGCATTAGAAACAGTGCTGGCCTTTTCCAGGTTGCTCTTGCTTTCACTCCTCAGCCTTTCTTTACTCTGCTCTGCACTAGAACAGAGCTTTGTGTACAGGCTGTGGGTCCCAGGACCCCTTATTAGCTGGCTCCTGGCTCGGTTCATCAGTGGGGACCACTGGCAGGAGACTTCACAGTGAAAGGGAGGGAGAAATGAGGTATTCCTCCCACTTCTCCCTGACATCAGTTTTTAACCCATTGGCTATGTCTCCTCCATTTTTCCAGTTCTCACTTCCCTCGGCTCCTCTTTCCACGGTCAAGGTTTCCACAGAGCAATCATCCTCCATGGATCCAGCCTGCACAGGGAGCCTCAAGTTCCTAGTGATACCATGTCTTCCATTCTGTCCCATCCTAAAGGTGGTGGCTATTCCTGCAGGTGTTCATCTCTAGGTGGCTTCTTACTGTCCTGTTCAGTTTTTCACCAGCAACTAACTGATCACCTCTATTATATTACCTATTTGGGGAAAAACTCAGAACTTTTTATGTTTTTCTGACTGGTCATCAACAGAATCAGGTCTATATATTCGAACATATCAATACATTTGTCAAAAATTATTATTAAAGAAATAGTAATATAACTATTACTATAAAATTGGTATTATACATATTTCATGTAACACAATCTCCCCCAGAAATAAAATGCTACTTTTAAAATGATGACTTGCATCACAGACTTCTTGGATACAAGGTTTATATCCTTTTATCTTTTTATTTTCCACTTGCCAGATCCAAATTTGCATTGCTTCAAGCCCAGAGCAATGTCAGAATTACGATGACGTTGCACACATGGGCACTTGGAAGCAAAGATTCCAGTCGTTGACTTTCTTATGCTAACATCGCTCTGAATAAAATGGACATTGTCTTATGTTTTTCTATTTTCCGTTAAAAAGATAGATCTTATTACATCATATTTCTGCCTCAAACGAGCTTAATAACAGTTATCACAGTATATCACTGCTGTGGCCCAGCTGCTATTGTTTTTATTGCACTCTTCCAGTGCCTCGGGGTAATTACCTTTGAGACCCCAAATGCATTCTTATATGTAAAACCCATTCTTCCCGGTTTGGTATTTTGAGGCATATATCCTCAGTGTTTGTTTTATTTTCTCCTATTTATTCAACTACAATGGCCATTCCGTAATCAGCTTTAGATGTTCTAATATAATCCTCAAGGAGCACAGCCAAGGGCACACAAAATGAACTCCGTGTCTTTCAGAGCGGGAGAGGAATTTAACACTTTGGCAGGAGTCTGGGGCTGTGTGGGAGCCATGAGTGATGATTCTAGCTCCTGCCTTTGCATGCATTAACTGCTGGTTGCCTCTGAATAATTGGCTAAGAATATTGGTTAACACGTCAAGTGAAAATATATGTGGCGGTGCCTGTCTCCATCATCCCAGGAGAACATCTGTCCACTTCCCAAATCCACTAAACAATTTGGCTCTGGTTGGCGTGACTGGCAGCCTGTCCCAGTGAGGCCCTTTGCTATAAAGCAAGGATGGGGGAAGTTTGGGCTTGAGTTGTGTTGGCAGGTTTTGTTGAAGCACTTTGGAGAGTAATTTTACAAAATTTGCCCGCTGGTGGTATTAGCCCTTTATTTTTGTGAAAGTCAGAGGGAAAAAAAAAAATCACAATTCTTTCTGCACATTGTAATTGCTTTGGGAAGTTGCTTGTTGATTCTGTTCAGGTTATTCTGTAAATGTGCATTGAGCCCCTCCAATCTGGAGGCATGACCTATGCTCTAAAGGAATTCAGTTTTGCAAGGGGATTGTAACATTTTTTTTTTTTAAGATACATGTTCTTATGGTCATTCATACAGAGTATCTGAGGGAGGAGGTGATTGTGTCTGTTTGAGAAAAAAAGAAAACAACAGAAAAATCCAACAAATTAAAAAATATCATAGCACAATTTGATTAAAAAGAAATAGAATAAAGGACAAAGTATATGACTTGATTTGAGACTATAAATCAATGGTAAATGTTGAATTTGCAGCTCAAAAAGCCCATCTCATTCCATTCTGTTTTGCTATGTTTTGTATATGTTGACCATACGTGGACATGCCATAATAATAATCATGAAGCTATTAGCCTCTTTTCGAGAAACAAGTACTGCCAAAGATTATCTTCACTGCTGTAGTCAGTATATGGAGTATTTTCTACTAACCTTGGAGCTTCTTCTATATCATACATTTTCCAGTCCATTTGTTCCCTTTATTAATTGTCTGTTCTGAGCTTTGACGTTACTATATAGCCTAGATTCCCAAAAGGAGCAAGAAAGGCCCAAATGACCAAATAGGTTTTTTCATCATTTTTGACTAAAGTTTTAGACTTCAGCCTAAATTTCTGTGGTTTCCCAGACCTGACTCTCTAATTCATAAGCTTTTCAAAGACGATTTTGGTCTATCTAGTGTAGGACATGATTTTGCAACTAACAACAACAACAGAGTATAGGACTTAAGTTTCTGTCAGTGACACAAATTACTGATTGGAGCTTTCAACTTCTTAAGGCATTAGCCTTTTCTCTTCGTGGGGAGAAGTTTCAGATTTAAGTGTAGGGAAGTAGTGAGTCAACTCCTCTTCCAAAATAATAGGCTTAGAGGTCAGATAATACTTTGGGGACTATAATTCCAATTACATGAAAAGCCTTAACCATCTTTACAACGAAAGTATTTACACCTATGTCTCCCATTTAGGCAAAGAATTTGATAAAGATTCCAGAATGAACTTAAAGACACAGAAATTTGCATCTGGCTATTTTTAAAATGCATTAGAGGCTCTGAGTTTGGTTTGTACATGCATTAACTTATAAATGGAATTGGTCACACAATTTCAATATCTGTGTCACTTTTTAGTGTTGCCAGACAACAGAATTCACTGTACAGAGAGCACAAATGGCATCATCATTTCTACCACCTTATCAAGTTCCTGTTCCATAGATCCGTCTGTTATTATTGAAAATGTATTTTTACTTTACTCACTGTGCATCCTTTTATGTACTCACTGTTGGGTCCCTTGTAAAATGTATTTTACTCCTACTACTTTCCTAAAATTATGGTTTTACAGTGATAAAATATTGCTATAATTTAGACGTGCTCATTATTTTCGACCTTTCTCTAGCATTCATCACTTGTATCATTCCTTTCCTTTGTAATGTCACTCCTGCCTGAATCCTCATTTTTGGATCTCTACTATTGGTATACCCCTAGATTCCAGCACAAGCTGGAATCAAAATTGCCCGGAGATATATCAATAACCTCAGATATGCAGATGACACCACCCTTACAACAGAAAGTGAAGAGGAACTAAAGAGCCTCTTGATGAAGGTGAAAGAAGAGAGTGAAAAAAAGCTGAATTAACACTCAACATTCAAAAAACAAAGATCAGGACATCCAATCCCATCACTTCATGGCAAATAGATGGGGAAATAATGGGTACGGTGACAAACTTTATTTTATTTGGCTCCAAAATCACTGCGGATGATGACTGCAGCCGTGAAATTAAAAGATGCTTGCTCCTTGGAAGAAAAGCTATGACAAACCTAGACAGTGTATTAAAAAGCAGAGACATTACTTTGCCAACAATGATCCATATAATCAAAGTTTTGGTTTTTCTAGCAGTCCTGTTTGGATGTGAGAACTAGATATAAAGAAGGCTGAGCACCAAAGAATTGGTGCTTTTGAACTGTGGTGTTGGAGAAGACTTTTGAGAGTCCCTTGGACTGCAAGGATATCAAACTAGTCAATCCTAAAGGAAATAAGTCTTAAATATTCATTGGAAGGACTGATGCTAAAGATGAAGCTCCAATACTTTGGCCACCTGATGGGCATAGCTGATTCATTAGAAAAGACCCTGATGCTGGGAAAGATTGAGGACAGGAGGAGAAGGGGTTGATAGAAGATGAGATGGTTGAGTGGCATCACCAACTCAGTGAACATGAATTTGAGCATGCTCTGGGAGATGGTGAAGGACAGGGATGCCTGGCATGCTGCAGTCCATGCTGTTGCAAACAATCAGACACAAGTGAGCGACTGAACAACAAGAACAACAGATTCTATTAACCCTCTTTTTTTTTCTTCCTCTAAACTCTCTCCCTCTGGACTCTCATCCCCATATGTTCTTTAACATTCTTCTACATTGACAGCCTCATACTGGCTTCTCTGCCAAGCAACCATCCCCCATTTGCAACTGATTGCCAATCATTTCATCCTAAAATTCCTGCTAAAATCCTGTAACTCTACATATCAAAAAAAATGAACTCATCCTGCTAAGAGCCAGAATAGCTCTTCTGCCTGACCTCTATTACTTTGACCATCACACACTTTCTGTCACAAAGGGTTAAACTCTGGGAGCTCTCAAATGTCCTGCTATTGTCTTAGTTCAAGCAGGGCCCTGGGAATGAAGCCCTGGGGAATGTTGCTATATGTATGGAATATGTGTCATCTCCTTTTCTTCTGCCTCAATCCATGTGCTTGTTGCCTGTTATTACTTCTCTGGTGATCATCCCAGCAGCTCTCTTTTCTATAAACACCCTCCTTATCTATAAACTTTATACACCCAAGAATCTTACCTAACAAAGATTGGTTAAGGGAAACTCAAAATATTGAAATGACTTCCCATCATTCTAAAAATTATCTTCTGATCTCTGGCCATAAAATATTTGCTAGTGCAATCTTAAAGCTTTCTTACACATATGCTCTATATTTGTGCTAAAATGGTCTACTCACCAAACCAAAAATACTCAGTTTGTCCTGTGCCTGTCGTGTTCATACTGCTCTACCTCTTAGTAAGCCAAACCCCATACCCTCTTGTCAAACACTACCCATCCTTTAAGGACTAACTCATATGTCCCTTCTTTTATGAAGACTTTTAAATCTCCACCCTTCCTTGAAATGCTGTGGGATTAAATATACTTTTACTACAGTGCTACATTTTGCAGTTACTGTATTTGTATAATTAACTTACAGAATTTTATATTCCTCAAGTTTGAAACCTCCCCATGTTCACTTTCATATCATTAGCAGTACCTGACACTGATTCCCCCTTACTGATTTAACTGAAGACAAGATGCTGATACAAATAAGACTAACAACTATAGTTTTGATAATATTATCTTCAAGTTTGAAGTTTAGCTACACACATAATAATTCTAGTATTTTTAAATGCTGTTTGACTCAGTTTTGAACTTAAAAGTCTGGATGTAATAATTTTATAGAGCAACTTTCTTAGGATATGAGCCATTAAATAATTCCCATTTCTCTGGCTAAATAAATTGAAGGTTATCAGTTGATGAAGTATAAGAAATGTAGGAAGACAGATAAATAGGTAGAAAAGCACTAATAACACTGTCAAGAGATAGTTATTCTCAAAACTCATAAAAATAATTCACCTAACTCTTAGCCCAGGTGGCTAGCAGTCATGTCAGGAGACAGGATAGATGCTGGATTGAGTGAAGCTTTTATTTCTTCTAGGCACTAGATTTCTGTAGAAGTCTTGGTTTATTAAAACACATCACATTTTCTTCAAAGTGGGTAGATTGCTCATAATGCAAACTGAAATGACTATTTAAATATAAAAACTTGATTATTGACTATATGAAAAATAGTAGCTAAACTATATAATTAAAAGGCTAATTTGTGGCCCATATAATGCCTGACCAGGTCTTTCAAATAAATTAAAAGATAGCTAGGGACAAAAAATAAATTTTTAGTTGTGTTTCACTGTCAGCATATTGCTTAAGACTTGAACAGAAAGAGTTGAAGAGTGAGATAGGTCATTGCTGCATTCTATCAAGAATGTGTTACATGTTGCTGGATATTATCAAGAAGAATCAGAGTCAAACATCAGTGAAAGTGATAAAGATAAATTTTATTCAGTAACTATTACAATAGGGGAAAAAAGATTTCAGTATATAACCAAACTCATATAATAAGAATAAGTAGGAATTTATAGCCAAGGTGCAGAATGAGGAAATTACTAAACAACATTATCAGGGGTAGAGGAATTTTAGCTAACTTAGTTTAATAGAATTTTTGCTGATGGAAAGTCAGGGTGATCAAATATCAAGGCTGGGGTACTTTTGCTAAATGACTTAGTAGGAGTCTTGGTACGATAGGAAAACAGGGCTCATGATGAGCCTAATCAAAAAGACTCAGAGCATGCACAAAATTTGGTTAAACAGAAAGTCTTTATTGGTGTCCATATTCTTTCTGGGGTTCCCAGGTGGCTCACTGGTAAAGAATCCACCCGCCAATGCAGGATGCAGGTTTGATCCATGGGCCAGGAATATCCCCTGGAGAAGGAAATGGCAACCCACTCCAGTATTCTGGCCTAGGAAATCCCATGGACAGAGGGGCCTGGAAGGCTACAGTCCATGGGATTGCAAAGAGTCTGACATGACTGAGCATGAGTACTATTCTTTTTACCCTTCAAATGGGAGGCAATAGTGCCACATGACCCATCAAAAGAGGCAACAATCTCTTATTAGAGTATGACAATAATGCCTCAGCATTTTAAATGCTAGATGATTATTTTTATGAATAAAAATAAAAGCAATATTTTTTTAGAAAAAGTTCTACCCAATGTTAATTTCCTATTCCTGCTCAAAAAGTTATCACAGATTTAGAGGCATAGACCAACAGCAAATTTATCATCTCAAAGTTTTGAGGTCAGAACCTTGACACAGGTTTCATTGGGCCAAAATAAGTTGTAATCATGGCAACACTGCTTTCTGGAGCCTCTTGTCACAAATTTGTTTCATTGCCTCTTCTAATGTTAGAGAAAACCCACATCCCTTGGCTCATAGTCCCTTTTCTTTGTCTTCAAAACCAGCAGTGGTTGAGTCTTTCTTGCAAAGCATCACCCAATCTATTTTCCACCATTACATCTCTCTCTCTCTGCCTCTTCTCTCCTTCTTCCCAATTTTGGTTTAAAGGACTCTGTAATTATACTGGGAACACCAAGATCATCAAAGATAATCTCCCTTAAGCTGATTAGTGACCTTAATTCCTTTTTGCCTTATAAAATACCATACTCACAGGTTCCAGGAATTAGGACTCAAATATCTTTAGAGGCATTATTCTTCCTACCCATGAACAATTTATACAGAGTCTAAATAGAACAAAATATGTCAACAATATAAATAGAGGCCACCATCAACCTAATACCAAAACCTGACAAAGATGACACAAAACAAACAAACAAACAAACAAACAAAAAAACCCAAACAAACAAACAAAAAAACTAAAGGCCAATATCTGATGACATAGATGCAAAAATTCTTTTTTTTTTAAAATTTTTATTTTAACTTTAATTTACTTTACAATACTGTATTGGTTTTGCCAAACATTGACATGAATTCACCACGAGTGTACATGCGTTCCCAAACATGAATCCCCTCCCACCTCCCACCCCATACCATCTCTCTGGGTCCTCTCCTTGCACCAGCCCCAAGCATCCTGCATCCTGCATCGGACATCGACTGGCGATTCGTTTCTTACATGATAGTATACATGTTTCAATGCCATTCTCCCATCTCATCCCACCCTCTCCCTCTCTCTCTCCCCCAGAGTCCAAAAGTTCACTCTATAGATCTGAGTCTCTTTTGTTGTCTC
>SJYQ01002029.1:1801701-1819744 GCA_006410935.1 Redunca redunca | reverse complement strand
AGCATCATTCCTTCCAAAGAAATCCCAGGGCTGATCTTCTTCAGAATGGACTGGTTGGATCTCCTTGCAGTCCAAGGGACTCTTAAGAGTCTTCTCCAACACCACAGTTCAGAAGTATCAATTCTTCGGCCCTCAGCTTTCTTCACAGTCCAACTCTCACATCCATACATGACCACAGGAAAAACCATAGCCTTGACTAGACAGACCTTTGTTGGCAAAGTAATGTCTCTGCTTTTCAATATGCTATCTAGGTCAGTCATAACTTTTCCTCCAAGGAGTAAATGTCTTTTAATTTCATGGCTGCAATCACCATCTGCAGTGATTTTGGAGCCCCAAAATAAAGTCAGACAGTGTTTCCACTGTTTCCCCATCTATTTCTCATGAAGTGATGGGACCAGATGCCATGATCTTCGTTTTCTGAATGTTGAGCTTTAAGCCAACTTTTTCACTCTCCATTTTCACTTTCATCAAGAGGCTTTTTAGTTCCTCTTCACTTTCTGCCATAAGGGTGGTATCATCTGCATGTCTGAGGTTATTGAGATTTCTCCCGGCAATCTTGATTCCAGCTTGTGCTTCTTCCAGCCCAGGGTTTCTCATGATGTACTCTGCATAGAAGTTAAATAAGCAGGGTGACAATATACAGCCTTGATGTACTCCTAAGCAAGGTGAAAAGACAGCCTTAAGAATGGGAGAAAATAATAGCAAATGAGGCAACTGACAAACAACTAATCTCAAAAATATATAAGCAACTCCTGCAGCTCAATTCTAGAAAAATAAATGGCCCAATCAAAAAATAGGCCAAAGAACTAAACAGGCATTTCTTCAAAGAAGACATACACATGGCTAACAAACACATGAAAAGATGCTTAACATCACTCATTATCAGAGAAATGCAAATCAAAACCACAATGAGGTACCATTTCACACCAGTCAGAATGGCTGTGATCCAAAAGTGTACAAGCAATAAATGCTGGAGAGGATGTGGAGAAAAGGGAACCCTCTTATACTGTTGGTGGGAATGCAAACTAGTACAGCCACTATGGAGAACAGTGTGGAGATTCCTTAAAAACTGGAAATTGAACTGCCTTATGACCCAGCAATTCCACTGCTGGGCATAAACACCGAGGAAACCAGAATTGAAAGAGACACATGTACCCCAATATTCATCGCAGCACTATTTATATTAGCCAGGACACAGAATCAATCTAGATGTCCATCAGCAGATGAATGGATAAGGAAGTTGTGGTACATATACACACTGGTATATTACTCATCCATTAAAAAGAATACATTTGAATCAGCTCTAATGACGTGGATGAAACTGGAGCCTATTATAGAGAGTGAAGTAAGCCAGAAAGAAAAACACCAATACAGTATACTAACGCATATATATGGAATTTAGAAAGATAGTAACGATAACCCTGTATGCAAGACAGCAAAAGAGACACATATGTATAGAACAATCTGTTGGGCTCTGTGGGAGAGGGAGAGGGTGGGATGATTTGGGGGGATGGCATTGAAACACGTATAATATCATATGTGAAACAAATCGCTAGTCCTGGTTCGATGCAGGATACAGGATGCTTGGGGCTTGTGCACTGGGATAACCCAACGGAATGGTACAGGGAGGGAGGTAAGAGGGGGGTTCAGGATGGGGAACACGTGTACACCCTTGGTGGATTCATGTTGATGTATGGTAAAACCAATACAATATTGTAAGGTAATTAACCTCCAATTAAAATAAATAAATTTATATTTAAAAATGGAATTATTTTAAAATAAGCAAAAGATTTGCATGTTCCTCCGAGGAGAATTTCAAATCCCACCTAATATATCCCCTCATATATAGAGTGTGAAAATAAATAAATGATAGGCCATCTCTCAGAGTGGATAATATCATGGCAAAAAGCATTGCAATAGAAAAGGGCTGTTATTTTCAAATAAAAAAATAGAAAACCATTATCCCATTTATGAATGCCTAGTTTATGTGTTTTTTATGTCCTGTTCCTTGTATTAGACTGATTTACTTTAATTACACTTAACTAGAAGAATCTTTTTTTTTTTTTTTTTTTCTGCCTCAACCTTAAAGCAGTTAAAGAGATCCACTAACTGATACTTTCCAACTATGAGGAGGGTCGATATTGGCAGTTTTCTTGCATTCTTTGCTTACCTTCAGTGCCCATCCTCAAACTAATTTCAAGTCAGCCGGGGCACAGACTCCTGGATTCATGCGTGCTTTTTAGGCAAGAAATTTCTGTGACCTGGTGTGAGTCTTCCTACAGGGAGTCTCTCACTTTGTATCCTAAATGGAGATCTTCAACACCCCATAATATCTGTTTCCCCATCTTTGATGGAGGTTGACTGTGGCCCTTGTGGATTAAACAAAGTAATTCATAAAAAAGGCTTAGGACAGAGCATATCACATAATCAACATGCTGTGCAGTGCTTCTATTTAACATTCTTTTCATCTGCTTCATTGAATTCAGGGTGCACTTGTTATCTCTGGCATTTAACTCTCAACTCCCTCAGATCAGCTTTATTTTGGATACACTTCTACCTTTGGTAGCTTTGAACTGCCTTGGCTGTTAGGGCCCCTGGGAACTCCAACTTTGGCATGGGATGCTTGCCTATTATCCCAGCTGGCTTATATTCTCCCATTCTTCACGGGGGATGGGAGGACCCAAAACTATTTGGAGTTCAGTTGTTTCATAAATCACATTGCATTTCAGCTTATTCAATATTTTATGAATAATTGTGTGGAGACAAAGGAAAGAAGGGCATTTATATTACTTAGGCAGCTTAGGGGTGTCTGTGATGTTGCAGTTACATTGCATTCAAGGGAATTCAACTCTGCTCTCATGTGTCTGCCAGGTCTGGACAAAAGACGTCTGTCATTCCCATCCAGACGAAAGAACATCAATATCAACAATACATGCGAGTTTGGAGTCATCTGAAGCCAGCGCATTTGTCTTTTCAGCCAAGTTTGAGAGAGCAGAGGGTGTCTGCAGTGCCAAACATGTGGGACACACAAACATTCTCCTCAAGTCTCTTCTCCAACCTGCTGCAATCTGGCCCCAACCTGAACTTTAGACCAGAGCTATGCTGAAGTGTTCCTGGATCAGCTCCTGTTACATTTCCTGGCACCAGCATGGCTAACCCAAACACTGAGCACAGAATGGTGGGCACTGTGTTCAGACAAAGGAGTGACCTTTGGAAATTTCTTCATGCCTCAGTTTTCTCATCTGAAAAACAGAATTATTAAGGTTGCTACCTTTAACGGTGGTTTTAACGAGTAACTAGATAATTCATATAAAATATCTAGGACATTGGCAGGCACAAAGTAAGAGATTCATAGGTGGGAGGTGCTGCTATTTCTTCTTACTTAGTGATGGCCGTATGCAGTCATACTTGATAAAATTCAGAGCTGTGCTGTCTGGACAAAATGGGAGAAAAAAAAGTTGATGAATGTTGCTGGGCTCCTTCACTCACTCAGTGATGGTTGCTTTCTCCAGTTTACCCTTCAGTCCTCAGTAATCCCTATACACAGTCACTCCCAGGAAATTATCTGAAATTCATTTGCACTGACATGAAAATATTTCTAGAAACTCAAAGTGAGACCTCCCGTAAGAAGAATATTTCATGTTTTAGAGAATAAATATAAACTTTGGTTAAAGAAAAAAAAGTTGTATAAAGTTCACTAATGGGGTTCATTCATTCTTCAAAACTTTCTTAACATCTCCTGTTGCCAAGCACCCTGTTTTGTACTCCCTGCTACAGAGAAGTTTAAGATAGGGTCTTTCAAAACCTGGTAGGGACCATATATTCATAAACAGCTAAGTATCAAGCACAATGACTGATACAATGACTTATGTGTAAAAAACTTCAAAAGAGGACTTTTATTTCCAGTGAAGGAAAATAATTGGATTGGAGGGAAGAATTTATGTATTTCAAAGAATAGGAAATCAAATCACCTGGACAGTTGTCTGCTTCTGTTAATGGAAAGAATGCCTTTGGATCCCTGATAGCTGCTGGCAGGAGATATATACATATATACTCAAAATGGGTACAATCAATTACAATTTTTTTCCCCAGAATTCCTCTAATTTCTACATAAAGCTGGTTTGAGGCTTGATACCAGGTTGGAAAAGTGGGCTGGGAGTGTGTCTTCAAGCTCCATTTGCCTAGTGATCATGCATTTTGTTTAGATTGTATGTTTACTTATAGTGATTTGTGGTGCTAAGGAAGGTGCCATGATTCTATTAGAATTCATGGTTACCTTTGAACTATCCCTCTTATTATGCAAATTGGGAATTAATAACTGAAAACTGGATATCCCAGCTTCAATCTCAAGTTATATAAAAGCTGAGTAAGCAGCTTCCAGGTGACTGATTTTGGTTTCTCAGTAATTAATGATTATGTTCTATATGATTTTCTCTAAAACTAATTATATTTCATATGGTTTTAAAAAAAGACTCCTAATAACACTGGTTACTAGGATCAAAAGGATTTTAGAAATGCTTTGTAAAGATAAAATTTCATATGCTATGTCTTCGCCTTTTTCTAACAATTGTGATATTGGCATGATCATTTCAATTTTTCAAATGGGGAGACTGAAGCTCTGAACAGTTAACTTTTGTATCCAGAGATATACAACTAAGAAATTTGGAGGGAAGTTTCAAGTCTAGGTTTTCTTGGTCCAGATTCTCTATCTTCTCCCTTAAGACAATTGGATTACATTTTATCAAGGAAAGGAATTTGACACATTTTATCAAGGAATTCCAAATTCTAGTCATTAATATTATGGAATACTGATTTTTCAAAAGAAAACAAAATTTAAGTGAACAATATTACAACACTGCTGGGTATCAGAAGGATAAAGAGAACTCATATCGCCTGTCTTCTCCATTAGACTGAATTGCCCTGCTCTTTCTGACCATGAAGTTCAGAAACAATCAAGACAGATTTCCCTTCCCATGTATTTTATTCCACTTGATTTCCTATCTGTTTGAGTTAGCAATGGCTTAGGTAAGAAGAAATTCTGGAGTCAATTTAAGTCTGCTATTAATTATTTCTCTGAATTTATGAGAAAATTGAATTGGAGCATATAGCTTGGAGATATGAAAAATGCTTTTTTTTTTTTTTTTTTTGTAGTTGTTGTTTAAACTGTAGCCACTTGGTTAATCATCAGAATTTAGAAGGGGGAATTTTGACTAGAAACTACAGTTAGAAACCTGCGGCCCAGGAGAGCTGAGCCTGTTTATTGAAGATGCCAGTGCAAAGTCAGAATTAGAAAACTGAGTGCTAAGGAGGCCCTGCGTCCTGCAGTGGGGAGGGGAAGGGCAAAAGGTGAATTGTATTTTTTAAGCCTGTCACTTTGAAAACTCCCTGCCTCAAAATGCATTTCCAGGATTGTCGACTTCACAGCAGCAGTGAAGCGGGAGAAGCAAAGGCATCTTTGGAAGGAACGGCACATAGCAGCACTTAATCTCTCCCCAGGCTTGTGAGAACCTGCTTATTTGGCAGGTTTTTCCAAGCGTGCTCTGCTCCATGGACAATGGGGTTGGCAATCTGGAGACTGTAGCTTCATAATAGAGGGGCTTTGGGGAGAGAAGCTTCGTTTTAAAGGGATCTAAATGGATAACTATTAAATGACTTCCTGAAAAAAAAAAGTTCAAATAGTTATTGAATATATTCAGGTTCTGTTCTGATCTCTTTCTTTGAACACTCGAACCCTTTTTCATTGGGTATTATGCTGCAATTTTATGGTAGGTTAAATGATGCCACCATGTGCATCGAAGTTATTCTTAAAATGGCTATTATAGCACTTCTTCTGTAGCATTGAATAGCTCATCAATGAATGACATCTCTATTTTCCAACCATTTTTGAAATAGTGTGTGGTAAGTAACCAGAAAAGCTGATAGAGCTCACCTGTGTTAGAGTTGCATCACTACTGAACCCTATTATGATTTTAGTCAAAGATTTTAACTTTAAAATATAGCCTCAACAGCCTGTGTTGAGGCTAATGCTCTTTGTAAAGAGTAGAAACACGTAGAGTAGTTTTTAAAAAAGAAAGAGAGAGGCTTGTTTTATGAGAATACAAGAGAAAATCATACACACAAAATAATAGGTTGAGTTCAGCTGGGCTGCATGGAGACTGATTCACTCGAGATTTACAGATCAGAACATAAGATGACTTATGAATTAAGATGCTTATGGTTATTTATATATTGTATGCTCAAGAACTATGTACAGAAAAAATAAGGGTATCTTTTATCATATACGTCAAGAAATCTAAAGATACTTTGGTTGAGGATTATTTCAAAACCTAACAAAATGGCCAGAGAGCAAGGCTCTTTTCCTGAGAGGCTCTTTCCACTCTATCATCTTCAGTGTGGTGCTTCAGTTGGTCGCCTCATAGTCACAGCAGGGCTGCTATAGTTCTGGATATTAGATCCTTCAGTTCAGTTCAGTTCAGTCACTCAGTCGTGTCTGACTCTTTGCGACCCTGTTAGCTGCAGCACGCCAGGCCTCCCTGTCCAACACCAACTCCCGGAGCCTACCCAAACCCATGTCCATTGAGTCAGTGATGCTATCCAACCATCTCATCCTCTGTCGTCCCCTTCTCCTCCTGCCCTCAATCTTTCCCAGCATCAGGGTCTTTTCAAATGAGTCAGCTCTTTGCATCAGGTGGCCAAAGTATTGGAGTTTCAGCTTCAACATCAGTCCCTCCAGTGAACATCCAGGACTATCTGTTTGCACATTTACCAGAATTTCATCTGAATTAATATAATGTTAATTTTACATGATATTAATATATCAGTAATATAATTGAAACGTGACCACAGTAATGGACACACTATATTGTATACTTAAAAACTTGAATTTTGCCTCCATATATTTGAAATAAATGACCTAATATTTGAAATGTATTAATTTCATCCCTGTTTAAAGGACTCTTCTATAATTTATTGAAACATGCAAACAGCTTCATTCTATTATCGTTATCATCATCCACATCTTACTCTTACGGAAACCAGGAGCCCTATGAAAACAGTTCCAGATAATAGAAAATAATTAGTGAGAATATCAAAGTAATATTATGGACTCTATTAAAGGTCATTTTTTTACAACTGAAAAATCTTTATTTGACCAAATACTTAGTTGATTTGATGAATACAAGATATTTTGACCCTCCAATTTTCAAAGTCCTATTTTAATTTAATCCATAGGTGTTCTTTCCTCATTCTCTTGACCTCTAAGGACCTTCTCATTGTATGATTAATTCAGATGTTCTCATTAGAATGAGAGCAACATTTCAGACTCCTCTTCTATAGGGTACTTGCTAGAACTTTATTATGCTAATTTAATTTTTGAATCAAATACCTATGAGCACATGTAGGTCTAAACAATTTTCTTCCATTTCCTTTTTTATTGTATTGAAATTATTTTATCAAGTTCTTTTCTACATAAACTTTACAGCAAATACTTAATTCATCAATCACTTTTTTAAAATTACACATCAAATAGGATAAGTTTTCCTTTTTGTATTTCTATCAAGTCCAATCTTCTCAACTTAAAACTAAAAAAAAAATTGTTTTTAAGAAGATTTTATTCCTCCATTATTTTTTGTCCAATAACAAACTTTACTCTGTACATTTTAGCTATTGTGAATTTCATTTTTAAAGAATGAATGAGACATTATTTCTATTATGTCTAATTGTCCCCCAATGTTTATTTACCATATTCAGTGTTCTTAAGAAATGTTTCTTGTGTTTTTCTTTTTTTCTTTTTCTACTTTTGAAAGCTATTCTTAAGGGAAACCAACAAATATCTCAATTTCTAGAACTGTATTCTTGCCATCTTATGGCACCAGAATCTAGCACGGTCTATTCAGTGTGTATTATTAAATTGAATAAAATACAGTCCACGATTTTCATGTACATGTCCTTCTCATTGCACTAGATCTTACTAGGTGCAGTGAGTACTTCAGTTCAGTTGCTCAGTCGTGTCTGACTCTTTGCAGTCCATGATGTCACAATGAACTACTCATTGCATCTATTAAGATCTAGTGCTAGACTGCGTTTGAGGGTCAAAGGATAAGATGATATTTCTTCCTTCAGTGGCCTTTCAACTCAGGTGAAAGAATGCACTGTGGATGAATGAAAATATAACCACAATCAGGGCTGTTTGTAAGAGTAAATAAATTTGTGATACCTAAAATGAACACTTAAAAATTATCTCATTTCTAGGCCAAAAAAAGTTGTAGTAGGACATTCTAAGAGTAAAAGTGTTATACAAAGGAATATGAAAAAGATGGACTAGCACAGGTTGGCACCCTAATTTGAACTCTTCTCTCATTCATTCCCTGTATCTTCTATCTATCTATCCATCCATCTATTATTACTTCTCTTTAGTTATATATAACTATGACCAATATATCTACCTTTTCATTTTTCTATCATTTGGACTATTTGGGGACTCAATTTGGGGACTGTAATTAACCTTGCAACCAGAAAACTTTTCATATTTTTTGTACATGAAACTGTGGAGCAACTCTGAATCCTACTCATGCACCTACATTAGGCTCATTTCTTCCAAATAGAGTAATCTGGGTACTACTTTGACTGGAATCATTGGTTCCAATACCTCTGAGCCTTTCCTTACGCATCCTTAAAAGCACAAGAGAGTAGGTGATCAGTAGACAGTAGGGTCCAAATTAACATAACCTACTGAGAGTTTTAATTTTTTTTTAACATATCTGTTTTTTTAGAGAAATCCAAATAACTTTGTAATATACAGTACCTACATCTGTATTTTGCTTGCTTGCTCAGTTGCTTCAGTTATGTCCAACTTTTTGCAACGCTATGGACTATAGTCTGCCAGACTCCTCTGTTCTCTGTCCATGGGATTCTCCAGCAAGAATACTGAAGTGGGTTGCCATGCCCTCCTCCAGGGGATCTTGCCAGCCCAGGGATCAAACCTAGGACTCCTGCATTGCAGCCATGTTCTTTACCACTGAGCCACTGGGGAAGCCCCTATACTTGTTTATTTATACATAAAATCACATTATGAATTATTTGCCATCTAAAAAGTTTGTTTCTACATACTATCAACATGTTAGTGAATATTACTCCTCTCCTTTGCCACACACTCTGTGGATGTAAGAAGTAGATTGAGAACTACCTGGTAAGGACTAGATTCAGATTAGGCTAAATGTTTCCCCCAGCCTGAAAGACAAAAAATCCTTCACAATCTGACCTTATTTGGTTATGTCTCTTTCCTATCCTTGCCCAGAATTGAAATATCTACTCCAGACTCAAGTTATCCAGAACTCTGTCCATTCTCCCCTCCATGCCTTTGTTCACACTGTACTAGCTACTAAAATGCCCATGCTCCTTTCACTGTGCCATCTCTTGTTCATCCTTTCAAACCCAACTCATTGTCTCTTCTGGAAGCCTTTCCTAATCTGCTAAATCTCCAACTGATATTACATTTACTCATTGCTCGTTAACCATCTCTTCCTGAATGTTCCCTCTGCTAGCTATATTATACATATTCTTATCTCCCTTATATTCCAGAATAATGTCTGGAATGCAATGGATGCCCAGTAAATGTTTGTTGAAATCAACTCAGTTAAGCATGGTGAAGCACACCTGAAAATTTCCAAGGACAATGTTGATAAGAGAAAAGCAAAGTGTTGACAGACGTATTCTGCTGCTGCTGCTGCTGCTGCTAAGTTGCTTCAGTCTGTGCGACCCCATAGACGGCAGCCCATCAGGCTCCCCCGTCCCTGAGATTCTCCAGGCTGGAGTGGGTTGCCATTTCCTTCTCCAGTGCATGAAGGTGAGAAGTGAAAGTGAAGTCACTCAGTCGTTTCTGACTCTTAGAGACCGCATGGACTGCAGCCTACCAGGCTCCTCTGTCCATGGGTTTTTCCAGGCAAGAGTACTGGAGTGGGTCACCATTGCCTTCTCCATACATGCTAGCACTATGGTGTAAATAGTGGAAATGAAGTGGAAGAAACAACTTTAAAAGGCAAGCCTTGCAAATGAGAGTGAGAAAAAAGGGGGTTGATGTACTGCTGAAGTTTCCAGACAAAATGATAATGAGAGTGGAGGAGTCCTTAGTTTTATTCTGATGGGAACAGTAATGAGCAGAAATCATGTCAAAAGGAGAGGATGAAAGCTGAGCTCAGGGGTCAGCTACAAAGTGCCTTAAATGCTGGTGGGAAAATATGCAGACCACTTGCAAACCAACAGCCTTCCATCATCAAGGAGAGTCAAGCTGAAGATGAATCTTGTAGTGACAGCAGGAGAGAAGCCAGGTATTCTCTTGAATGAAGCCCCATTAGACACTGTTACACAACTATTAACAAGCATGAAAATGAAGCTAAGACAGCTTGGTGGGGATGGGGCCTACAGAGGTTTCTAACTACATTCACACTCCCAAAGCTTAGTTAGGCAAACAAGCATCATTTCTAGAACAGTGTTCCTAGTATCACCCCTTTTTTATTCCACTGGGTATGTGCTTAGTCCTCAGTCGTGTCCAACTCTGTGATTCCATGGACTGTAGCCCACCAGGCTCCTCTGTCCATGGAATTTCCAAGGCAAGAATAATGGATTGGGTTGCCATTTCCTTTTCCAAGGGATCTTCCCAAACCAGGTTTCAAAACTAGGTCTTTGGAAAGGCAGATTCTTTACTGTCTGAGCCACCAGGGAAACCCTTTATGCCCTTACATCTATAAAATATAAGTGCTCATTTCTCTTTGTTTTAATGCCAGGTTTTTAAATGACCAACTTACTTGTGTACTCATTATGTAATTCCAGGCATAGAAACAGAACACAGGTAATAACAATGGGTTTAGAAGAAGCTCCCCCAAGTAGCCTTACGATTTATATTGAACCAGTTCGACCCAGAAAATAATTTCTTCCAAGGCCAGTAACTTTCTTAACTGGAAACTAAATTGGTGGAAGCAAAGAACCAGCTGGCTCCCATGGGCTAGTTCCAAATGACAGCTCTTGCCTATTATGCATTAGGATGTTAGCCTCTGCTAACGATCTCCTGAGGGCCTCTGTCTTACCAGCTTCCTGATCATGTCTTCTTCCCTCCTGGACTTATGAACAACAATCTCAGCTGGGGTTTCTCTTCGGCAAGCCTATGCCAGAGCTGGCCTTGAGCTGAGGTTGGACAGTCTCTAAACATTTGGACTGTTAAAAAAATAGAGATAGGTACTCTTTGGAGAGACTTAAATTTGTTTGCTCATTCATTCATCACCTGTTCATTTATACATTCATTCATCCTCCAACTCAAGCATTCTCTTTTCTAGTCAATATCTCTTGAGTATATTTGTCTCAGCCACAGTATTCACAATGCTTGTCAAACTTGAAGGATAATCATGGGAGAGTATATACACACATATATATATACACATATACATACACACACACACACACACACACACACACACACACACACACACACATATATATATATATATATATATATATATATATCTTCACGACCCCATGGACTGTAACCTGCCAGGCTCCTCTATCCATGGAATTCTCCAGACAAGAATACTGGAGTGGGTAGCTGTTCCCTTCTCCAGGGTGTCTTCCCAAACCAGGAATAGAACCCAGGTCTGCCACATTGCAGGCAGATTCTTTACCATCTGGGCTACCAGGGAAGCCATACTAAAAAAAATATATATATATATACACATATACATATACATATAACACAAATACAGGAAACAAAGTGGTAGTCAAGGTATGTTCTGTCACAGACTACTTTGATCAATATCATTTAAAATGCATTTTAAAAATTCAGATTCTTCAAGGTATGTTCTGCACAGACAACTTTAATCAATATCATTTAAAATGCATTTTAAAAATTCAGATTCTCAACCCCTGATTCAGAATCCCTAGAAAACTGAGAAATTTACACTTACAGCTACATGTTCTCACTGTTCACTAAAATGTGTGAACCACTGCAACAGAGAAAGGAGTGTTTATTTTGAATATTCCCTTGGAAGACTCTAGTGTAATTAAAGATTAAGAATAAATTTTGAAGTAAAAACTGAGCTCACCAATAATATGTAATGTTTAATCTTTCAAAATGTTTTGTTTAAGTGTCTAAGCCTGAGAAGAGTCTTGAAGATCATGTGGCTTCTTAGAAGTATAGAGCAGGAATGTATTCTTTTATTTTACATATGAGGTGAAGTAATTTGTTTAATGTAGTAGAACTCTGACTTCTCATAATTGTGCTTCCAAACAAGAATGAGATCATGCCTGGGAAATTATTTTATCATCTTATCTGCAGAAGAACTATCAAACATGAAATTAATATTTGTTGTTATAGCTTTTGTATTTGGTCACTAATTTAGGGGGAAAAAAACTCTACCCGTAAGTAATATGAATTCATACATCAAAATATTTTTAAATCTGTGTCTAAGCTTCCAAGGATATGGGTTTTATTTGGAAAAGCTTAGGTAAAGGTGGTATTGTACCTTTCTTAGGCATTGCAAGTGACAAGTGGGTATCACTTTGGTGTTACTGCTCAACAAGGTGAACTCAGGTTAAATTTGGTGATCTATTAATGACAACACCCCCCCCAAAAAAAAATAACATTAAATGAGGACTACTCCAGATCCTAGTGGTATTGTGTGACTGACTCATGGCTTCGGGCTTCTGGAAGGAGATAGATGAACAGCTAAATAAAATACAGTTGGTAAATAAGGCGATGGAAGGATGCAATGGAAATCATCTTGAAGAATCTGATGGTTCAGCTGAGTTTTGAAGAACAACTAGATATTAACCAGGAGAATCAAGTGTATGTGTGGGGTGGGGTGTGTATGTGTGTGTGTGTGTGTGTGTGTGTGTGTGTGTATGTGTGTATGTGTCTGATGTGGAGGAAGGGGTAGATGGTAGTGAGAAATGGAATAGTTCTACATTCCATCTCTATTTTTCACCTGTCCATGAGGCAGCTCACCTACCCTTCCATCAATCTGGTCCAACTTATGAGTTTGGCACCAACACAAAAACAACCACAAAACACCGGGTTGCCTGATCTCCAAACACTCTTCTCTGGAAATTTGTCTCAACGGTGAGATCTTCTGTCCTCGGTTCTGGATAATCCTCTAAACCTTGCCTAGATTCCCAGCACTTGTGTGTGCTGCCTGGGTGACTAATTTTCTCATTTTGGGATCCTATCTGGCTTCTTGCCTATTTTTTTTTTCTGTGTTGTTGTTTGTTTTATTCTTGGGTCCTGCCTGCAGTCATGTCTGATTTTTGCCTTCTAAATTGTGTCTCACTTAGGGGTTTATAATCCCAGCTCCTATTCTGTTGTGGAATACAAGTGACACCATTCAAATTCTAGCTGTTTTTGAGCTAGTAATGAAAGTTACATATACTTTCCCCCTCAGGCATGTTGTTGGATGAGTTCACTCATATTTGTTCTACTTCAAGCCAGTCTGTACCAGGCTTCATCTGATTACTTCATTCTGCAAGTGAGCCAAATTCATAATTGAGTAGGTGTAACCACTGAGTTGCTAAGACTCCAGGGATTTTCATGTCTTTGTTTGGGGAAATGAGAGAAATGCACTATTGAAATATAATGCACAGGATTAATGACACATTCAACAGTCCTCCAGATCAGCTTTTTCCTTTCTGAAATATAATCAAATGCATCAAAATGGCAGCCTCAGGTTTTTTTTTTTTTTTTGGATGAGACTTGCTATAAAGACAGTAAAACATTAAGATACATTGATTTCTAATTGAAATTGTCAAGTTGTTGAACTATCAAGGAAAGCTTTCCTACCTGCTCCTTTGACCTAACTCAGCCATCCAGCTGCTGCCCAAAAGTGAAAATTCTACTGAGCCAAGATGAATATTTATCATTTTAAAAGTTGAGGGCCCACCCTCCTTGGGCCCACCCTCCCTCTTTTTCTTCTGCTAAACAAATCCTCCCCACTCCTACTCTCTGACTCTGGAGTTGAAGGGATCTACCCCATTCTCATTTTAAGTGTCTGGCTCATGGAGATATGAGAGTCAGATCTAAGGCTTTTATTTGAATTTTTAAGAAAGAATTACTTTGTTACAGACTTGGAGTTGGAAATCAGTATGTTGCTGGAAGCCATTCTACCTGAAAACGCATGAAGCTAACAAATTGTGAACAGAGAAGAGACCTGAGAGATAGAGTCCTGATACTGTCTGACCTAAGGATCTGCCTATGTTTGAAGTCAAAGCTCTCCTAAATTCTTCAGGCATATGAAACACTGGCTTTGTTTTATGCTTCCTTTTTTGTTGGTTTTTGGAGTTGGTTTGGTTTAGAGCTTTTAAATAAAATTGATCAAAAATATCTTGCTCAGTGTATTAATACTTGGGAAACCCATTCATTCAATCCTGTCTTTAACATAGTAACATTTCTTCTTAATCACCAACTCATTTTCTTATTGTGATATATTTTTATGTCCTGTTAGGTAATCTTATATAGTTTGTTTTATAGGATAGCCAAGTTTGCATAAGTCTCTTTAGTAACTTCTGACAAAGTGGTGGGTAAGGACTAGGCATATCCATTCACCTTCATGCACAGCCACACACTCATAGTTTGAATAAAATAGATACTCTCCAAGGGTTTCTTCAACTACAATGAATTAATTTATTGGGCCTCAACACCAAAAATTGATTTTCAGTTCTGACTTGATGAGAATCCTTGCTGTTTAACTTTGCCATTTGTTGTTAGTTTATTTCCAAAAAGTCAGGACTGTGATTTGAAGCTTTTCCTCTAAGCTTCTGTGATGGAGATGAATTTATCAAAGGAAGGTTGGGGATGTTATACTGTCATTTTGAGGAACATTAAAACCAAGTCATCAGAATCAAGAACTACTGAGAGTTAAGATCGATTTTCAAAAAAAGGAAAATAAAAGCAGAACTCAATTTGTCTTAAAAATTAAGGTTCTTAGGAACTCATTCAGATTGATAACTAGTGAATAATATAGATCTCATTTATGAGGAATTGTCTCTGGGTCAGTCATCTATGGGTATTATTTATAACTCCAAAGTAACACTGGAGGGTAGTTATTATTTAATCTTATTTTGTGTATGTTGATTAACTTTGCTGTGTAACAAACAACCCCCCAAATTAATGGCTTGAAACAACAAGAATCTCTTATGCCTCAGAATTCTGTGCATTCAAAAACTAGATCTTCTGTTATGAGTTAACTCAGCCAATCTCTGCAGTCAGCTGATACCTGGCACTAGATGGTCTTTAATGGCTTCACTCACATGTTCAGTCAAATAATTAGGCTTTTGGTCAGCGACCTTCAGCTTTCCTCTATGTGATTCGTCTGAAAGCCTAATTTGGGCTCATTCATGTTGTGGAATGAAATTAAAAAAAAAGAGAGAGAGAGAGAGGAAAAGACTTAGTGAGGAAATATTTTTCAAATCTCTGTTTGTGTTAAAATTTCTAATGTCCTCTTGGCCAAAGTAAGTCACATAGCCATGCCCAGGTCCAAGAGAAATAGAGCTATATTATGACAGGAGGAATAGCAAAGTTACATTTCAAAGATATGTGCTTCAGTCATCTCACATGCTAGTAAAGTAATGCTCAAAATTCTCCAAGCCAGGCTTCAGCAATACATGAACCATGAACTTCCTAATGTTCAAGCTGGTTTTAAAAAAGGCAGAGGAACCAGAGATCAAATTGCCAACATCTACTGGATCATGGAAAAAGCAAGAGAGTTCCATAAAAACCTCTATTTCTGCTTTATTGACTATGCCAAAGCCTTTGACTGTGTGGATCACAATAAACTGTGGAAAAATCTGAAAGAGATGGGAATACCAGACCACCTGACCTGCCTTTTGAGAAACCTGTATGCAGATCAGGAAGCAACAGTTAGAACTGGACATGGAACAACAGACTGGTTTTAAATAGGAAAAGGAGTATGTCAAGGCTATATACTGTCACCCTGCTTATTTAACTTCTATTTTATAATACATCATGAGAAACGCTGGACTGGAAGAAACACAAGCTGGAATCAAGATTGCTGGGAGAAATATCAATAACCTCAGACATGCAGATGATACCACCCTTATGGCAGAAAGTGAAGAGGAACTAAAAAGCCTCTTGATGAAAGTGAAAGAGGAGAGTGAAAAAGTTGGTTTAAAGCTCAACATTCAGAAAATGAAGATCATGGCATCCAGTCCCATCACTTCATGGGAAATAGATGGGGAAACAGTGGAAACAGTGTCAGACTTTATTTTTTGGGGCTCCAAAATCACTGCAGATGGTGATTGCAGCCATGAAATTAAAAGACTCTTGGAAGAAAAGTTATGACCAATCTAGACAGCATATATAAAGGCAGAGACATTATTTTGCCAACAAAGGTCTGTCTAGTCAAGGCTGTGGTTTTTCTTGGGGTCATGTATAGATGTGAGAGTTGGCTGTGAAGGAAGCTGAGCACTGAAGAATTGATGCTTTTGAGCTGTGATGTTGGAGAAGACTCTTGAGAGTCCCTTGGACTGCAAGGAGATCCAACCAGTATATCCTGAAGGAGATCAGTCCTGGATGTTCATTGGAAGGACTGATGCTAAAGCTGAAACTCTAATACTTTGGCCACTTCATGCAGAGAGTAGACTCATTGGAAAGACCCTGATGCGGGGAGGGATTGGGGGCAAGAGAAGGGGACGACAGAAGATGAGATTGCTGGATGGCATCATGGACTTGATGAACATGAGTTTGAGTTAACTCCAGGAGTTGGTGATGGACAGAGAGGCCTGGCATGCTGCGATTCATGGGGTCGCAAAGAGTCGAACACGACTGAGCGACTGAACTGAACTGAACTGATTGTGGTTATTTTGGGGGAAAAAAGTAAACTGAATGAAATATCTATCTATCACAAGAAACAAAATTAACTTATTTAGAGATACAGAGCTCAGACCAAGGCAAGAAAGTTTGACTTAAAAAACATGGTATTCAGACTTGCCTGGTGGCACAATGGATAAGAATCTGCCTGTCAGTTCACAGTACATGAGTTTGATCCCTGGTCTGAGAAGATCCCACATTCAGTGGAGCAACTAAGCCCAAGTGCCATAGCTACTGAACCCGAGCTCTGAAGCCCAGGGGCCACAAATACGGAGCCCACATGCCACAACTACTGAAACCGTGTGCCTAGAGCCCATACTCTGCAACAAGATAAGCCACTGCAGTGAGAAGCTTGTGCACTGCAACCCTACTTGCCACAACTAGAGAAAGCCCACACAAAGCAATGAAGACCCAGAGCAACCAAAAATAAATAAATAAATAAATAAAATAGTATTCTACAATCTAAGAGACTGACTAACAAGATAAAATAGCCAAGGCAGAATTGTAACACATCCCACAGAGAAGACTCTTACGTACAGTGTGCTTCTTAGCTGGTGTCTTTCTTCCACTGCGCCTATGTTTATGCTTTCTCTGAGCAAATGAGAATCTCTATATACAGATCACTTGGTTTACACAGTCTTTGTTCAAAACCTTATCTGGGTGTACACCTATGGGGATTCATGTTGATGTATGGCAAAACAAATACAATATTGTAAAGTAATTATAATTATATCCCATTTGTTTATTTTTGCTTTTATTTCCACTACTCTGAGAGGTGGATCATAGAGGATCCTGCTGTGATGTATGTCAGTGTTTTGCCTATGTTCTCCTCTAGGATTTTCATGGTTTCTGGTCTTATGTTTAGATCTTTAATCCATTTTGAGTTTATTTTTGTGTATGGTGTTAGAAAGTGATCTAGTTTCATTATTTTACAAGTGGTTGACCAGTTTTCCCAGCACCACTTGTTAAAGAGATTGTCTTTGATCCATTGTATATTCTTGCCTTCTTTGTCAAAGATAAGGTGTCCATAGGTGTGTGGATTTTTCTCTGGGCTTTCTATTGTGTTCCATTGATCTATATTTCTGTCTTTGTGCCAGTACCATACTGTCTTGATGACTGTGGCTTTGTAGTAGAGCCTGAAGTCAGGCAGGTTGATTCCTCCAGTTCCATTCTTCTTTC
>SJYQ01002029.1:1790305-1801481 GCA_006410935.1 Redunca redunca | reverse complement strand
CAATAAATGCTGGAGAGGGTGTGGAGAAAAGGGAACCCTCTTACACTGTCGATGGGAGTGCAAACTAGTACAGCCACTATGGAGAACAGTGTGGAGATTCCTTAAAAAACTGGAAATTGAACTGCCTTATGACCCAGCAATCCCACTGCTGGGCATACACACTGAGGAAACTAGAATTGAAAGAGACACGTGTACCCCAATGTTCATCACAGCACTGTTTATAATAGCAAGGACATGGAAGCAACCTAGATGTCCATCAGCAGATGAATGGATAAGGAAATTGTGGTACATATACACAATGGAGCATTACACAACCATTAAAAACAATACATTTGAATCAGTTCTAATGACGTGGATGAAACTGGAGCCGATTATACAGAGTGAAGTAAGCCAGAAAGAAAAACACCAATACAGTATACTATGTATGTATACTATATACTTATACCAATACAGTATAGTATACATATATATGGAGTTTAGAAAGGTGGTAATGATAACACTGTATGTGAGACAGCAAAAGAGACACAGGTGTATAGAACAGTCTTTTGTACTCTGTGGGAGAGGGAGAGGGTGGGATGATTTGGGAGAATGGCATTGAAACATGTATAATATCATTTAAGAAATGAATTGCCAGTCTAGGTTTGATGCAGGATACAGGATACTTGGGGCTGGTGCACTGGGATTACCCAGAGAGATGGTATGGGAAAGGAGGTGGGAGGGGGGTTCAGGATTGGGAACACATGTACACCCGTGGTGGATTCATGTTTATGTATGGCAAAACCAATACAGTATTGTAAAGCAAAATAAAGTAAAATTAAAAAAAGAAGAAAAAGAAAAGAAAATCTGAATTCTAAATAAATAAATAAAAATAAAGTAATTAGCTTCCAATTAAAATAAATAAATTTAGATAAAAAACAAAAAAACTTATCTACAGTGTTGTTCAACAGCCAAAATTCCATAAAGAGAGAACCAAACTCAAGTACTTGAAAGAGTCAGGCAGGTAATATAAAGTGTGAGCCTGACTAGATATACAACAAGGATGTAGAGTCTGAAGTAAGATGAATTATATGACTCATCTAAAAGTATCCAAGTTAAGGAAAAATATAATATTATGCTTCCCCCAATAAAAAATCTGCCTCAGAGTCAAACATAACCAAGGGCTACCTATTTGGTTTGTGACCTCTGTGCTGTTGTTCAGTCATGTCTGACTCTTTGCAACCCCATAGGCTGTAGCCCACCAGGCTCCTCTGTTCATGGGGATTCTTCAGGCAAGAATATCAGAGTGGGTTGCCATGCCCTCCTCTAGGTTGTGACCTCTGCCATATATTAATAAATACCTGCCTATCTTTAGCTGGAATTAGCAACATTCCAGAAGCAACAATTCCACCAGAGTGCTGCCCTTGTACAGCTGAGATGGGGATGTGTAAAAATCTCTCCACATTGTTCTCAAAAGAAATCCCAGTGGGTTTCTGATAAGGATGAGGTCACCAGCATATATACCTCTTCCCAGGGTCGTGGTGTTTGGTGCCTCCTGAGGAGGGATTGTCTGCCCAGGAGGCCTGAGGAATGTTCAGTCTACATGAGACTTCACTCCTAGCCCTGGAAGTGAGGGTTGGATATCCTGAACCCTGCCAGGTGGAGGAAAAGCCCACAAGAGAAAGAATTGAAAGTTCAGTTTGTCAACAGTCAAAGGGCAATGGAACACTGTGTGTTTTTTCCTATAAAACTGTGAGAAAACCAGGCATTTAATATCATCGTTTTAACTTCAAACCAATCAAACATTGGCAGTTTGGAATTGTTTTATTTTGAGGTTTTAGCTTATCTCTCTGGGATAAAAGCCTTTCCAAACTGGCTTTAACTAAAAATGTCATCAATCCCAGCTGCTCACTGGTGAGCAGAAACCGTGGTAACAGAAGGCCCCTTTTGATAGCCTTCTTCCATAATATCATCCAAATTTGCATGGCAAAGATGTGGGAGCTATTTATATGTTGATTATTACAGTGCTGCAGTTTATATTTTTCCCAGCACAGTTGAAAATTATATTTAGAAAGGCTGACATCATCTTTAAATATATATTATAGCTCTCATTTGGTAGAGATGGGCTGTCGAAATACATGCCACCTACTCAACTTCTCAGAAAAACGGCATGGATGTTTCACACATGGTTATATATAAATGCATACACTGGCAAAGAGCTGTGCTGGGACCTATAGGACTGGAAGGGAGTTCTGTGGGCTCTGGTTTTTGCCTTCTCAGTTTGTTTTCTATTTAAAAAGAAAGACTGGCAATGTGATTTCCTTATGAGAACATGGAATTTGTAGCCAAAATGTTCTAAATTCTGAATTCTAGCTCTGCTATAGAGTGGCCCTCTGATCTTAGAAACCTGGGGCATCAGTTTGTATTCTTACCTTTGGACTCAAACCAAACTATCAGCTATTCCTGAAGCCTGCCGACCTTCAGAGGGCAACCACACCACCCACTCTCTGGTTTTCAAACTTTCAAACTCCAACTGGAACTTAACCACTGACTCTCAGGTCTCCAGCTTTCTGATTCACCATGCAGATCTTGGGATGTGTTCTCCTCCATAATCATGTGACCAAATTTCTTACAATAAATCTCTTTCTACATCTACACATCCTATTGATTCTGTTCCCCATACATTCCTGTGTATGAATTCTTACTCATACACAGATTAACTGATTATGTGTTAAATTACAGAGAATAATTTATTGAGCCAGAAGATATTGTTCTTTTAGCTTCATTTTACTTACCCTAGTTGACAGATGAAGAAACTGAGACCTCCAGAAGCAAAGTCATGTATGTTAAGATCAGAGACATTATATGGTGGAAACAGGGTCTGAAATTTGGAAACATAATGCTATTTTTTAACCCATTTAACTACTCTTTTATATTGCCTAGAGGTTACATGCTAGATAAAAGTTAGCTGATGATCTAGCCCTGAGAAGCTTTGGGAAATCTGATGGTCACAGTGAAAGAGAATCAAGAAAATGACAATACACCAGCGTATGCCAGGGACAGGGCACAGGGAAAGCCATGGAACCTGTCAATGTAATTCTATGGAGTGTAGTTGGGACTGGGAAATGCTTTGTTTTCCCTGGCCTATAACCTAACCTCCACCCATCATCTAAATTGGACCTGGAATCTGACTTGGAATCTGACTGCTGATACCAATCAGATTTGTGTTTGCAGTTCTGTGGCACATCTGAGTGACCATAGCCCTAAAGGGATATCCATGACTGGAATGGCATCTAAAATGCTTTAAATTTATAAGAAGGCAAAATTAGAACTGTATTTCCCTTACTAGCTTTTAAATGTCAGGGTCCAAAATTTCACCAAAGGAGCTTCATGGCTTAGAGTGATTAAAATTTCACTTTGCTAATACAATAGGCCAATTTTCACACTTGAAATAAGAAGAGTCAGTTTTTCAAGGTCAATATACCTTTTTGAACGATAGTATGACCACCATCTTTAATAACTTGAAGCCTCTAAAAGACACTTAGATATTGTATTTTGCCGAATTTAAGTATTATGAAAAATTCTTCGAAAATCACTTCTCCAAGCATGGAAATGAAAATACAGCTGCAAGTGCTAAGAGTAGAGAGATGACATTTTATTCTTTATAAGTTAGTTGGCAAAAATTCAACTTTTACAAGCACATATGCCTGTCTCAAGCTTTTAAGGAGTCAGTTTTATGTTTCAGACTATTCTTTCTTCTTGCCTATTAAGCAAGCCTCAGTTTGAGCCAAGATCAGGTTTTATATGAAGCTCAAAAGTAAGTCATTTTATATAATATTTGCATAGGCATAATTGTTTCCACACACTCTATCCCAAACTACCCCTCCCCATAGCCTAGCACTGTAAAACTAATCTTTTTGAAATCTCACTCTAACCATGTCACACCTTTGTTCAAGAAAAAACAGTTCTGATTCATTAAACCAAAATGCTTCATCTTGGTACTCTTAGTTCTCACTAACCTGACCCTACTTTCCTTGTTAGTTATAATGAGAATGATACATTTTTTTTTAAAGGAGTATTTTCTGTTTATCTTTCATTTTGACTGCTGAAAACCAACACTTCAATAAACAACCCTGTCTTGCTATCTCTAGCTCAGAAACAATTGAGAATTCAGATGTGAGAGCCATGAAGATTCTCATAAAAGTATTAACATTATTACTAAAAAGTAGACAGAGAAAAACATGGCTTGTAATTGCTGCCATGTATTCAAACTTTCTTTCTCTCCCTTATTCTAACTTAACCATTCAACTGTAGATATTTCCTTGTAGGAGCAGACACAACCCTGGATAGCTCATCACCAGGTGAGTTAATGAGAGAAGACCAGAATTTCCCATCTCAGCAGAAATCTGACCCAAGTGTGAGGAAGGAGCTAAGTCAGTCTTTCCTGCTTGCTTCTCTCACACTCACAAATGCAAGAAATACACATATGGTAGGCATGGGTTAAAAGATAACAGGAGCATTTCTAATTCTATATCTGTATTAGCTTTTATTTGCTAAATTAAAAAAAAAATACCATAAACTTAGAGGTTTAAAACAACAGTTGTTTATTAGCTAAAATTATGTGAATCAGTCCTGCTCAGGGTCATCAGGCTGAAATCAAGTATTGGAAAAGATTCAAGTATTTGAATTCTTATCTGGAGGCTCTGGGGGAGAAAAATAGACTTCTAAGTTCAGTCTTGTTGCCAGAAGGATTCACTTCCTTGTCATTGTAGGTCTGAGGTCCTGGCTTCTTGAAAGCTGTCAGCCAGGGACTATACTCAGTTCCCAGAGGTCACCTTCATTCCTTGCTCCATGTTCCCTCCACTTGCATGTCAGCAAGGATACATGAAATATATCTTATGCTTTGGATCTCTTATTTATCTGTCTTTGACCTTGAGATTTTGAATAAACTTTTTATTTAAGAACATTTTTCTATATAGAGAATTGTTCAGGTAACACAAAGAATTCCAATAGACCCCACACTTAGGATTCCTAATTAATATCTTTCAGTAATATAGTATATTTGTCATAATTAATAAAAAACATGTTGTTATTAAGTGAAAGTGAAAATGTTAGTCGCTCAGTCGTGGCCGACTGGTTGAGATCCCAGGGACTGTAGCCCACCAGGATCCGCTGTCCAGGCAAGAATACAGGATTGGGTTGCCATTCCCTTCTCCAGGGGATCTTCCCCATCCAGGGATTGAACACTGGTCTCCTGCATTTCAGGCAGATGCTTTACCATCTCAGCCACCATAAACTCCATACTTAATCAGATTTCTTCTGTTTCTCTCAAATGTCCTTTTTCTGCTCTGGAATCCCATTAAGTATCCCACAATACATTCAATCTTCTAAGTTTCCTCTTGGCTGTAAAACTTCTCAGTTTTCTATGTTCATAATGACTTTGGCAATTTTGAGGATTACTAGCCAAGTATTTTGTATAATGTCCCTCTATAAGGATTGAACTAATGTTTTTCTCATGATTAGACTGGACTAATGAGTCTAGGGGTGGAAGATCACAAGAGTAATGTGCCATTCTCACCACATTATCAAGGGCAAAAGCTATCAATATGATTTACCTCTATTGATGTTAACTTCCATTGCTTTGTTTGAGGTTGTCATTGTCAGTAAAGTTACTATGTACTATCCCCTCGTTCCATACTATAGTGTTTGGAAGTGCCTTATTCTCCTTTTTCTTCATAGCATGGGTCATTCTCTGACATTAAATGATTATTTGCTCAAAATCTGTCTTTCCCATTAGAATGGAAGCTATTTCCCAAGCTATATGAAATGTACCTTTCATGAAGCACATGCTAAAAAAAAAAATATTTCTTGAATAAATTAGTAAAAACTTTTAGTTTGTAACATGGTCACCAAAGTGTTGCTAATTTGATTCACACATTTTACACTAGATTATAAACAATGCGAGTTGCTATTAATGTTTAATCTTGTCTCTGTTGTCATGTATGGATGTGAGAGTTGGACTATAAAGAAAGCTGAGTGCCGAAGAATTGATGCTTTCGAACTGTGGTGTTGGAGAAGACTCTTGAGAATCCCTTGGACTGCAAGGAGATCCAATCAGTCCATCCTAAAGGAGATCAGTCCTGGGTGTTCATTGGAAGGACAGAAGTTGAAGCTGAAACTCTAATAGTTTGGCCACCTGATGCAAAGAGCTAACTTATTTGAAAGGACCCTGATGCTGGGAAAGATTGAGGGCAGAAGGAGAAGGGGATGGCAGAGGATGAGATAGTTGGATGGCATCACCAACTCGATGGACATGGGTTTTAGTAAACAAACCCATGGACAGGGAGGCCTGGCATGCTGCGGTTCATGGGGCTACAAAGAGTTGGATATGACTGAGTGACTGAACTAAACTGAAGTGAACTGTTGTAAACTTGCCACTGGAAACAACATAATAGAATAGAAATAACAGACTTTGGGACCATACAGACTTTCAAATTCAAACTGCTATGCGCTACTTTTGTGATCTAAGCAAATTTCTCTGAATTTCAGTTATAATACCAGAGAAAACAGTGCATGATTTTCATCAAGTAAATTTGGGTTAGATCTTAGACCCACTACTTACTAGTATGATATTAGACCATTTTCTAAATAGTTTCAGTGACCTCAGAAACTTCTGGAGTTTCAGTGACCTCATCTGTAAAATGGGAATAATAATACATTTTCCCACATAGAGTAGTCATAAGGTTAAATGAGCAAATACATAGAAAACACCTAGCTTGGTGATGGGCAATCTATTTGCACTCAGTAGATTTTATTAATGCCAATACCTTTATGCATATCAATAGAATAAAATAATTGTATCATCAATATCAATACAAATTTTATGGTACATACTATGTTATTAAATGATATACACTATCTTTCTATATTTTTTATTCAGACTAAGCATAGAGCTAGANGTGCTGTGATTCATGGGGTCGCAAAGAGTCGGACACGACTGAGCGACTGAACTGAACTCAACTGAATAATATAGACTAATTAATACATTAATTAAAACACATTGAATATATTGAAACCCACGGTGTTACTCGGAAAAGAAAGACAGGAGGGAAGGAAGGGAGGGAAGGAAACTCATTTAACTTTTCAAATGACATAATGTCTATGATATTCTTTAAAATACATAGGTACATAAGGTTATAAAAAAGACAAAAGAGATAAAGTAAACAAATATGATAAAATCTTGGTAATTGTTATATCTGGGTAATATGTGGCAATACTTCAAACCAGTTTAACTCTCAAGTATGTTTGACAATTTTCATTAAAATTAAAAAGAAAAAAGTAAAACCCCTTCCTCTCTGGAGCCTGAACCTATCACTAGAGGGACACTCACTGTTCTTAGGGACCACATATCTGACTGAAGTATCCAGATTTGGTCCTAGATCTGAATCAAGACCAGGGTCCCCATGTTCCTCATCAGGCTTCTTATTTTCCCATCTTTTCTTTAGTCCTGGAAACCATATATTTTCACAGTGTTCATTCTACTAATGACTTCATACTGATCTCACATCTTGACTATCTGAGTTGTCATGAAAGCATCACATTGCTCAAAACAGCCCTGATTTCTGCTCCTTGTACTCATTCCAGGGCTAAATCATGGACTGTGATAATCAAGGAAGAATTTACTGAAGACCTAGAAGGGTAGAATAGTTTCTACTTCTAGAGAGTCAGATATTGTCATTCCAGATAGAAGAGGGAAAAACAATGACCCAAATACATCCATGTGCCCAATACAACTTAGAGATAACCAAGAGGCCTATTTGTTTATCAATTATAATAAATATGTTGCAAGCTAATATTAATTGAATTCAGTTTACACTAGGCACATGGGTGAGGCCCTTACATTCATGATCTTATTTATTTATTGCTATAACTCCTCAAGGTGGTCATTATTAATATTTTTTATTTTATAATGCTTAATCAGCTTGAAAAAGTAAAACAGGTACCAAGTGAAGGAGTCAGGATTTGACCCCAAAGGCCACATTTTGGTAAGAAATAGAGAAAATAAAACTTAACATTCTCTTTTATGTATAGAAAGCATTTTTTTTTCTTAAATGATAAGGACCTTTTTTCTTTCATTTGTTTAACCATTTTTGATTCATCATCTGCTATGTGTCAGTTCCAAAGCCAAGATTAGAAGAGTGGTAACTATGATCTAGCCTCAGCTTTCACAGAGGTCAAAATCTAGGTGGTGAGACTGATACACCAATAGACAATCAGAATGCTATAATATAGGTGTTAAAATTGAGGCATAGAAAGTGGTCATTTTTATTGCTTTTGCAGTTTGCCTGCAAGTCAGACTTTAGTATAAGGACTAAAATGGAAGTATTTATGAAAGGTGTAATTGAAGGAAAAATTAAATGGTAGTATGAAATAGAGTTGGAGAAAATAGTTTTGAGATGGCATAGGGTAAGAAAATGCAATAGGACCTCAGCAAGACAGATAGTGGCAGATATAAGCAAGAAAGAAGCGTCTGTAGAAGTCAGAGCTCAGAGGGTGAGGAAAAGCAAGGAGCTGTGTCTCTCAAGGTGACTGCGGACCTGATATTGATGGTTTCACCCAGGACATCCAATCCCTCTTTTATAAGGCACAAGAAATATTCAGCCAGACAAATTAGAAGAAGGTGGTCATTTTGCACAAAGCCTTGCTACAGTCTTTTAGACCAGTGTCCAACATTGAGCATAAACTTTGGGATAAACTATTAAAAGATAATATTTTATTGAAACAATTATTTTTTTTCCAATTAAGGGTTAGCATCCATATACATGGTCTCTATTTTTGTCTTGGAATTTGAAAGGAATACAAATCACCACATGGCTTCATAAGTAGTAGTCCCTTCAGGATGCCACCTGAGTCCTTGGCAAGCACAGTTACTGCTTCTGATGCCAACCCTGGATACAGTAGATAGAGAGACTAATAGGAATTGCTGTTTCCAACCCTCTCGAAAGTTTCCAAGCTGTCTTTGGCATCTGTTCCATGCACGTTCCTTTGGCAGCTAGGGAGTAAGGGATTTTGAAGATACTATTAACATTTTTTTGTCAATTAGGAAATGTGTGATCAAATAATTGCTCTAAATTCTTCAAGATGGCCTAATTCAAAGAGCTGGAACAAAGCAATGGAAGTCTAGCTATATTCACCATAGGAGTATGGCTTATTTATAGAATGGTGTTAAACCAAAAATCTAAATTTTGAAAGTTCTAAGGTGTTTGTTTGACCACATGACTCAGAAAAATCTGCTTATTTGTAGATATTTTATCCACACAGGCTCGTGGCAAAATAAACCATTCTATTTTCTCCATATGTACTCTGGGATGCCCTACTTCAGGGCTTATAATGGTGTTCTTTCTTCCACAGAGAAGCCTGTTTCTTTCTTCTCAACAGTTCTAAATGTTGCTTACTTCATCCACACCTAGATTAATTCCTAACTTTTCCATGTAGCAGTTAGGTGACCTTGGCCAAATCTCTCAACCTCTTTGCAACCTCAGCTTCCCCATCTGAAAAATGTACCTAACATAGAATCACATAAGGATTACATGAAGCATTTACTAATAATAAATGCTTAATAACTTTCACCTATTATTTTATTATAAGTTACTGTGATATTAGTAGCATGCTCTATTTTCATTACTGTGATAGAGTCCTTTCTTATTCTCTATGGAGCAATCCTTTGCCTGCTCTAAATTTGCATTGCAATATACCTGCACCCTTGTCGTGGAGTGTGTCATTTCTTACTTTAGGTATTAATTAATATATACATATCCTATCTCTCCTGTAACTTGTGGAGATCAATATCCATGTTTGATTCACCTGCATGTCTATGTTTTCTAGAATGGTGATATGCTTAGGGGAATGACTTAAAGCCCTTAAAAATACTTATTCATAGATATCTGATCTCCTTCACATTTTGAAAACAATTACCAAATAATATGTCTAGGTAAGTTAAGGTATCTCAGTGGGACCACCAGCTACTCTTGTTAAGATGGTCCTGAAGTCTCCTGTCTGACTTCCTTGACCCCAAGCCTGGTCCCTCCAGCCACACTCTCTGGACAGAATGATTTTCCAAAGGCACAAATCATGAAGTTACTCACTGGCTTTATTTCTTTCAATGGCATTCCACGATCACTGCAAATGTCAGTATTGGCATAAGAGAAATTTCATTATCTTCTGACTTCTACTCCCTGTTTTCCAGCCTCATCCCTCATCATTCTCTTTATTTCTTACAATATGAGGACTACATACTGAACTACTTAAAACAAGACATTTTCCAGACTCTTTCTACCCTCTTGCTCTGTGTACTTCTTTTTTTGTCTGTAATAAACTACTTACCACTTTCCACTGTCATCTAGCTAACTGTGACTCATCCTTTAGAATTCAGTATAAATGGAACCACATCATCTCACTGAGAAAGTCTTTCCAGTCCTCTATTTTGGTGATTTCTCTGTCTTATATGCTGTCTTGCCTCCCTGTGTGTATCACGATCATAACATTTAAAGCACTGTATTAAATTGTATCTTACATATAGGTTTTACATCTCATATTCTGAAGTCCTTGATCTAAAATGCCCTCAGTCATCTTATTCATCTTCCAGAGGTTCCCTTCTGAGAAATATAAGACTTTCAATAATCTAGAATGTACCTCACTACTTTCTACCCTCACATCCACCCAGTTTTCCCCCCATATTTAGCTAAAACCACTGCATAAAATTTCCTTCAGATATCAAGCTATTTAATGTGCTTTCATGTCCTGACTCATCCTATAAAACCCATTCCACCATTATTCTCTTAACCGAAATTTATCCTGTATTGGTCATGTACACCATGGTTTCTCAACCTGGAAACTGTTGCATTTTAGACCAGCTAGTTGTTCACTTTGAAGGCTGCCCCATATGCTTTCCTTTCTTTGCACTGCACACCTGTAGTATCCCTGCCCAACTGTGGCAAACAGAAATGCCTCCAAACGTTGCAAAATATCACCAGTGGGGCAAAATGACTCTTGATTGAGACTGTAATCTAATCCATAATATATTAGAACTTTGAGTTTGTCTGCCTGCTTACAGTGATTAATGGGTTTAGTCTGGTACAAGGAAGAGAGTCTTTTATTGATAGTGTTATTACTGATAAAAATTTATATGATTAGAACCTAG
>SJYQ01002029.1:1751410-1790299 GCA_006410935.1 Redunca redunca | reverse complement strand
AAAAAAGATTTAATAGATTAAAAAATTCAAATCAAAATTTTTTCATTTGTTGAAAAATACAGAAGGTGAGAACTCAAGAGTATTATAATGTTGTCATTATAAGTAATAAGCAGGGAGCATGAATGATAGATAATGGAAAATCAACCTAAAATAAAAATTGCTGAAGAGTTAAGGTTGTGAATAATTTTCAATTAATTTAATGCTCTTTTGCATTCATGTCAATAGTCTCAATTACATCAAAATTTATTAATTTTTTCCAACATTAAACTACACTATGAATTATACTTATTTATTTCATGACCTGGCTAGGGGAACAAGGGATAGTCAGTTTTTCAATTTAATCCAATATCAGGGACTTTTATAAAATTCAAGAAGGATTAGGGACCTTCTTCCATGTGCCTAACTCTTTAAGAAAATTTTAGGACTTTGTCCTGTGCTCAAGGTGTTTAAATTCTAATGGTTGTTCGGTATTAAAAGAAAGACTGGGGGAGGGGGTCGGTCCATGCAGTTCTAGAGGCTTCACAGGAAAAGTAACGTAGATAGTTGATTTAGAACAATGAGTAGTAATCTTTAGGTAGATGAGGCTATTGGAATGTAACAGAGGATAACAACAGAATGCAAATAAATGCATGACTTCCTTACTAAAAGAGAAAAAAAAGAAAGGTCTTGCTATAAGAAACTCAGCAAAATAGAGAATTTAAATTGTCACAAGCTTCTTCTTTCTTTGAAGACTGGTTACAAACATTCTGTAAATGGGAAGGGGTGCACTGACCATGCTTTAGGTAACTCTCTTGCAGCACAAATAGCACTATGAGTCATATCATTTGAGTAAGCTTATTCTATCAGAATTTTTGAGACTCTAAACCAGAGGATAACATTGTGTATGATGAAGGTAGGAAAGGAATTAGGGAAAAATATTTCTTCCCTATAGTGAATGGGTCTTACTATTTCCTTTTAAGCCAATATTTGAGTGAGACTTACATGAAAACTCTCTGTATTATCCTCACAACTTTTCTGTAAATTTAAAACTATCCTACAGTAAAATATATATTTGAAAAGAGGCTTTAAAAAATCATGAAAAAAAGAATGACCCGAACAATGGAGGTCAGCAGAAGGGTATAGTTAGGCAGGGCAGGCTGCTGAAACACTGGATGGTGATTGAGTTCCTTGTGTTTTTGCAATTATAGATCCCTTATCCTCACCCCCTCCATGATCCCTTTCTTACCACATGTGCCCTTGCTCTCACTTCCTCCTATTACTAATTAGGCTGTTTTATGTGAATTTCAGCATGCAATATTTCATATTTAATAACCCTGCATCAGAAGAAATGGGAAGTCAGAGAGGCTGGAATTTATTGCCAGGTGTTCTGGACAGCATCTGGAGCATTTATAGAGAACCCACAAAATTCCTCAATACCCTGAGGAATTTAAAAGCCACACTTTCAGGAATCCAGTAAGTTTCAGCTGAGAATCCTATAAATACCCCAGGACAAGGGCTATACCCTGATCAAGCTCATTCACTGGGTATTCAGGCGACAGGAAGTTGACATTCAGGGGTGCTCATAACTGGCCTTTGCATTTAGCACCTTGTTAACATAAATTGAGGAAGTTCACACCTCTAATCTCTTGTTACTAATGTCAGCCTGCTAGTATCCGAACTCAATAAGGTGGGGTTAGCTTGCTGAAAAAGCTTGTTTTTCTCAACAGGAGGAAAAGAATCTAAATGTTCAACTGAAAAGACATGGAATCTAACATGAGATGTATCTTAAATTTGTGTGTGTGTGTGTGTAGAGGGGGGCAGTCTCCAAAGCTGAAGGTTAAAGTCATAAAATCACTCAGGTCATCACTCAGTCTTTATGATTTGTCTTTTTAAAACATCACTTCACATTCTTTCTTCTTGTATCTCATAATACAGCCAAGCTAACTAATATGGTGCACAAACATATATATATATATATATATATATATATATATANTACACACATACCCATGCTGCCCCTCTTTTTTGCTCATAATTTACCCATGACCTCAAGGAGCACTTTTTGTATTGTCGAAAGTCTAAATCCCACCTTAAAACGCCTGTTCAAATTCATTTAACATTATCCAAGGGATTTACATTTGCATTTCCTTGTAATCTTCCTTACTCCTTCAAAAATTATTGGTCATTTCCATCTGCATTTATTATTTTAAAAAAATGACATTCAAGTTGCGTCACTTATTTTTCCTTAGCCAAATACATGCTTCTTGCAGACAACTAGGTCAAATTCCTTTATTCTAGCCATGCTGAAGATAGTGCTGGTATTAGTGATGGCACTCCCAGAAAAGAAAGTCACCTTTTGTAAAGCTTCCTGTTGGGGGCATTAGGATGGCAATTACAAGTGATAACTGTTTAAGCCAGAAATAAGCCTCTCAAAAACACCTCTATTTGGGTCTTTATAAAGGCAGTATATGAGCCATCTAAAAAGGGAGGAACAAGATCTTCAGAATTAAGGCAGAATAGGATTCCCTCCCCCAGACAAGACCCCAATAAAATGAATAAAAATATATATAGATTAGAAAGGAAGAAAATCTTATAAACAGCAACCAAACATGGAAAAGGAAATCATCTAACACTTCAGAAATTAGAGGTCATGAAACAAAATAGAAATCTATATAGTAGCTTAAAGTGTCTGTGTATCTCAGCACAACTGTTAATCTTAGATGCCTTACTAACAAGCTCACAGATCCTAAGAATTCTCAGCATCACCTCAATGTTTTGCATATAGCAAACTCCTTGGGAACCCATAAATTTCTTCTGCTTTTACTGGGGAGATATGGATGTGGTCCCTAGAAAAACTGTTTAAAGAAGGAAACTCATGAATCCAGAGCTACTTTGAATTGGGGGGATAATGCAAAGCACAGTGGCAACTATGCCATGAGAATGGATTTGACTTCTGTCTCTTTAAGAATTTTTCACAGTTTGTTGTGATCCACACAAAGGCTTTAGTGTAGTCCATGAAGCTGAAGTAGATGCTTTTCTGGAATTCCCTTGCTTTCTCCATGATCCAGTGAATGCTGGCAATTTGATCTCTGGTTCTTCTGCCTTTTCTAAGCCCAGCTTGTACATCTGGAAGTTCTCAGTTCATATATTGCTGTCAAGGGTTTTGAGCATAATCTTGCTAGCATGTGAAGTGAGCACATTTGTACAGTAGTTTGAACGTTCTTTGGCATTGCCCTTCTTTGGAGTTGGAATGAAAACAACTTTTCCAGTCCTGTGACCACTGTTGAGTCTTCCAAATTTGTTGACATATTGATTGCAACACTTTAACAGCATCATCTTTTAGGATTTTAAATAGCTCAGCTGGATTTCTGTCGTATCCACTAGCTTTGTTCATAGTAATGCTTCCTGAAGCACACTTAACCTCATACCCCTGTATATCTGGCTCTAGATCAGTGACCATACTATCATGGTTATCCAGGTCATTAAGACCTTTTTTTTGTAGAATTCTTCCATGTATTCTTGCCAACTCTTCTTAATCTCTTCTGCTTCTGTTAGGCAATTACCATTTTTGTCATTTATTGTGTCTGTCCTTGCATGAACTATTCCTTTGGTATCTTCATTTTTCTTGAAGAGATTTCTAGTCTTACCCATTCTATTATTTTCCCCTATCTTTGCACTGTTCATTTAAGAAAGCCTTCTTATCTCTTCTTGCTATTCTCTGGAACTCTGCATTCAGTTGGGTATATCTTTCCCTTTATCCCTTGCTTTTCACTTCTCTTCTTTCATCAGCTATTTGTAAAGTTTCCTCAGACAACCAACTTTGTCTTCTTGCATTTCTTTTTCTTTGGGTTAGTTGTGGTGCATCCTGTACAATGTTAGGAACCTCTGTCCATAGTTCTTCAGGCACTCTGTTTACCAGATCTAATCCCTTGAATCTATTCATCACCTCTACTGTATAATCATAAGAGATTTGATTTAGGTCATACTTGAATCGTCTAGTTGTTTTCCCTACTTTCTTCCATTTAAGCTTGAGTTTTACAGTAAGAAGCTCCTGATCTGAGCCACAGTCACCTCCAGGTCTTGTTTTATGCTGACTGTATAAAATTTCTCCATCTTAGGTTGCAAAGAACATAATCAATCTGATTTTGATATTGACCATCTTGTGATGTCCCAGAGTAGAGTTGTTTTGTGTTGTTGGAAAAGAGTGTGTGCTATGACCAACTTACTCTCTTTACAAAACTGTTAACTTTGCCCTGCTTCATTTTGTACTCCAAGAACAAACTTGCCTGTTACTCTAGGTATCTCTTAACATTCAACTGCTTTTGCATTCCAATATCTTATGACAAAAGGACTTTTTTTTTTTTTGGTATTCGTTCTAGAAGGTCTTGTAGATCTTCATAAAACCAGTCTACTTCAGCTTCTTTAGTATCAATGGTTGGGGCATAGACCTGGATTACTGTGATGTTGAATAGTTTACCCTGGAAATAAACTGAAATCATCCTTTCATTTTATTTCAAATTATTTTGTTGACTATGAAGGCTACTTTATTTCTTCTAAGTGGTTCTTGCCCACAGTGGTGGATATAATAGTCATCTGAATTAAATTTGCCCATTCCCATCCATTTTAGTTCACTGATTCCTAAGATGTTGAGTTCAATCTTGCCATCTTCTGCTTGATCATGTCCAATTTGCCTTTATTCATGGACCTAAGATTTAGGTTTCTACACAATATTTTACAGCATTGGACTTTACTTTCACCACAGACACATCCACAACTGAGCATCATTTCTGCTTTGGTTCAGCCACTTCATTCTTTCTGGAGCTATTAGTAACTGCCCTCTGCTCTTCCCTAGTAGCATATTGGACATCTTCTGTTCTGGGAGGCTCATCATCCGGTGTCATACCACTTCATGGGCCACAGCTTTGTTGTAGCTGAGGAACTTGCATATCTCAATGAATTATGTGCCATGCTGTGCAGGACCACCCCTGATGGATGGGTCATAGTGAAGAATTCTGACAAAATTGGTCCACTGGAGGAGGAGTAAATGAAAGACCACTCCAGTATCCTTGCCTCGAGAACCCCATGAACAGTATGAAAAGGCAAAAAGATATGACATATGTGAATACTTATTTCGAAGTTCAGCCAGGCTATATACACAAGTCAGTTAAGAAACAATCATATATGAAGGATAATAAATAGTGTAGAAGACTACCTAGCTTGTATATTGTTTATTTAATTAGGTTTTCTGGCATCCCTGCCAAATCTGGTTTTCATGAAAGATCATTTATTTCATCATTGGCTGACACTGGAATCTATTTAGGCAACTGTGTTATGGATTTATATTCCACTAAACTGTCACACTGTTTTAAGTGACCTGATCTTACACGGAGTCTGTTGAAAATGAAGATTGAGTGTGTCGGTATTCTAGATAGAGATACCACTGTACTAGGAATGTTATGCATTTTCTTACCATGTTTTCTCTAAAATTAACCCTGGACCTGAGGCATGCAGAGGAACATTATCACTTTAACTTTATTTAGATCCATGGATTCAATAGGGTGACAGCAACTTATTTCAAATGTAAAAATATCATCTGCATAGATAAACTCTATTCCCTTGCCAAACAAAATTCCATTAACTAACTTAAATTGGACTTAATAACAATCACACAAACCAATTAGTTTCAATTTTTAACCCCATTAGGAGTATTATTCATCATGGTATTGCCAGATAGAGTTGTGCTTCTTCTGACTTTCAATGGCTTAAATAAATATAACCTGAGGTGCTAATTATACAATGATGATGCAGACACTTCAAGATGACTTTCCTTAACATAGATAGAATCTTTGGAAAATAGATTTTTTTCCATAAAATGTCCTTAGTCCACACTGCATTTTCTCATTTTATAATTTAAAGTGAGTTTGAGTGTCTAACATATAATTGAATCTACAGTGACCTGTGGGCTTTCTTGATAATTATTTCTTTCCATGCAAATCCAGATAACCTTTATTTTTCCATTCTCTGCAAAATCCATGGCTTACCAAGTGCTCTTATCTTGTGTAGTTTTATCCTTCATAGTTCACAGAGGGAAATTTGGTGTCCCCATAGCATGTGATCTGATTCTGGATCTCTATTATGTATTAGTGCTCCAGGGCTTCGTGCTAAACTCTTTTAACCTGTCTATAGTATTTCCCAGTGTGATCTCATGTTCGCAGTACCATCTGTGTGCTTATCAGTAACTATAGCCAGAACCTCCTTAGTAAACTCTAAGCTTGTATATCTTACAACTGACTCACATCTCCGGTCTGATATGGTTAAATGAACCTATCTGCTGACCAAGACAATAGAGCCAGATAGCCTAAGTGATTAACTTAGATACGAAGGACTCTGGCAACTAATAAACACTCAATGTGTGTGAATCATTATTATTTGTTATTATTACTGAGGAGTTGTTGAATACAATGCAAACTTTGTGTTCTTCTTCCCTGAGAAACTGGGGAAATTATACAACTAGATATAAAAAAGAATAGCTCCCTACCACTATATCCTTTTATTTTGTAGTGTTCTTCAGGTTTCCTTCAAGTGGCTCCCTGCTTTTGCTTTCTCATCATTTAGTCTACAAGTCTTATTCACTCTGATATTACGTGGAATCCAAAATCAACACTGAAAACCAGTGTATTTCAAAGGACGATTCATGTACATTATGTCTGTGGCTACTTTCATGCTACAATAGCAGAGTTGAGTAGTTGCAAAAGAGATCATATGACCAAAAAGACTGAACATATTTGCTATTTTATCCTTATTGAAAAAGGCTCCAGAATCATTCCTGCTCTAAAACTTTCTCTAAAACCTGCATCATAGCAATTATTATCATATGCTCAAATAAGTATCAATTTAGTTTCAGTGAAACATGTTACATACATGAATGGTAATTATTTGAACTTTTCTATTTTAAACTTATCTTGGTTTAATAGTTGCATAAAATCTATGCACATGAAAAGTTCATGTATTTTTGCTTACAAATTCAAATATTATATTATAAATAATTTAGGGACATATAAGGAGTCTAAGAGCACTCTCAAATTTGAGAAACTCTTCACTAATTATCTAAAAATTCTGGCTGTCATGATTCTGAGCTGGCACTGGGCTTTGCAAGTCTTCTCTGAGCTTCATATCTACTCTGGCTTTAAAATAGCAGCTTTTCCAACTATTTTTCATGAAGGACATGCTTTTATTTTTCCCTAATCCATCACAGACTGAATCTCTTTAGAATAAAATAATAATTTAAAAAAATGTTCATACACTTAGTTGGGATGATGATGTGAAATTTGCTATAAAAGTTTGTAAATGTGTTCTTTCAATTTCTGTACTCATCAAAATATCAGTTAAACACAGGGGCATTGCACTACAAGATTTATGTGGGGTATGAAAGTCCTAAAATGAGATGAGAAGGAGGGATTGTCCCTGAATTTAAGAATCATCTGGACTCCTAGAGTGAACTCAAGAAAGAATAAATTCCTCACTATTCTTTGGGACAAATACTCAAGACCCTTAAATTTATGTTGCAAAAAATCTAGGTTTGGGGACTAAAAGCAATGCATCTTCAGCAATACTTGTCAAAGTATATTAGCTTACAACTAGATTCATGTATTCATTCATTAATTTAAATAATTTTTGAACAAACAAGATGTTCCAGACACTATTCTAGTTACTGGGGATACAGGCTTGAGCAAGAGAAAAATCTCCACACGCATATAGTTTATACTGTAGTAAAAGAAACTGGAAAATAAACAAGCAAATGAACAAGAAAAGATTTAGAACACTGATTAGTGTTATGCAGAGTGATTCGACAGACATAACAGAGTGACATTTTTTGTTTAGGTAGCCAAGAATATGCTAAAATATGAATGATAAAGAAGAACTAGCCATAATTAGGGAAAAGCATTAAGGGATTAAAAAAAAAGGAAGTGGAATGTTCTCAATGTAGCAATAATCTTGAGAAATTAGAAGAGCAGAAAGAAGGTCTTTGTGGCTAAACTGTTGTATGTATGTAGTAAGAAAAGTAGTAAAATAAATTCACAAGGTAATTGGAGGACAAATAACATAGAGTTCTATATGCAAGTTAAAGGAAATTGGAATTTAATCCAAGATTAGTGGAAAGAATCATCACTTTGCCAACAAAGGTCCATATAGTCAAAGCTATGGTTTTTCCAGTAGTCGTGTACAGATATGAGAGTTGGACCCTAAAGAAGGCTGAGCACCAAAGAAATTATCCTTTTGAACTATGTTGCTGGAGAAGACTCTTGAGAATCCTTTGGACTGCAAGGAGATCAAACCAGTTAATCCTAAAGGAAATCAGTCCTGAATATTCATTGGAAGGACTAATGCTGAAGCTGAAACTCCTATACTTGGGCCACTGATGCAAAGGGCCAACTCATTGGAAAAGACCCTGATGATGGGAAAGATTGAGGGTAGGAGGAGAAGCTGACAACAGAGGCTGAGATTGTTAGAGAACATCACTGACTCAATGGCCATGAATCTGAACAAACTCTGGGAGATATAGATGGGAACAGTGGAATGAAAACAATGACAGACTTTATATTCTTGGGTTCAAAAATCACTGCAGATGGTGACTGCAGACATGAAATTAAGAGATATTTGCTCTTTGGAAGAAAAGTTTTGACAAAACTAGACATCATATCTGAGTTAAATTCTAGGAAGTAGCAAACATTCTAGGAATCAGCGAACTAAAATGGACTGGAATGGATGAATTTAACTCAGATGACCATTATATCTACTACTGCAGGCAGGAATCCCTCAGAAGAAATGGAGTAGCCATCATGGTCAACAAAAGAGTCCAAAATGCAGTAATTGGATGCAATCTCAAAGATGAAAGAATGATCTCTGTTCATTTCCAGGGCAAACCATTCAATATCACAGTAATCCAAGTCTATGCCCCAACCAGTAACACTGAAGAAGCTGAAGCTGAATGGTTCTATGAAGACCTACAAGACCTTTTAGAACTAACACCCAAAAAAGATGTCCTTTTCATCATAGGGGAATGCAATGCAAAAGTAGGAAGTCAAGAAACACCTGAAGTAACAGGCAAATTTGGCCTTGGAATATGGAATGAAGTAAGGCAAAGACTAATAGAGTTTTGCCATGAAAATGCACTGGTCATAGCAAACACCCTCTTCCAACAACACAAGAGAAGACTCTACACATGGACATCACCAGATGGTCAACACAGAAATCAGACTGATTATATTCTCTGCAGCAAAAGATTGAGAAGCTCTATACAGTCAACAAAAAAAAAAGACCAGGAGCTCACTGGCTCAGATCATGAACTCCTTATTACCAAATTCAGACTCAAATTGAAGAAAGCAGGGAAAACCACTAGACCATTCAGGTATGACCTCAATCAAATCCCTTAAGATTATACAGTGGAAGTGAGAAATAGATTTAAGGGCCTATATCTGATTGAGTGCCTGATCAACTATGGACTGAGGTTCATGACATTGTACAGGAGACAGGGATCAAGACCATCCCCATGGAAAAGAAATGCAAAAAAGCAAAATGGCTGTCTGGGGAGGCCTTACAAATAGCTGTGAAAAGAAGAGAAGCAAAAAACAAAGGAGAAAAGAAAGATATAAGCATCTGAATGCAGAGTTCCAAAGAATAGCAAGAAGAGATAAGAAAGCCTTCTTCAGCGATCAATGCAAAGAAACAGAGGAAAACAACAGAATGGGAAAGACTAGAGATCTCTTCAAGAAAATTAGAGATATCAAGGGAACATTTCCTGCAAAGATGTGCTCGATAAAGGACAGAAATGGTATGGACCTAACAGAAGCAGAAGATATTAGGAAGAGATGGCAAGAATACACAGAAGAACTGTACAAAAAGGATCTTCATGATTCGGATAATCACGATGGTGTCATCACTCATCTAGAACCAGACATCTTGGAAAGTGAAGTCAAGTGGGCCTCAGAAAGCATCACTACCATCAAAGCTAGTGGAGGTGATGGAATTCCAGTAGAGCTATTTCAAATCCTGAAAGATGATGCTGTGAAAGTGCTGCACTCAATATGCCAGCAAATTTGGAAAACTCAGCACTGGCCACAGGACTGGAAAAGGTCCGTTTTCATTCCAATTCCAAGAAAGGCAATACCAAAGAATGCTCAAACTACCGAACATTTGCACTCATCTCACATGCTAGTAAAGTAATGTTCAAAATTCTCCAAGCCAGGCTTCAGCAATACATGAACTGTGAACTCCCTGATGTTCAAGCTGGTTTGAGAAAAGGCAGAGGAACCAGAGATCAAATTGCCAACATCTGCTGGATCATGGAAAAAGCAAGAGAGTTCCAGAAAAACATCTATTTCTGCTTTATTGACTATGCCAAGGCCTTTGACTGTGTGGATCACAATAAACTGTGGAAAATTCTGAAAGAGATGGGAATACCAGACCACCTGCCTCTTGAGAAATCTGTATGCAGGTCAGGAAGCAACAGTTAGAACTGGACCTGGAACAACAGACTGGTTCCAAATAGGAAAAGGTGTACATCAAGGCTGTATATTGTCACCCTGCTTTAACTTCTATGCAGAGTACATCATGAGAAACGTTGGACTGGAAGAAACACAAGCTGGAATCAAGACTGCCGGGAGAAATCTCAATCACCTCAGATATGCAGATGACACCACCCTTATGGCAGAAAGTGAAGAGGAACTGAAGAGCCTCTTGATGAAAGTGAAAGAGGAGAGTGAAAAAGTTGGCTTAAAGCTCAACATTCAGAAAACGAAGATCATGGCATACGGTCCCATCACTCCATGGGAAATAGATGGGGAAACAGTGTAAACAATGTTAGACTTTATTTTTTTGGGCTGAAAAATCACTGCAGATGGTGATTGCAACCATGAAATTAAAAGATGCTTACTCTTTGGAAGAAAAGTTATGACCAACCTAGATAGCATATTGAACAGCAGAGACATTACTTTGCCGACTAAGGTCCGTCCAGTCAAGGCTATGGTTTTTCCTGTGGTCATGTATGGATGTGAGAGTTGGACTGTGAAGAAGGCTGAGCGCCGAAGAATTGATGCGTTTGAACTGTGGTGTTGGAGAAGACTCTTGAGAGTCCCTTGGACTGCAAGGAGATCCAACCAGTCCATTCTGAAGAAGATCAGCCCTGAGATTTCTTTGGAAGGACTGATGCTAAAGCTGAAGCTCCAGTACTTTGGCCACCTCATGCGAAGAGTTGACTCATTGGAAAAGACTGTGATGCTGGGAGGGATTGGGGGCAGGAGAAGAAGGGGACGACCGAGGATGAGATGGCTGGATGGCATCACTGACTCAATGGATGTGAGTCTGAGTGAACTCCGGGTGTTGGTGATGAACAGGAAGGCTTGGCTTGCTGCGATTCATGGGGTGGCAAAGGGTCGGACACGACTGAGAGACTCAACTGAACTGAACTGACTGAGACATCATATTAAAAAACGGAGATGTTTGTTTGCTGACAAAGGTCCATCTAGTGAAATCTATGGTTTTACAGGTAGTCATATATGGAGGACCATAAAGAAAGCTGAGTGCTAAAGAATTGTTGCTTTTGAACTGTGGTACTGGAGAAGATGCTTGAGTCCCTTGGATAGCCAGGAGATCAAACCAGTCCAACCTAAAGGAAATCAGTCCTGGGTGTTCATTGGAAGGACTGATGCCGAAGCTGAAGCTCCCATATTTTGGTCACCTGATGAGAAGAACTAACTCATTGGAAAAGTCCCTGATACTGAGAAAGATTGAAGGCAGGAGGAGAAGGGAATGACAGAGGATGAAATGGCTAGATGGGAATGACAGACTCGATGGACATGAGTTTGAGCAAGCTCTGGGAGTTGGTGATGGACAGGGAAGCCAGGCATGCTACAGTTCATGGGACTGCAAAGAGTTGGACACTACTGAGTGACTGAACTGAACAGAACTAGGAGATAGTGAAGGACAGTGAAGCCTGGCATGCTATAGTCCATGGGATTGCAAAGAATTAGCAAATGACTTAGCACATGAACAATGGCAACAACAAGGGAAACACTGGAGGGTTTGAATGGTCTGACATGTTTTAATGTCTCCATAGTATGTTTATAGAGAAAGAATGACAGTCCATACCAAATAAGCCTTGAATTTGAGTGGTGATGCTGAAAATGGAACAAAATGATGATATTTGAGACATGGTTTAGAAGTAGATCTACATATTGAATTTATGGCAAAGAAGATGAAAATAGTTGAATATAATATTTCTAAACCTCTACTGCATGCTAAGTCATTTCAGTTGTGTCTGACTCTTTCTACCCTACGGACTGCAGCCTGCTAGAGTCCTCTGTCTATGGGATTTTTTAGACAAGAATACTGGAGTTTGAGTTGCCATGCTGTCCTCCAGGGGATCTTCCCAACCCAAGAATCGAACCTGAGTCTCTTATGTCTCTTGCATTGGCAAGCGGGCTCCCAGGTGGCTCTAGTGGTAAAGAATCCACCTGCCAATGCAAGAGATATAAGAGACTTGGGTTCAATCCCTGGGTCAGGAAGATCCCCTGGAGGAGGACATGGCAATGCTCTCTGCTATTCTTGCCTGAAAAATTCCATAGACAGAGGAGCCAGGCAAATAGGCCACTCAAACAACTAAATTCTCAATGGCTATGTGCAGCAGTAACTCACTAACAGTGCCACGTTAGGAAGATCAAAATATTGCCACAACAGAGACAGATTATACCATTTGAAAACACATTGTCCAAAGATATTACTTCTCAAGCACCTTGACATTTGCCACTTGGATCAATCTTTCAAGCTCTTAATTTCTGATTTATGTCCTTATGTCAGGACTGCTGAAAGCTTGTTTATGTCCTTTTATTTCACCACTATAATAATAAGCTTATCAAAAACTATAGCAGATCCCTCTATTACCCATGTTATATCTCTATGACTTGCCACTAATTTTAACTGTAGCAAGTGAAGTGAAGTGAAGTGAATTTGCTCAGTTGTGTTTGTCTTTTTGCGACCCCATGGACTATAGCCTACCAGGCTCCTTCATCCATGGGATTTTCCAGGCATGAATAGTAGAGTGTATTGCCATTTCCTTCTCCAGGGGATCTTCCCATCCCAAGGATCAAACCCGGGTCTCCCACATTGTAGGCAGACACTTTACCGTCTAAGTTACTAGGGACTGTAGCAAGAACTGACCGTTATTTCCTAGGAGCTCAGACTCATGGGACCCTGATAGCATTTAGCTTCAGCCAAAAGCTCTTAAATATTTTTGCTTTCTGTCTTAAAGTTTTATTTAAGAGGAATTCTGCTCTATCTGCTTAGATCTCTGAGCCTGGGTTACTCTTCCAGGGCAACACTCAATGTAAAATGGAAACTTTCAACCAATAGAGAAGACTGGTTGAATGCTCTAGTCTTCTGCTCTTTGAGTCACCCAATCTGGGAAGCATTCTGTTTGTTTCCTAGGCAGGCCCAGACAAGTCAAGCCTTGATGCCTCTGGTGGTAAATAATTTACCTTGCACTGAATTTTATTTCTTCCCTCTCATCTTCACAATTTCCCTGCTTCCTCCATTTCTTTCCTGGGGTCTTTCTACCATATGAGCTACTTGAATGCAAGCCTTACTTGAATCCCTACTTTTAAGACAATCCCAAAATAAGACAGATAATTACCTGTGATAAATAATCTGTAAAATATTTTATCCATATTTTCTCTAATTCTCACCACAATCTAAAAGTTATGCCTTATTTTCTCCATTAATATTAAGAAAGTTGTCCAAAGGTCCATAGAGAGTGGACAATGAGGCCAGTATTCTGAATATTAATACATGTTTCTGACTGCAATAGAGTATGCTTTCACTGTACACTCTATATTTCATTTAATTTTGGCTTGGTACTTTGGCAAAAGTTTTCCTACTCTGGTCTTGCTCTGGGCTTTATCTCTGGTGTTCATTCTTGATTTATTCTTTCCTGGGATGTCTCTAACCCCTGATTAGGATGGTTCATATCCCCAGAGAAGCCCCACCACTCCTACATAGCATGACTTAGATTCCAGGGCAACCAGTACTTACAGATTAAAAAGATGTTGCCTTTATAGGTGATAGTCTTGAATAAAGATTGATGATGCCTGATTTGTATTTTTGGCTCTGGTGAGCATCAGATTATTTCCTACAAAGATAACAAGCAAGTTATTTGGCTCTGTTTAGAGTTTTCCTGAATTTCAATTTAAGATATGAATTATTTTAGTTTGTTACACTGCCTTAAAAATGCTTCTATGTTTAATTTTTGGAAGCTCTTAGTAAATGGAAAATTATAATAAATTCCCACATACAGTGTTTTTCCTCTGGATATAATAAGATTAGGCACCATGGAATTTTAATTCTTTAAGAATTGCCTACTGGTTAACTTAAATTATGTACATTTTTTGAGGCTATGAAATATTTTGTTGATTTACATGAACTGAATAAGCTTTTTCTGTCAAATTAGTAGCTAGGAACAATTGCAATTTATTGATTTGTGTGGAAGAAAAGTTATGACCAACCTAGATAGCATATTAAAAAGCAGAGATACTACTTTGCCAACAAAGGTCCGTCTAGCCAAAGCTATGGTTTTTTCCAATAGTCATGTATGGATGTGAGAGTTGGACTATAAAGAAAGCTGAGTGCTGAAGAATTGATGCTTTTGAACTGTGGTGTTGGAAAAGACTCTTGAGAGTCCCTTGGACTGCAAAGAGAGCCAACCAATCCATCCTAAAGGAAATCAGTCCTGAATATTCACTGGAAAGACTGATGCTAAAGCTGAAACTGTAATACTTGGGCCATGTGACATGAAGAATGGACTCATTTGAAAAGACCGTGATGCTGAGAAAGATTAAAGATGGAAGCACAAGGGGATGACAGAAGATTAGATGGTTGTATGGCATTGCCGACTCCATGGACATGAGTAAATTCCAGGGCTTAGTGACGGACAGGGGTGTCTGGCGTGCTTCAGTCCATGGAGTCACAAAGAGTCAGACACAACTGAGCAACTGAACTGAACGAAAGTGAACTTTGTATTAACTGCTTTTCATGCAAGTCAACTAACTAAACCAATACCCAATACTTATTCCAAAACTTAATTTCTTACCTCTGCTATAGATTTTAGAAAAATAACCACATACCTATCTTCCTTTGCAAGATAGTCATGTGACATAATTCTGACTAATGGTACCTAAGTTAGATAACTATTGGTGAGGAACTTTTAGAAAGATTTTACTATTTCTGATGACAAGGATAGATAAGGATTGGATGACCAACTATCACTTTTTTTCTTAATTTGAATATGTGGTGGATGCCTAGAACTGTGGCAGCTATCTTGTGCCCATGAGGTAAAGAGAAAAAGGATCACATTTATTTTGATCAGCAGAATAGTTAGAAAAGGTTCTTGTACATTTAAGACTGTGGGAAGCACTATAGAGAGCATAAATACATGTTAGCATGACTTCTGCATTAAAAACTCACATCCGGGAGGAGTTAAACCATGACCGAGGTCAGGGGCAGCGGCCGAGGGGAGCAACACCATGTCCAAGGAGCAGTGGCTGCACAGGCCCAGGAGGGCCTAGAAGAGCTAATCCACGTTCAAGGTCAGGAGGGGCAGCAGTGAGGAGATACCCTTGGTCCAAGGTAAGGAGCAGCAGTTGCATTTTACTGGAACAGCCATGAAGAGATACTCCACGCCCAAGGTAAGAGAAACCCAAGTAAGACGGTAGCTCTTGCAAGAGGGCATTAGAAGGAAGACACACTGAAACCATACTCACAGAAAACTAGTCAATCTAATAACACTAGGACCACAGCCTTGTCTAACTCAATGAAACTAAGCCATGCCTTTGGGGCAACCCAAGATGGACGGGCCATGGTACAGAGGTCTGACAGAATGTGGTCCACTGGAAAAGGGAATGGCAAACCACTTCAGTACTTTTGCTTTGAGAAACCCAAGAACAGTATGAAAAGGCAAAATGATAGGATACCAAAAGAGGAACTCCACAGGTCATTAGGTGCCCAATATGCTACTGGAGATCAGTGGAAAAATAACTCCAGAAAGAATGAAGGGATGGAGCCAAAGCAAAAAAAATACCCAGGTGTGGATGTGACTGGTGATAGAAGCAAGTTCCAATGCTGTAAAGAGCAATAATGCATAGGAACCTGGAATGTCAGGTCCATGAATCAAGGGAAATTGGAAGTGGTCAAACAAGCGATGGCAAGGGTGAACGTCGACCTTCTAGGAATCAGCAAACTAAAATGGACTGGAATGGGTGAATTTAACTCAGATGACCATTATATCTACTACTGCGGGCAGGAATCCCTCAGAAGAAATGGAGTAGCCATCATGGTCAACAAAAGAGTCGAAACACAGTGAATTGAAATGAAGTCACTCAGTCGTGTCTGACTCTTTGTGACCCCATGGACTGTAGCCTACCAGGCTCCGCAGCCCATGGAATTTTCCAGGCAAGAGTACTGGAGTGGATTGCCATTTCCTTCTCCAGGGGATCTTCCCAACCCAGGGATTGAACCCGGGTCTCCCTCATCGCAGGCAGACACTTTACCGTCTGAGCCACCAGGGAATGCAGTACTTGGATGCAGTCTCAAAAATGACAGAATGATCTCTGTTCGTCTCCAAGGTAAACCATTCAATATCATGGTAATCCAAGTCTATGCCCCAACCAGTAATGCTGAAGAAGCTAAAGTTGAATGGTTCTATGAAGACCTACAAGACCTTTTAGAACTAACACCTAAAAAATATGTCCTTTTCATTATAGGGGAGTGGAATGCAAAAGTAGGAAGTCAAGAAAAACCTGAAGTAACAGGCAAATTTGGCCTTGGAATGTGGAATGAAGCAGGGCAAAGACTAATAGAATTTTTCCAAGAAAATACACTGGTCTTAGCAAACACCTTCTTCCAACAACACAAGAAAAGACTCTACACATGGACATCACCAGATGGTCAACAATGAAATCAGATTGATTATATTCTCTGCAGCCAAAGATGGAGAAGGTCTATATAGCCAGCAAAAACATGACTGGGAGCTGACTGTGGCTCAGATCATGAGCTCCTTATTGCCAAATTCCGACTTAAATTGAGGAAAGTAGGGTAATACCATTCAGGTATGACCTAAATCAAATCCCTTATGATTATACAGTGGAAGTGAGAAATAGATTTAAGGGCTCAGATCTGATAGACAGAGTGCCTGATGAACTATAAAATGAGGTTCGTGACATTGTACAGGAGACAGGGATCAAGACCATCCCCATGGAAAAGAAATGCAAAAAAGCAAAATGACTGTCTGATGAGGCCTTACAAATAGCTGTGAAAAGAAGAGAAGCAAAAAGCAAGGGAGAAAAGGAAAGGTATAAGCATCTGAATGCAGAGTTCCAAAGAATAGCAAGAAGAGATAAGAAAGCCTTCCTCAGCGATCAATACGAAGAAATAGAGGAAAACAACAGAATGGGAAAGACTAGAGATCTCTTCAAGAAAATTAGAGACACCAAGGGAACATTTCATGCAAAGATGGGCTTGATAAAGGACAGAAATGGTATGGACCTAACAGAAACAGAAGATATTAAGAAGAGGTGGAGAGGATACACAGAAGAACTGTACAAAAATAGATCTTTACAAGATAATCACAATGGTGCAATCACCCACCTAGAGCCAGACATCCTGGAATGTGAAGTCAAGTGGGCTTTAGTAAGTTAGTGGAGGTGATGGAATTCCAGTGGAGCTGTTTCAAATCCTGAAAGATGATGCTGTGAAAGTGCTGCACTCAATATGCCAGCAAATTTGGAAAACTCAGCAGTGACCACAAGAATGGAAAAGGTCAGTTTTCATTCCAATCCCAAAGAAAGGCAATGCCAAAGAATGCTCAAACTACCACACAGTTGCACTCATCTCACACGCTAGTAAAGTAATGTTCAAAATTCTCCAAGCCAGGCTTCAGCAATATGTGAACCACGAACTTCCAGATGTTCAAGCTGGTTTTAGAAAAGGTAGAGGAACCAGAGATCAAATTGCCAACATGCACTGGATCATCAAAAAAGCAAAAGAGTTCCAGAAAAATATCTATTTCTGCTTTATTGACTATGCCAAAGCCTTCGACTGTGTGGATCACAATAAACTGGAAAATTCTGAAAGAGATGGGAATACCAGACCATCTTACCTGCCTTTTGAGAAACCTATATGCAGGTCAGGAAGCAACAGTTAGAACTGGACATGGAACAACAGACTGGTTCTAAATAGGGAAAGGAGTATGTCAAGGCTATATATTATCACCCTGCTTATTTAACTTATATGCAGAGTACATCATGAGAAACACTGGGCTGGAAGAAGCACAAGCTGGAATCAAGATTGCCGGGAGAAATCTCAATCACCTCAGATATGCAGATGACACCACCCTTATGGCAGAAAGTGAAGAGAAACTGAAAAGCCTCTTGATGAAAGTGAAAGGGGAGAGTGAAAAAGTTGGCTTAAAGCTCAACATTCAGAAAACGAAGATCATGGCATCTGGTCCCATCACTTCATGGGAAATAGATGGGGAAACAGTGGAAACACTGTCAGACTTTATTTTTTTGGGCTGCAAAATCACTGCAGATGGTGATTGCAGCCATGAAATTAAAAGATGCTTACTCCTTGGAAGGAAAGTTGTGACCAACCTAGATAGCATATTGAAAAGCAGAAACATTATTTTGCCAACAAAGGTCTGTCTAGTCAAGGCTATGGTTTTTCCAGTAGTCATGTATGGATGTGAGAGTTGGACTGTGAAGCAAGCTGAGCACCGAAGAATTGATGCTTTTGAACTGTGGTGTTGGAGAAGACTCTTGAGAGTTCCTTGGACTGTAAGGAGATCCAACCAGTCCATTCTAAAGGAGATCAACCCTGGGTGTTCTTTGGAAGGAATGATGCTAAAGCTTTGGCCACCTCATGCGAAGAGTTGACTCATTGGAAAAGACTCTGATGCTGGGAGGGATTGGGGGCAGGGGGAAAAGAGGATGACAGATAGTGAGATGGCTGGATGGCATCACGGACTCGATGGATGTGAATCTGAGTGAACTCCAGGAGTTGGTGATGGACACGGAAGCCTGGCATGCTGCAATTCATGGGGTCACAAAGAGTCGGACACGACTGAGCAACTGAACTGAACTGATAGAGAAATAGAAAAGAAAATAGAACGAAGGGTATGATCAAAATTTTACAATAATAAGAAGCCATGGTTGCTTCCAAAGGAAACTGTATGCCCCAAAGGGCAGATTCAGAGGACTTAACAGTGTAAAGCACAGAGAACTGATGTTGGTCTTGTAACGGGATTCACTGGCAGGTAAGCTGATCTAGGGAACCATCTTTCCCATCATTAGCCTCTCCTTTCAGGAAGAGATCTTTAGACTATATCCCACCACCTAAGGAACAGCCCAAACAGACAGGCTGTGCATTCCAGATCAATATAAGAGACAGTGTCTGAATTTAAGACATGAAAAACATTATTATTCCTTCCAATTGCTAAAAGCTCAGAGAGGAACAATATTTTCATCCAAATTGTCTGGCTTACATTGTACATATTAGAGCCAGACATGGAGTAAACCAGATGCAATTTGAGACTTTTGGAATTTATTTCTCAGCCAAGCAAGGAGCTGAATTAATAGACTTTTACTTTTACTTTTCTGGAAATGAGAAAGCTGAAGATTTTCCAGCATACTCCTACCAGATGGCATGTTCTATTGCCTACAATTTTCCTCCTGCTGTGGATCGCCTCCAGCTTAGCCTCTTCAAAGGTAAAAAGGAAAAATACGTTATCTACCTATTTGTATAGTAACCAAAACTGTATAGAGAAAGAAAGATCAGTCTGCCTACTGCCTATGGCTCAACTTGACCTAATTATACAACTCTTTCAGATTTTGGTAAGAAAAGATATGTCTTTCTGAAATTTAAAGGTGTATCAACCAATTTTGGTATGACAAATAACTGAGTTGATGTTTAATGGATAATGATCTAAGTATAATAGAATGTACTGATATTTCTGAGGCCCATGAGTGATAATAGAAAATGAGAATTTAATTTAATCAAATGAACTGAGCAAATTGAACATTTTATAGCTAATGTATAAGTAAAAAGCATAAATTTTCTATCCATATTTTATATGGAATATCTTAGAAATTTTTGCTGTGTCACAAAAAGAGATTAAATTAGAGATTAGTCATCTTTCAGATCAGTTCAGTCACTCAGTTGTGTCTGGCTTTTTGTGACCCCATGAATCAGAAAACGCTAGGCTTCCCTGTCCATTACCATATCCCACAATTCACTCAGACTCACGACCATCGAGTCCGTGATGCCATCCAGCCATCTCATCCTCTGCCGTCCCCTTCTCCACCTGCCCCCAATCCCTCCCAGCATCAGAGTCTTTTCCAATCAGTCAACTCTTTGCATGAGGTGGCCAAAGTACTGTAGTTTCAGCTTTAGCATCATTCCTTCCNAAAAAGCAAAATGGCTATCTGGGGAGGCCTTACAAATAGCTGTGAAAAGAAGAGAGGTGAAAAGCCAAGGAGAAAAGGAAAGATATAAGCATCTGAATGCAGAGCTCCAAAGAATAGCAAGAAGAGATAAGAAAGCCTTCCTCAGCGATCAATGCCAAGAAATAGAGGACAACAACAGAATGGGAAGGACTAGAGATCTCTTCAAGAAAATTAGAGATACCAAGGGAACATTTCATGCAAAGATGGGCTCAATAAAGGAAGGAAATGGTATGGACAAAACAGAAACAGAAGATATTAAGAAGAGGTAGCAAGAATACATGGAAGAACTGTACAAAAAAGATCTTCACGACTCAGATAATCATGATGATGTGATCACTAATCTAGAGTCAGACATCTTGGAAAGTGAAGTCAAGTGGGCCTCAGAAAGCATCACTACCATCAAAGCTAGTGGAGGTGATGGAATTCCAGTTGAGCTGTTTCAAATCCTGAAAGATGATGCTGTGAAAGTGCTGCACTCAATATGCCAGCAAATTTGGAAAACTCAGCACTGGCCACAGGACTGGAAAAGGTCCGTTTTCATTCCAATTCCAAGAAAGGCAATGCCAAAGAATGCTCAAGCTACCGAACAATTGCACTCATCTCACATGCTAGTAAAGTAATGTTCAAAATTCTCCAAGCCAGGCCTCAGCAATACGTGAACCGTGAACTCCCTGATGTTCAGGCTGGTTTGAGAAAGGTCAGAGGAACCAGAGATCAAATTGCCAACATCCGCTGGATCATGGAAAAAGCAAGAGAGTTCCAGAAAAACATCTATTTCTGCTTTATTGACTATGCCAAAGCCTTTGACTGTGTGGATCACAATAAACTGTGGAAAATTCTGAAAGAGATGGGAATACCAGACCACCTGACCTGCCTCTTGAGAAATCTGTATGCAGGTCAGGAAGCAACAGTTAGAACTGGGCATGGAACAACAGACTGGTTCCAAATAGGGAAAGGAGTAGTACGTCAAGGCTGTATATTGTCACCCTGCTTATTTAACTGATATGCAGAGTTCATCATGAGAAACGCTGGACTGGAAGAAACACAAGCTGGAATCAAGATTGCCGGGAGAAATCTCAATCACCTCAGATATGCAGATGGCACCACCCTTATGGCAGAAAGTGAAGAGGCCTCTTGGTGAAAGTGAACGAGGAGAGCAAAAAAGTTGGCTTAAACCTCAACATTCAGAAAACGAAGATCATGGCATCCGGTCCCATCACTTCATGAGAAATAGATGGGGAAACAGTGGAAACACTGTCAGACTTTATTTTCTTGGGCTCCAAAATCACTGCAGATGGTGACTGCAGCCGTGAAGTTAAAAGACGCTTACCCCTTGGAAGAAAAGTTATGACCAACCTAGATAGTATATTCAAAAGCAGAGACATTACTTTGCCAACTAAGGTCCGTCTAGTCAAGGCTATGGTTTTTCCCTGTGGTTATGTATGGATGTGAGAGTTGGACTGTGAAGAAGGCTGAGTGCCGAGGAATTGATGCTTTTGAACTGTGGTGTTGGAGAAGACTCTTGAGAGATTCTTGGACTGCAAGGAGATCCAACCAGTCCATTCTGAAGGAGATCGACCCTGGGTGTTCTTTGGAAGGAATGATGCTAAAGCTGAAACTACAGTACTTTGGCCACCTCATGCAAAGAGTTGACTGATTGGAAAAGACTCTGATGCTGGGAGGGATTGGGGGCAGGTGGAGAAGGTGATGACAGAGGATGAGATGGCTGGATGGCATCACGGACTCGATGAACGCGAGTCTGTGCGAATCCCGGGAGATTGTGATGGACAGGGAAGGCTGGCGTGCTGCAATTCATGGGGTCACAGAGTCGGACGCGACTGAGCGACTGAACTGAACTGAACTGAATGGTCTAGCAGTTTTCCCTACTTTCTTCAATTTGAGTCTGAATTTGGTAATAAGGAGTTCATGATCTGAGCTACAGTCAGCTCCTGGTTTTGTTTTTGTTGGCTGCTTAGAGCTTCTCCATTTTTGGCTGCATAGAATATAATCAATCTGATTTCGGCGTTGACCATCTGGTGATGTCCATATGTAGAGTCTTCTCTTGTGTTTTTGGAAGAGGGTGTTTGCTATGACCAGTGCGTTTTCTTGGCAAAACTCTATTAGTCTTTGCCCTGCTTTATTCCGCATTCCAAGGCCAAATTTGCTTGTTACTCCAGGTGTTTCTTGACTTCCTACTTTTGCTTTCCAGACCCCTATAATGAAAAGGACATCTTTTTTGGGTGTTAGTTCTAAAAGGTCTTGTAGTTCTTCAGAAAACCGTTCAGCTTCAGTTTCTTCAGTGTTACTGGTTGGGGCATAGACTTGGATAATTGTGATATTGAATGGTTTGCCTTGGAGACAAACAGAGATCAATCTGTCATTTTTGAGATTGCATCCAAGTACTGAATTTTGGATTCTTTTGTTGACCATTATGGCTACTTCATTTCTTCTGAGGGATTCCTGCCCGCAGTAGTAGTAATAATGGTCATCTGAGTTAGATTCACCCATTCCAGTCCATTTTAGTTTGCTGATTCCTAGAATGTCAACTTTCAGTCTTGCCATCTCTTGTTTGACCACTTCCAATTTGCCTTGATCATGGACCTGACATTCCAGGTTCCTATGCAATATTGTTCTTACAGCATCGCCAGTAGCATATTGGGCACCTAATGACCTGTGGAGTTCCTCTTTTGGTATCCTATCATTTTGCCCTTTCATACTGTTCATGGGGTTCTCAAGGCAAGAATACTGAAGTGGCTTACCATTCCCTTCTCCAGTGGACCACATTCTTTCAGATGTCTCCACCATGACCCGCCCATCTTGGGTTGCCCCACGGGCATGGCTTGGTTTCATTGAGTTAGACAAGGCTGTGGTCCTAGTATGATTAGATTCACTAGTTTTCTGTGAATATGGTTTCAGTGTGTCCACCCTCTGATGCCCTCTTGCAACACCTACTATCTTGCTTGGGTTTATCTTACCTTGGGCATGGGGTATCTCTTCATGGCTGCTCCAACAAAGCACAGTCGCTGTTCCTTTCCTTGGACAAAGGGTGTCTCCTTACCACCGCTGTTCCTGTCCTTCAACGTGGGATAGCTCCTCTAGGCCCTCGGGTGCCTGGGCAGCCAGGGCTCCTTGGGTTGCTCCTCCTGGCTGCCAGCCCTGGCCTTGGCCATGGGTGGCTCCTCCCAGCTGCTGCCCCTGGCCTCAGGCTCTGGGTGGCTCCTCAGGGTCACTGCCTCTGGCCTCGGGTGTGAGGTGGCTTTTCCAGGCCACCCCTGACCTCGGACATGACGTAGCTCCTCTCGGCCACCACCCCTGTCCTTGAACGCAGGGTAGCTCCTTTCAGCCATTCCTGCACGTCGCAGCCTGGCACTCTAGGCCGCTGCCCCTGACCTCAGACATGGGGTAGCTCCTCTCGGCCATGCTTAGTTTTCTTATAAATAATAGTATAATCAGAAAAGTTAGTTATTGAAAGTTGTATTTAGGTTAGTCTGAATCAAAATCCCACATTGTACAGTTTAAATGAGTGGTCCACAGAAGTAACAAATTTAACCATAAATTAGAAAATAGAATGCTTATACTGTGAATTGAACACAAATAACATAAATTCAATGTTCATAAAATGATCATTAGAGGTAGCATATTTCTGATGATAGCTATAAAAATATCAGTAAATTCTATGGGGATAGTTTTCAAAATAGCTCATAATTTTTCAGGATTGAGCAGCTCTGGTAATCCCAGCTTTGACTCGCATTTGACATCTACTTGCTGGGAAAGCCGATGACCATTTATTTATCACAATAGAAACTGACATAGTGAAGTAGAACCAATCCCTTTACAATTTTTACCTGTTCTCACATCAATTTAAACAGCTAGAAACCATCTAAAATGTACTTCACTTTGCCAAGAAGTGTTCACAGACATCTGCCATCAAGGGGAAAGCACTAGATGCCATAATTCTTCAAACTTATTAATTAGAATTTATTTTGGCATTTATGTCATGTCCAAATACATCAACCCTTTGAGTTCCACTATTCCTTTCTCTGTTTCAGGGCTGTGTGTAACTTTCTCAATTTTCAAAGCCCATGAAGAGGCTTTCATGTTGGTCCTTGGGCTGTCTTCCTGCCCCTGGCTGTGATAGAGCAGGAAGAGTGTGTTCAGATTCCTTTACAGACTTAGTGAAGGACATATCCTTAAAAGTATCTTCCCCCGTTAATACATAAGATCAGAAGCAATGATTCCACAAAAAGCTATCCAGAAATAAATCAGATAGGGACTTGGATTCTAGGAAGTCACAAAAAGAAACCCCAAATCCACATTTATTCACCTCATGGCAAAATTATATCTCAAACCCATGTGTTCTTACCATTGTGCTTTGGCTAATTAAATCCCTGCATATTTCTTATATTCTCCAAACACTGAGTATTTTCAACCAAAAATTAGGTTGTTTGGGCTTGATATCCTCATATAAGTATCTGTATCTCTCCCACTACCTCTCTCTTTCAATCTTTCATATAAACTCAAAAACTCATTTCTGGTTCTGGTTTGGTATGTTAGGAATATCACATTTATCAGGTGAATTGTCTGTGTGGTCTCTCATTGTTGAATAAATATTGCCTTGAATGTACTTTTTCATATTTTCTCCTGTCTTTTCAAACTGCCTTATCACATCTGCCAGATGTTTGGGGAATTCATTCTTGAACCATGTCCTATTATCAATATTGAATTGTACACATTTAACATTTTTTGGGAAAGTGATTCAAAGCTTACTTTTTTATTACAGTCGTGATTCACTTCCAATAATTTCTCAGTATGGACATTAAAGTTAATTTCTATATATTTTGTGCTGTATGAGTAGTTATAATTTGTACCAATATTTATAGGGCAGAAGGAAGTGTTAGGTGTTAAACTGCATAGGAAATTGAAACAAAATGATTTATAGCTTGAGGGTAATGCATTGGTGTCATCAACCATAATTCTCTTACTTATAAATAAAAAGCCAAAGTCATCCCATCTTATGCTAGTTCTTAAACCACTTCACTTTTCAATATCTTTAAATAAACTACACAAAAGCCAAGTGTAGAAATTTTAAAAATATTTTTCTTTTTCAACCACAAAACTTTTTCTTACTCATTTACTGAAGACAAAAGATAATATTGTACTCTTCAGTCAAAGTGGAGGCGTCCAGCCACTCCCTTTTCCCAAAACTCAGCTCCTACTCCCACATTTCCACATTCAGTGTACCTTGTATCCATGTCAGTGTTCTTCATGTGACTCTTCTTTGATTACTTACTTCTCTGACCACCAAAGCTGTAACAAAGATGAGCAAAGCTGCAACAAAAGAAAAAAAATTTAAAGAAAAATATGAGATATCAGATTTTCAGTAGAATAATCATCTGTTTAAAAAGTATGATAAAAACCACCTTGTGAAGTTCTCTGAATAATCACCCTGCTCTAGAATTGTGCAATGGTTTTTCCTCCCTTTGGCTTTCTCAATCAACAGACGGAAGATCTCTCACTCTCCTACATGCTTGGCTATTAAACTATCAATACACTGCCAAAAATATCTTGTCAAACAAATAAGAAGATATACCACAGAAAGCAAATTCTAGAATGATGAAATAAAATCTAATTGTGCACATAGTTATATTACAATGGTAATATTAAAAGCTTTTTGTTTTGTTTGTTTTTATTTGTTTATTTTTCTGTGTGTGTTTGTGAAATACTTCATGCCTAGCAAGATAAGTAGTTTACTAGTTATTTAAATATTTTTCCCTGAATCTGAGTCACACCTTACAAAGTTCCAGGAACTTCCCTTCATTTCCCCATATGTACAGTTTTCAAACAAATGTCTTGCTGGTTGTTAAGTTGCTTAGACTTGATTTCTTTTAACCTCTGGTTGAGATAGAAGAGTTTTTGTTTCTTTCTTTCTTTGTTTGTTTCTTTATTTTTGGCATAGGACAGAAAGTACATACATCATCAAAGAAGAGGAAAAAGGAAAGCATGAGGCAGGGGATGAGGAAGAAGAAGAAAAAGAGAAAGAAGAGGAGAAGAAGGAGGAGTAGGAATAGAAGAAACTTTGATCTACATACTAAAATGGTTTTACTTCATAATAATCAGAGATATTCACAGATGTCCAAAGGAAAGTGAAAGTACCATTTAAATACATCTAGTTTACAAAAAGCGCTCCATTTATTTTTTAAATTTCAGTTTAATTTTGGTATAGTTAGCATATAAATTTTAGGATACCTTGTTTTTATTTTCATTTTCTTTAGATATTTACCAGGAAGTGAGATTACTGGATTATATGCTAGTTCTACTTTTAATTTTTTGAGGAACCTCCATAATGTTTTCAATAGTGGCTCTACCAATTTACATTCCCATCAACAATGCACATAGGTTTCTTTTTTTCACATCCTCAACAGCACTTGGTTTTCTTGTGTTTTTGATGATAGCCACTCTTACAGGTATTAGGTAATTTCATTGTGATTTTGACTTGTATTTCCTTGATGATCAGTACTTTTGGACACCTCATAATGCACCTGTTAGCCACTTGCATGTTTTCCCTGAATAAATGTCTATTCAGTTCCTCTGCTCATTTTTTTAATAGCATTGCTTTGCTTCTTTAGCTACTGAGTTCTATGAGTCCATTATATATAAATACATTTGGAGACATTGATCCCTTATTACAAATACAATTTAAAAATATCTTCTCTAATTTTGTAGGTTACATTTTCATTTTGCTGATTGTTCCCTTTGTTCTGTAGAAGCACTTTAATTTGCTGTAGTTCTACTTTTTAATTTTGGCTTTTGTTGCTTTGTTTTGATATCATAACCAAAATTGCCAAGACAAATGTTAAAAGGCTTCTTCTCTATGTTTTACTCTAAGAATTTTATGGTTTCGGGTCTTGTGTTTATATCTATAATCCATTTCAATGAAATCTTTGTGAGTTGTGTAAGTGGGGATCTATTAGTAATTTCATTCTTCTGCATGTGTGTATACATTTTTCCTAGCAACATTTATTAAAGAAACTATTCTTTCCTTATTGAATATTCTTGGCTTCCTTGTTAAATATTAGTTAACTGCATATGTGAAGATTTATTTCTTGATTCTGTTCTGTTGGTATTTATGATTATTTATAGCTTTTTATGCCAATAACATATTGCTTTGATTACTGTAGCTTTGTAATATAGTTTGAAATCAGCAATCATGATGCTTCTACCTTTGTTCCTCTTTCTCAAGATTGATTTTGATATTTGGCAGCTTATGTCATTCCATACAAATTTTAGGATTATTCTATTTCTGTGAAAAATGCCATTAGAATTTTGATAGAAACTGCATGTAATCCATAGATTGGTTTAGGTAGCATGGACATTATAACAATATTAATTCTTCCAATCCACTAACATGATATATCTGTCCATTTATTGTTGCCTCCTTCAATCCCTGGGTTGGGAAGATCCCCTGGAGAAGGGAAAGGCTACCCACTCCAATATTCTAGCCTGGAGAATTCCATGGCAGTCCACGGGGTCGCAAAGAGTTGGACACAACTGAGCGACTTTCACTTTCACTTCAATTTTAATGTGTCTTATAGTTTTCACATATAGACCTTTGACATTTTTGTTAAAATTTATTCCTATGTATTTTATTCATTTTGATTTAATTATAAATGGGATTGTTTTCTTGATTTCTCTTTCTGTTAATTCATTAGTGTATAAACCACAATTGATTTTCATATATTCATTTTGCATACTGCAGTTCTACTGAATTTGTTTCTTATTTATAATAGTTTTTTGGTGGAGTCTTCAGGGTTTCTCTATATGTCATGTCATCTACAAATAGAGACATATTTTACTCTTCCTTTCAGTCTTAGTTAACTTTTATTTCTTTTTCTTGACTGATTGATATCGCTACAACTTCCTGTGCTATGTTGAGTAAAGGCATTAGGAGTATGCATTCTCATCTTGCTCTTTGTCTTAGAGGAAAACTTTTCAGCTTTTCATCATTGAATATGATGTTAGCTGTGGGCATGTGAAGTTGCTTCAGTCATGTCCAACTCTTTGTGACTCTGTGAACTGTAGCCCACCAAGCTCTTCTGTCTATGGGATTCTCCAAGTAAGAATACTGGAGAGGGTTGCCATGCCCTCCTGCAGGGGATCTTCCCAACCCAGGGATTGAACGTGCATCTCCTGTGACCCCTGCATTTCAGGCAGATTCTTAACCACTGAGCCACTGGGGAAGCCCAGTGGGCTTGTAATATGTGGCCTTTATTATGCTGCGGTATTCTCCTCTGTACAAAAAGTCAAAGTCAAAGTTAGTCACACAGTTGTGTCTGACTCTTTGTGATCTCATGGACTGTATCCTGCCCAGCTCCTCCATCCATGGAATTCTGCAAGCAAGATTACTGGCATGGGTTGCCATTTCCTTCTCTAGGTCTCCTGCATTGCAGGCAGATTCTTTATCAACTGAGCCAATAGGGAAGCCCTGTTTTATGATACATGGGTTTTAAATTTTGTCAAATGCTTTTTCTGCATCTATTGAAATAATCATATGGTTTTTATCCTTTTTGTTCATTAAAGTAGTACATTTCATCATTGATTAATTTGCAAATATTGAATCACCTTGCCTCCTTACCTCCCTGGAATGAATTTCACTGGATCATCATGATGAATGATCCTTTCAGTGTATTTTTGGATTTGTTTTACTAATATTTTGTTGAGGGTTTTTCTGTCCATGTGGATCAGGGATATTGGGCTGTAATAATCTCTTGTGTGCTCTTGTTTGGTTTTAGTATCAGGGTAATTTTGGCCTCATAAAATACTTTTAAAAGGATTCCTTCCTTTTCTATTTTTTAGAAGTGTTTCAGGAGGATTGGGATTAATTATTCTCTAAATATATAGTAGAATTCGCCATGAAGCTATATAATTCTCTGCTTTTCTTCACTGGGAGATTTTTGATTACTGATTCAATCTTTCTACTAGTAAATGATCTGGTCAGTTTTTCTTTTTTTTTTTTAATGATTCAGTCTTGGTGGTTTGCATGTTTCTAAGAATTTATCTATTCTTATAGGTTGTCCAATTTGTTAATTGTTTATAGAGTCTCTTAAGAATTCATATTTGTTTATTATAAACTGTAATGTCTCTGCTTTCATTTCTGATCTTCTTTGTTTGAATACTCTTATCATTTTTCCCTTGGTAAGTCTAGCTGAAGTTTGCTCTATTTTGTTTATATTTTCAAAATGCCAACTTTTAACTTTATTGATTTTTGTATGGTCTTTTTAGTTCCTATATCAGCTCTGATCTTTGTTATTTCCTTCCTTCTACTACTTGGGAACCTGGAGTGGGCCATCAGGACTATGGAAAGACAGTGCCTGCCAGCCTTGCCAGAGGGTCTTAAGGGAAGAACACTATTAAGCCCTAATAGTGGGATATATTAGAAGCCTAACCCTCAGGCAATAGTTTTAAAGAATGCAAATAGATCTTTTTCAGGGAAACACTGGAAAGACACAGCAAATCTTCTGATCCCACTAAGGACTATTCTTTTGTATAGTCTTGTGGGTCTTGGTGGAAGCAAGCCCCATTAATTTTCAGAACTAGGTGGTTTTAAGGCCCATCTGTGAGATGCAAGTCTTAAAAAATCAGGGCACTAGATGCTTGGTCTAAATCCTTTGCTCCTCAGAGAGAATCTGAGGACTGTGTGTCCCTTTCCTATACCATGTTACTATGTTAGACTGTGATCTACTGTGAGAATATTTCTCAACATTTTCTATCCATTTCACTGTAGATATTTTCTAGTTCACATGATGAGTAATTCAGTTTCTGGAGAAATTATTCCATGTATAACTGTAGATTCAGTGTACTCATGATAGGAAGTAAGTGTAGGAACATCTCACACTGACATCTTTGCTTGACTATTTTTTTTTTTCAATTCAAGATACAAGTGGCAAGTGTCTAGCTCCTTCTTAACTGATATTAGGTAAATGACTGAGTATCTTATTGAATCAAATTGCTATCTAACTCAACTCTAAAATCTAGTATGTCAAGTGGATTATCTTTTTGCATTATTTTAAAAATTGTGAGATGTTTGTACAAAAACCACCCAAAACATATGTATACCTATACATATAGTACATATGTAAACATAAAATTTTTAAAAAGTAGGTTAAATTGAGCAGATGGATAACACCATTAAGTTTTTAGAAAAACTTGAATTTCCCCAGTACCTTGGAAGCCATAGTACCATAACCCAGTCACAGAAGCCGACAGACAAACCTTCAGGTTGTTAACTTTCAAAGAAGCAAATGTGCAAGGACTACTTCATTGAACCCCTTGCTGTGCAACACGAGGAGCTTACTAATGAAGACCTGATGCATTTAAAGTCCCAGTGAAAAGATGAAGAGAGACAGGATGAAGAAGTCACTGAAGAACCAAGGAGATTCATGATGCAGGAAATGGCAAGAAGTTTTTATTGTTTGAGGAGGCACTGTTAGTGTTTGAGGCATGGAACCTGAACATAGAATGGTACACGAAGGTTGCATCAGCCTTTCAGAATGCAGTACAGTTGTACCTTGTCATCCATGATGAGAAAAAGAGAGCTATTACCTAGACATCACTGCATAATTTTTTCAAGAGAATATTTAGAATTGAATCCAGCAAGAAACCTGTGCCATCAGAATCAGGCATGAGTGAAATTGCAGCTTGCCCTCCACCTTCTATTGCTGATAATCTTTCATCTCTACCCTCTCTCACCTTTTCTCCCTCCTCAAGTCAGTAACTTTTCTTGCCTATTCATTAGATGCCAGCTGTTGTACCATACTACTGTACTTTTTGAGGTACTGTACTATAAGATTTAAAATATTTTCTTGCTTTCTATGTTTGTCTTTTATGTACTATTTGTGTGAAAAGTATTATAAACTTATTACAGTACAGTACTATATATTTGATTGTGTTAACTGGGTACCTAGGCTAACTTTGGACTTAAGAACAAATTGGACTTTATGGATATGCTCTTGGAATGGAATTCATTTGCATGTAGAGGACTTGCTGTATTTTCCCTTCCCTCTCCTACAAGCAGATACTATGCTAAAATTTGTTTTTAAATCTCCTGGATTTCTTGTTTCTTTTTTTCTTTGCAATTTTCTCTTTCAGANTTTAAATCTCCTGGATTTCTTGTTTCTTTTTTTCTTTGCAATTTTCTTTTTCAGATATCCATCATAAGCAGATAGTTTAGTCTTTTTGCAGTTAGAATTTATATAAATAAAATCACATTGTGTATACTTTTGTGACATGATTATTTCACTTAGCATGTTATTGAGATACATTCATGTAGATGTATGTGTTTGTAGTTCATTAATGTTTATTATCATATAACATTCCTTATTTAATGTGAATTATTTGACATTTTTACTTTTGGTGACCATTTGGGCAATCTCAAGTTTGAAAATATTACTAACAATGCTCCTATGATCAGTTTTATAGATGTAGCCTGATGTAAATGTGCATACATTTTTTTCTGTAAGAGTGGAAATATTGGGTCTTAGAGAATCCCAGAATATTTTCAAACTATAAAATATTTCAATTTATACTTTCTTAATTAGTTTATACTTTCCTAAGTACTTGTTACTCTTACTTCCTGAATATATTTTCCCATATTTTTTAGTTTTTGCTAGTCCAATTGTTTTTTTAACCAGTCATTAGTTTTAATTGCACACACTGATTGTTAATGGGGTTGTGTATTCCTTCTGTAATAATATCACTGTCATATCATAGATGTCATCATAGATGACACTGACTATATAAACTTTTATACCTGTAAAGTACTTCTTTAAAATTATCTGCTCATTTCTTCTTGAATTGTTTGCCTTTGTGCATTTACATAATTGTTCTTTGTATCATGACTATTAATTTTACTCTACAAAATACTTTGCCAGGAAACAGAAAAACTTAATATCTTAATGTCTTTGAAAACTTTATAACAGATTTCTGAGATTTCTCTACAGGCTCCCCATCCTAAAAGTTAAAGTTCTCCTGGCACTGTAGCAATCTATTTTTTTCAGATTGAAATCATTTCTATAATGTTCTTGTAAAAATACTCTTTTTCAAAATAAATGCTCTTTTACCCACCTTTTCTAGAGAGNTTAGTTTTTCTTTCAAAAACTGATGTGGCAAAACATATAGTAAAGCACATTTTATAGATGACAAAACTGAAACTTGGAACTAGTAGGTAACCTGCCCAAGGAGAAACAGACTATAATTACAGCAAAGGCAAGGCTCATATTCCTTTCTGTCTAAAGCCAGTACTTTTGTCTTTTCTACTGCTCCCTCCCACGGAGAGAGAGGTCCCTTACTATGCCCTTCAGTCTATTTATATTTACACGTTGAGAGTCATAGGAAAGGCATTGCAATCAGAATGCTTGGTGGGGTCCATTGAATGGTATCTCCACTCCTCAACCCAGAGAACTTATGAATGGGACCATATTTGAAAACAAAAGAATCTTTGTAGATGTAATTAAATTAAGTACCTTAAGATGAGATTGTCCTGTATTATTCTGGTTGAGCCCTGAATTCAATGACAAATATCCTTCAAGGAGAGAGAAGAAAAGATACAGGAGAGGAGATGGTCTTGTGAAGACATGAGGCAGAGACTGAAGTTACATAGACACCAGAGAGAGACTGAAGCAACAGCCACCAGAAGCTAGAAGAGGCAGAAAAGTGTCCTCCCTTAGAGGTTACAAGTTTTTTTTGACAACTTGATTTCAGACTTCTGCCTTCCAGAGATAGTAAGTTTTTGTTATTTCAAGTCATCTAGTTTGCAGTATTTTGTTACAGCAGCTGTAGGAAATGAACATACCTGGATTTGCAATCTAGTTTGCCAATTTTCGGAGAAGACAATGGCAACCCACTCCAGTGTTCTTGCCTGGAGAATCCCAGGAACAGAGGAGCCTGGTGGGCTGCCATCTATAGGGTCACACAGAGTCGGACATGACTGAAGTGACTTAGCAGCAGCAGCAGCAGCAGCAGCAGCTACCAACATTTTTTGCTGTGTAACCTGGAGCACAATACTAAAGCTCTCCAAGTATCAGTTTCCATATATAAAATAAGGATGAAAAAAGAAATATGGTCGTTTTTATAATTAAAAGATTCAATAAATGTAGAGTGCTTAAACATTCCAAGGTGCAAAGTAAGCCCTCAATAAAACTTAACCATTTTTATTATTGATTTATTATCCTGCCAACTAACTCAAACATTTCAAGAACAGGAACTAAAATATATATATTTATATTCTGTCAGAAGTGCCCAGCATGGTTCTCATTCCAAATATTTACCAACTTGAATTAGGGAACTGCTAGGAGCCACCAAGTCTTCCTCAGTGACTCAGCAGTAAAAGAATCTGCCTGCATGCAAGTGAAGCAGAAGACATGGGTTTGACCCCTAACTGGGAAGATCCCCTGGAGGAGGAGGGCATGGCAATCCACTCCAGTATTTTTGCCTGGAGAGTTCACAGAGGAACCTGGCAGGGGGTTGCAAAGGGTCAGACATGACTGAAGTGACTTAGCACGCAGGTAGGAACCACCAGCCAGTCAAACTATTCCATAGCAAGTCTAAGGATGGAGGTTATTAAGAAAACAACCAGTCATTACTTAAACTTCTAAGGAAACATGTTCCTGGTGCAGTGCTTAGAAAATATAGGATATTAAATATAAAAGAGACTTTATAATTTCAACAAATGGAAGATCTTTTTTAAAGAAATATGTTTTTGGAAAATAAATGATATAGTTGGCTCCCTCTGACTGTTTGAATTGCCCCACGATTATCACTCGTTGACAAATCCAATTCAATATTTTTCTTCAACATTACTTAACCACTCACAAAATAAATTGTGCATGGCTGTCCCTCTCTCTATGGTGAAACTGAGACAAAGGCTTTTTCTCACAAACCAGTCAGAAGCAGCCCTGGCCTGGAGGGCTGATTATCATACACAAGTTACATCATCTGTTCATCTTGGCTGTCCCTTAGACAGTCTAGATGTTTTGGAGGTGTCTCTTTGGCTAGAATTTATTGTTTCACCCATTAAGGTATTTTATTACCAGCAAGTCTGCCACTGTATATATGGGCTCCACCCACCCCCCAAAAAACCTTGTATGCAAAGCCTTCTTGGCTGCTAAACAAGAAGCAATGGAAAGGATTGTATTTGGCAGGATTCTACCAGCCTGGACAAGGGGAAACTGCCTAACTTAATTAAATAACTCTCCTTCTGGTAAGTTAAAAAAAAAAAGAGAGAAAAAAAACTAAGATTATATAAATAACTATTTCAAAAATACATCCATGCCCTGATTTTATATTTATATCACTAGAACTCATATAGTGTGTATCAGGAAAGTTAAGGACACTTACCTGATATAAAATTAAGCGAGCATGTCTGAAGACAAGAATTACAGTGTTCAAAGCTTGATACTATCAGTAGTTGTGAGAATAGGCAAGTTACTTGACTTCTCTGTTATTCTTTTTCTCTGTTTATAAAAAGGATTAATAAGACATAAGACACAGGTTTGCATTAAAGATTCAATGAATTATGAAATCCATGCTGCATAAATAGGCAGTCAATAAATGTCAGCATTTATTTCATAAATATTAATTCTGAAGGAAAGCTTAGAAGAAGTGAAGTTTAGTCTTATTGACTCTGGAACAGGTGAGGTTGTCCTTTTCAGGAATGTCTAACTGTACTTTCAGTGTTCACTTTAATATACGTAGAGCCAGAGCTCATAAATGGTATCTCCAAGAAGGCAAATAAACAGCATCCCTTTCTTCAACAAAGTATGGAATCAATTGTGATATAAAACTAAGGAGTCTGACTCTTCATGAAAGCAAGGGTTGTAGATGCATTCCAGTCTCCCCATTCCTTAGGTATCATTTTGGAATAACACTCAGAAGAGAAAGACTGAATGTGCAGAGCAGACTCAAAGGCCTTGATCCTGGTTCATTCTGGCATTTCTAACAAAAGTTAAAGAAAGTGAAATTATCTCAGTCATGTCTGACTCTTTGCAACCCAATGGACAAATAGCCTACTAGGCTACTCTGTTCCTTGAAATTCTCCAGGCAACAACGCTGGAGTGGATTGCCATTCCCTTCTCCAGGGGATGAATATTTTTCTTCAATATTTCTTCCTTCTCCCTTCCCTTTTCAATATTTCTTCCCTCTCCCTTCTTCCTGATCCAGAGATCTGCAGGCAGATTCATTACAACAGAGCCACGAGGGGAGCTCTAACAAAAATATCATCAACTGATTGCTTAGACAACAAACTTCTATTTCTCACAGTATTGGAGGCTAATTCTAAGATCAAATTGCCAGCAGATTCAGTGTCTGTTGAGGACCTTCTTCCTGGTGCATAAATTACCATATTCTTGCTGTGTTCTCACATGGTGGAAGGGGCATGGGGGTTCTGTGTAGTTTCTTCATACAGGTATTAATCCTTCTCATGAGGATTCCACCCTTGTGAAACAGTTATCCTCCCCAGTGTCCTGCCTACAAATACCATCATATTGAGGACTAGGTTTCAACATATGAATTTCAAGAGAAAACAAACATTCTGTCAACAGTGAACGTGAAAGTTGCTGAGTTGTGTCCGACTCTTTGCAACCCTATGGCCTGTAATCTGCTAGGCTCTTCTGTCCATGAAATTATCCAGGCAAGAATACCAGAGTGGGTTGCCATTTCCTTCTCCAGGGGATCTTCCTGAAGCAGGGAACAGACCTGGGTCTCCAGCATTGCAGGAGATTAATTAACTTGTAAAGAGCATGGTGAGTAAAGAGCATTATAAGCAAGGAACATTGGAAAAAGGCTTCCAGGAATCACACTGGGATGATCATACAGGACCATTCAATGTGACTTTATCATAATAGTTCCACAAAGTCTCTTCTGTTTTTGTAGACACCTAACCTAACTCTGCATATTTAACTTATATGCAGAGTACATCATGAGAAATGCTGGACTGGAAGAAACACAAGCTGGAATCAAGATTGCCAGGAGAAATATCAATAACCTCCAGATATGCAGATGACACCACCCTTATGGCAGAAAGTGAAGAGGAACTAAAAATCCTCTTGATGAAAGTGAAAGGGGAGAGCGAAAAACTTGGCTTAAAGCTCAACATTCAGAAAAAGAAGATCATGGCATACGGTCCCATCACTCCATGGGAAATAGATGGGGAAACAGTGGAAACAGTGTCAGACTTTATTTTTGGGGGCTGCAAAATCACTGCAGATGTTGATTGCAGCCATGAAATTAAAAGACATTTACTCCNCTTGGAACAAAAGTTATGACCAACCTAGATAGTATATTCAAAAGCAGAGACATTACTTTGCTGACTAAGGTCCATCTAGTCAAGGCTATTGTTTTTCCAGTAGTCATGTATGGATGTGAGAGTTGGACTGTGAAGAAGGCTGAGCACCAAAGAATTGATGCTTTTGAAGTGTGGTGTTGGAGAAGACTCTTGAGAGATTCTTGGACTGCAAGGAGACCCAACCAATCCATTTTAAAGGAGATCAGCCCTGGGATTTCTTTGGAAAGAATGATGCTAAAGCTGAAACTCCAGTACTTTGGCCACCTCATGGGAAGAGTTGACTCATTGGAAAAGACTCTGATGCTGGGAGGGATTGGGGGCAGGAGGAGAAGGGGATGACCAAGGATGAGATGGCTGGATGGCATCACTGACTCGATGGACGTGACTCTGAGTGAAATCTGGGAGTGGACAGGGAGGCCTGGAGTTCTGCGATTCATGGGGTCGCAAAGAGTCAGACACAACTGAGAGACTGAACTGAACTGAACTAATGATTGAGGATGGAGAGGGAATTTTTGTAATTGAAAATTTATTAAAATAAATTGTTTATCTAATAGGTTAAAAGATAGAGTGAGTGAGTAAAGTGAGTGAAAGTCACTCAGTCGTGTCTGACTCTTTGGGACCCCATGGTCTGTCCATGGAATTCTCCAAACAAGAATACTTGAGTGGATTGCCATTCCCTTCTAAAGGGGATCTTCCATACCCAAGGATCAAACCCGTGTCTCTTGCATTGCAGGTAGATTCCTTACTGTCTGAGCTACCAGGGAAGTCCCCAAAAGATATTTGAAATACACTAAATCATGAACTTCTGTATGTAAGTCTTTGACCACTGATGGAAAGCAGAGACTCTAGAGCCAGACTTGTGGGTGTGGATTCTGGCTTTGCTCATTATGAACTGTGTGACCTACATCAAACTATATAGTGAACTTACTTAAACTCTCTGGACCTCTGTTTTCACATATATATAAAATTCAGGTAATAACATCCACCTTAAAAGAAGTTTTGGAAAATTCAGCAGTGGCCACAGGACAGGAAAAGGTCAGTTTTCATTCCAGTTCCAAAGAAAGGCAATGCAAAAGAATGCTCAAACTACCACACAATTGCACTCATCTCACATGCTAGTAAAGCAATGTTCAAAATTCTCCAAGCTAGGCTTCAGCAATACCTGAACCGTGAACTCCCTGATGTTCAAGCTGGTTTGAGAAAAGGCAGAGGAACCAGAGATCAAATTGCCAACATCCGCTGGATCATGGAAAAAGCAAGAGAGTTCCAGAAAGAAACATCTATTTCTGCTTTATTGGCTATGCCAAAGCCTTTGACTGTGTGGATCACAACAAACTGTGGAAAATTCTGAAAGAGATGGAAATACCAGACCACCTGACCTGCCTCTTGAGAAATCTGTATGCAGGTCAGGAAGCAACAGTTAGAACTGGACATGGAACAACAGACTGGTTCCAAATAGGAAAAGGAGTACGTCAAGGCTGTATATTGTCACCCTGCTTATTTAACTGATATGCAGAGTTCATCATGAGAAATGCTGCGCTGGAAGAAGCACAAGCTGGAATCAACATTGCCAGGAGAAATCTCAATCACCTCAGATATGCAGATGACACCACCCTTATGGCAGAAAGTGAAGAGGAACTAAAAAGCCTCTTGATGAAAAGTGAAAGAAGAGAGCGAAAAAGTTGGCTTAAACCTCAACATTCAGAAAACGGAGATCATGGCATCCGGTCCCATCACTTCATGGGAAATAGATGGGGAAACGGTAGAAACAGTGTCAGACTTTATTTTTGGGGGCTCCAAAATCGCTGCAGGTGGTGACTGCAGCCATGAAATTAATAGACGCTTACTCCTTGGAAGAAAAGTTATGACTAACCTAGATAGTATATTCAGAAGCAGAGACATTACTTTGCCGACTAAGGTCCATCTAGTCAAGGCTATGGTTTTCCCTGTGGTCATGTATGGATGTGAGTTGGACTGTGAAGAAGGCTGAGCGCCGAAGAATTGATGCGTTTGAACTGTGGTGTTGGA
>SJYQ01002029.1:1728165-1750610 GCA_006410935.1 Redunca redunca | reverse complement strand
TATTTAAAGCAGCCATGCAAATTATCATAGAGATATAAGCTTCAATGAAGTTATACCTGTCCAAGAGAAATCAGGAAGGATTAAAACATAAAATTCAAAAGTAAAAACAAAAAAAAATCTTATTACTAAAATAATTATATAATTTACCATGCAAACTGGGATATTTATGGAGATGAACAAGTCAGCATCCAGATAAAATCCTGAATGAACTGATAGAAATCATGACAGTCTCAAGCCTTCTGGGATGCAGTCACCTTTCTTATTGTTCAGGGTTAATGATTATGCTTATTAATCCCAATGCTGGCCTGACATTTTTTGTTTATATTAAATTGCTTCATAGACATACCAGTGGTTGTTTTGAAGGGCAGTGAGGGACTTTCATGATGGCTCAGTGGTTAAGGAATCAGCCTACAGTGCAGGAGATATAAAAGATGCAGGTTCGGTCCTGAATGGGGAAGATACCCTGGAGGAGGAAATGGCAATCTACTCCAGGATTCTTGCCTGGAAAATCCAATGGACAGAGGAGCCTGGTGGGCTACAGTCCAAAGAATTGGATGTGACTGAGCATGAGGACAAGACAAGACAAGGCATGGAAATGTGAGGGTTAGAGTTTTTCTAGATTATTGATATTAATGATGATAACACTATGTATTTTAGAGATATACAGGAATAGTTTTAAAGACTATTCCCCATGAATTTATTACATATGATGATAGCTCTATGGTCTGAATTATTATTCATTAAGTGAATACACATTGAGTATCTTCTGTGTGGCAGGCCCTGTTGTAGTTGCTGGGCATACATTGAATAGCAAGATAGATGAGGCACCTACACTCTGAAGTTGATATTCTAATGAAAAATTAGAAAACTATTTCACTAGAGCAAAGCTAGACAATTAACATAAATTTTGAAACACCCACCCAAAACTTATTACTGCCCTATGCTTTCCAACTGAGCTAAACAACAGGTCATTTTGCCACTTATTATTGCCACTTTAGAGATGAACCAATCCTCAAATTCATAATGAAGTAGAGCTGTGACTTGAGTTAGTAACACAATGAATAAATGAGAATGTGTTAAACTGAAACCAAGCTGAAAGGTGTTTTAGACACTGTGACAGCTGATTACCAAAATCTATATTTTTATTTTTATCCACAGACAGAGAAACTATGAATCCAGCCTTTATTTCAATTAGATTAATCAGGTGAAATGATACTGAAACAGATGAAAGTAGTGATGGATGGTACTTTCAGAGCTGGACCATAAAAATGCCTGTTTTGGGGAACCTTTGCTGCTGCTGCTGCTAAGTCGCTTCAGTCATGTCCGACTCTGTGCAACCCCATAGACGGCAGCCCACCAGGCTCCTCTGTCCCTGAAATTCTCCAGGCAAGAACACTGGAGTGGGTTGCCATTTCCTTCTCCAATACATAAAAGTGAAAAGTGAAAGTGAAGTTGCTCAGTCATGCCTGACCTTTTGAGACCCCATGGACCGTAGCATACCAGGCTCCTCTGTCCATGGGATCCTCCAGGAAAGAGTACTGGAGTGGGTTACCACTGCCTTCTCTGGAACTTTTGCAGTTTTTCTGTTTGGGGTAGATCTGAAATAATGTCCATTGGGCTGGGTCACTTTGGAGGGGACATCATACCTCCTTGTCCCCTTGTCCTGTACTGTCACGAGTGTGAGAAACAAATTTCGATTTTGTTATATTTTGTAGTCTCTTTGATATAGCAATTCACCTACTTTAGGTAAAACAGAAATCTTGTGCAAATGCCCTGCAACTTTATAGCCATTTCTTTCTACTCTGCCTTCCTATTAATCATAGCATGTTTTTCTTCTGAATCTCAATACAGCCAAAATCCTTCAAAATCCAGTGCAACAAGCAGCCAAGGCCAATTGAATAGAATCATGATACAAAGTGAAACCTGGTGGTCATTATTTTAACTCCCACTAATTTATAAGTGATCGACTGGAAGCTTGGAGAGGTGATGAAATTTGAACAACATCACCTGGGTCATTGTGTTAAACATGGCCACCAGGGGCATCTGTCTACCACAGCAGGCTAAAAAATATCATACCAGGGATAAATGACATTTATTGTCTAAATTTTTTGAACTAACATTTAATTGTTTTTTCTTTGTTTCTTTTTAAAAATATTAATTAATTAATTAATTTCAATTGGAGGAGAATTACTTTACAATATTGTAGTGGTTTTTGTAATATATTGACATGGATCACCCATGGGTGTCCATGTGTCCTCCGTGCTCAACCATCCTCCCAACTCCCTCCCCATTCCATCCCTCAGGGTTGTCCCAGTGCACCAGCTTTGAGTGCCCTGTTCCATGCATCTAAAACAGACTGGATCTGTTTCACATATGGTAATATACATATTTCAATGCTATTCTCTCAAATCATCCATTCCTCATCTTCTCCCACAGAGTCCAAAAGTCTGTTCTTTATATCTGTGTCTCTTTTGCTGTCTCGCATATAGGGTCATCATTACTCTCTTTCTAAATTCCATATATATGCATTAATATATGGTATCAGTGTCTTTCTTTCTGACTTCACTCTTGTATAATAGGTTCCCGTTTCATCCACTTCATTAGAACTGATTCAAATGAGTTCTTTTTAATCAGTTCAGTTCAGTTCAGTCACTCAGTCCTGTCCAACTCTTTGCAACCCCATGGACTGCAGCACGCCAGGCTTCCCTGTCCATCACCAACTCCTGGAGTTTACTCAAATTCATGTCCACTGAGTCAGTGATGCCATCGAACCATCTCATCCTCTGTTGTCTCCTTCTCCTCCTGCCTTCAATCTTTCCCAGCATCAAGGTCTTTCCAAATGAGTCAGTTGTTCGCATCAGGTGGCCAAAGAATTGGAGTTTCAGCTTTGACATCAGTCCTTCCAATGAATATTCAGGACTGATTTCCTTTAGGATGTACTGGTTGGATCTCCTTGCAGTCCAAGGGATTCTTAAGAATTGTCTCCAACACCACAGTTCAAAAGCATCAATTCTTTGAAGCTCAGCTTTCTTTATGTCCAACCCTCACATCCATATATGACTACTGGAAAAACCATAGTTTTGACTAGATGAACCTTTGTTGGCAAAGTAATGTCTCTGCTTTTTAATATGCTGTCTAGGTTGGTCATAACTTTTCTTCCAAGGAGCAAGCATCTTTTAATTTCATGGCTGTAGTCACTATCTGCAGAGATTTTGGAGCCCAAAAAATAGTCTGTCACTGTTTCCACTGTTTCCCCATCTATTTCCCATGAAGTGATGGGACCAGATGCCATGATCTTTGTTTTCTGAGTGTTGAGCTTTAAGCCAACTGTTTCACTCTCCTCTTTCACTTTCATCAAGAGGCTCTTTAGTTTTTATTTACTTTCTACCATAAAGGTGGTGTCATCTGCATATCTGAGGTTATTGATATTTCTACCAGCAATCTTGTTTCCAGCTTGTTTCTTTTTAATAGCTGAGTAATATTCTGTTGTGTTTATATACTACTGCTTTCTCATCCATTTGTCTGCTGATGGACATCTAGGTTGCTTCCATGTCCTAGCAATTGTCAACAGTGCTGCAATGAACATTGGGGGTACACAAGTCTCTTTCAATTCTGGTTTCCTCATTGTGTATGCCCAGCGGTGGGATTGCTGGGTCATATGGCAGTTCTCTTTCCAGTTTTTTAAGGAATCTCCACATTGTTCTCCATAGTGGCTACACTAGTTTGCATTTCCACAAAAATGTAAGAGGGTTCCCTTTTCTCCACACCCTTTCCAGCATTTATTGTGGATAGACTTTCTGATAGTAGCCATTCTGACTGGCATCAGATGGTACCTCATTGTGGCTTTGATTTGCATTTCTCTGATAATGAGTGATATTGAGCATCTTTTCATGTGTTTGTTAGCCATTTGTACGTCTTCTTTGGAGAAATGTCTGTTTAGTTCTTGGTCCATTTTTTGATTGGGTCATTTGTTTTTCTGGTTTTTGAGTTGCATGAGCTGCTTGTGTATTTTTGAGATCAATTCTTTGTCAGCTGCTTCATTTACTATTATTTTCTCCTATTCTAAAAGCTGCCATTTCACCTTGCTTATAGTTTCCTTCGTTGTGCAAAAGCTTTTAAGTTTAATTAGGTCCCATTTGTTTATTTTTGCTTTTATTTCCATTACTCTGGGAGCTTGGTCATAGACGATCCTGTTGTGATTTATGTCAGAGTGTGTTTTGCCTGTTTTCCTCCTGGAGTTTTTAGTTTCTGGTCTTATACTTAGATCTTTAATTCATTTTGAGTTTATTTTTGTGTATGGTGTTAGAAAGTGATCTAGTTTCATTCTTTTACTGGTGGTTGACCAGTTTTCCCTGCACTAGTTAAAGTGTGTCTTGTCTTTTCTCCATTGTATGTTTTTGCTTCCTTTGTCAAAGACAAGGTGTCCATAGGTGTGTGGATTTATCTCTGGGCTTTCTGTTTTGTTCCATTGACCTATATTTCTGTCTTTGTACCAGTACCATACTGTCTTGATGACTGTAGCTTTGTAGTATAGTCTGAAGTCAGGCAGGTTGATTCCTCCAGTTTCATTCTTCTTTCTCACAATTGCTTTGGCTATTTTAGATTTTTTGTATTTCCACACAAATTGTGAAATTATTTGTTCTAGTTCTGTGAAAATACCTTTGGTAACTTGATAGGGATTGCATTGAATCTATGGATTACTTTGGGTAGAATACTCATTTTCACTATATTGATTCTTCTTATCCATGAACATGGTATATTTTCCCATCTATTTGTGTCATCTTTGATTTCTTTCATCAGTGTTTTATAGTTTTCTATTTATAGGTCTTTTATTTCTTTAGGTAGATTTATTCCTAAGTATTTTATTCTTTTCGTTGCAATGGTGAATGGAATTATTTCCTTAATTTCTCTTTCTGTTTTCTTTAGTGTATAGAAATGCAAGGGATTTCTGTGTGCTAATTTTATATCCTATAACTTTACTATATTCATTGATTAACTCTAGTAATTTTCTGGTGGTGTCTTTATTGTTTTCTATGTAGAAGATCATGTCATCTGTAAACAGTGAGAGTTTTAACTTCTTTTTTTTCAAATCTGGATCCCTTTTATATCTTTTTCTTCTCTGACTGTTGTGGCTACAACTTGCAAAACTATGTTGAATCATAGTGATGAGAGTGGGCACCCTTGTCTTCTTCCTGACTTTAAGGGACAATTTTTCACCATTGAGGATAATATTTGCTGTGGGTTTGTCATATATGGCTTTTATTATGTTGAGGTATGTTCCTTCTATGCCTGCTTTCTGGAGTATTTTTTTCATAAATGGATGTTGAATTTTGTCAAAGGCTTTCTCTGCATCTATTGAGATAACCATATGGTTTTTATCTTTCAATTTATTAATGTGGTGTATCACACTGATTGATTTGTAAATATTGAAGAATCCTTACATCTTTAGCCCACTTGGTCATGATGTATGATCTTTTTAATATGTTGTTGGATTCTGTTTGCTAGAAATTTGTTAAGAATTTTTGCATCTATGATATTGGGCTATAGTTTTCTTTTTTTGTGGCATCTTTGTCTAGTTTTGGTATTAGGGTGATGGGGGCCTCATAGAATGAATTTGGCAGTTTTCCTTCCTCTGCAATTTTCTGGAAAAGTTTGAAAAGGATAGGTGTTAGCTCTTCTCTAAATTTTTGGTAGCATTCACCTGTGAAGCCATCTGGTCCTGGGCTTTTGTTTGTTGGAAGATTTTTTATTACAGTTTGAATTTCCATGCTTGTGATGGGTCTGTTAAGATTTTCTATTTCTTTCTGGTTCAGTTTTGGAAGGTTATACTTTTCTAATAATTCATCCATTTCTTCCAAGTTGTCCATTTTATTCTCATATACTTGCTGATAGTAGTCTCTTACGATCCTTTGTATTTCTGTGTTGTCTGTTGTGATTTCTCCATTTTCATTTCTAATTTTGTTGATTTGATTTTTCTCCCATTTTTCTTGATGAGTCTGGCTAATGGTTTTTCTACTTCATTTATCTTCTCAAAGAACCAGCTTTTAGTTTTGTTGATTTCTGCTATAGTCTCCCTTGTTTCTTTTTCACTTATTTCTACCCTAATTTTTATGATTTCTTTCCTTCTACTAACCCTGGGATTCTTCATTTCTCCTTTTTCTATTTGGTTTAGGTGTAAAGTTAGGTTATTTATTTGATTTTTCTCTTGTTCTTGAGGTAAGTTGCATTGCTATGAACCTTCCCCTTAGCACTGCTTTTACTGAATCCCATATGTTTTGGGTTCTCGTGTTTTCATATTCATTTGTTACTATGCATATTTTGATATCTTTTTAAATTTCTTCTCTGATTTGTTGGTTATTCAGAAGTGTGTTGTTTAGCCTCCATATGTTTGTATTTTTAATAGTCTTTATCCTGTAGTTGAAATCTAATCTTACCTCATTGTGATCAGAAAAGATGCTTGAAATGACTTCAGGTTTTTTGTTTTTGTTTTTGTTTTTTAATTTACCTAGGCTAGATTTATGGTCCAGGATGTGATCTATCCTGGAGAAGTTTCCGTGTGCACTTGATAAAAAGGTGAAATTCTTTGTTTGGGGATGAAATATCCTACAGATATCCTAGGTCTAACTGGTCCATTGTATCATTTAAAGTTTGTGTTTCCTTGTTAATTTTCTGTTTGATTGATCTATCCATAGGTGTGAATGGGGTATTAAAGTCTCACACTACTATTGTGTTACTGTTAATTCCCCCTTTCATACTTCTTAGCATTTGCCTTACATATTGCTGTGCTCCTGTGTTGAGTGCATATATATTTATAATTGTTATATCTTCTTCTTTGATTGATTCTTTGATCATTATGTAGTGTCCTTCTTTGTCTCTTTTTATGGCCTTTATTTCAAAAACTATTTTATCTGATATGAATATTGCTACTCTTGCTTTCTTTTGGTATCCATTTGCATGAAATATCTTTTTCCAGCATTTCATTTTCAATCTGTATGTTTCAAGGTGGGTCTCTTGTAGCCAGCATATATAGGGGTCTTGTTTTTGTATCCATTCAGCTAGTCTTTGTCTTTTGGTTGGGGCATTTAACCCCATTTACATTTAAGGTAATTATTGATAAATATGATCCCATTGCCATTTACTTTGTTGTTTTGGGTTCGAGTTTATAAACATTTTCTGTGTTTCCTGTCTAGAGAAAATCCTTTAGCATTTGTGAAAGAGCTGGTTTGGAGGTCCTGAATTCTCTCAGCTTTTGCTTGTCTGTAAAGCTTTTGATTTCTCCTTCATATTTGAATGAGATCCTTGTTGGGTACAGTAATCTAGGTTGTAGGTTTTTCTCTTTCATCACTTTAAGTATGTCCTGCATTTCCCTTCTGGCCTGAAGAGTTTCTATTGAAAGATTAGCTGTTATCCTTAGGGGAATCCCCTTATGTGTTATTTGTTATTTTCCCCCTGCTGCTGTTAATATTTACTCTTTGTATTTGATCTTCATTAATTTGATTAATATGTGTCTTGGGGTGTTTTGCCTTGGGTTTATCCTGTTTGGGACTCTCTGGGTTTCTTGGACTTGGGTGGCTATTTCCTTCCCCATTTTAGGGAAGTTTTCAACTATTATCTCCTCAAGTATTTTCTCATGGCCTTTCTTTTTGCCTTCTTCTTCTGGGAATCCTATGATTCGAATGTTGGGGCATGTCCCAGACATCTCTGAGGTTGTCCTCATTTCTTTTAATTCATTTTTCTTTTTTTTCTGCTTCATTTATTTCCACCATTCTATCTTCCACATCACTTATCCCATTTTCTGCTTCAGTTATTCTACTGTTGGTTCCCTGCAGAGTGTTTTTGATCTCAGCTATTGCATTATTCAGTATTGATTGACTCTTTTTTTATTTCTTCTAGGTCTTTGTTAAACATTTCTTGCATCTTCTCAATCCTTGTCTCCAGACTATTTGTCTATAACTCCATTTTGTTTTCTAGATTTTGGATAATCTTTACTATTGCTATTCTGAATTCTTTTTCAGGTAGACTCCCTATCTCCTCCTCTTTTGTTTGGTTTGGTGGGCATTTATCATGTTCCTTTACCTGCTGAATATTTCTCTGCTTTTTCATTTTGTTTGGATTGCTGTGTTTGGGGTGACATTTCTGTAGGCTGGAAGTTTGTGGTTCATCTTTGTTGTGGAGGTTGCTCCCTGTGGGTGGGGTTGGACTAGTGGTTTGTCAAGGTTTCCTGATTGGGAAAGCTTGCTTCTGTGTTCTGGTGGGTGGAACTGGATCTCTTCTCTCTGGAGTGCAGTGAAGTGTCCAGTAGTGAATTTTGGGGTGTCTATGGGTTTGGCAAATGAGCTCTTGTCAGTTAATGTTCCCTGGAATCAAAGAGTTTTCTAGTGTTCTCAAGTTTTAGATTTAAGCCTCCTGCCTCTGGCTTCCAGTCTTATTCTTACAGTAGCCTCAAGACTTCTTCCTCCATAGAGCACAAATGATGAAACATAAAGGTAAATGGTGAAAAGATTCTCCACAGTGAGGGACACCCAGAGAAGTTCACAGTTACATGGAGAACATAAGAGGGAGGAGGGAGAAAGAGGTGACCAGGAGAAGAGGGGGAGTCAAAAGAAGAGAGATCAATCTAGTCCATAATCAGTTCCCTAAGTATTCTCCACAGCCCAGAACACCCAGAGAGATTCACAAAGTAGAGAAGAGAGGAGGAGGGAGGAGATAGAGATGACCTGGGAGGAAAAAGGGAGAGTCAAAAGGGGAGAGAGCGATCAAGCCAGTTATCACACCCCTAAGTGAAAATGGATACAGAAGATTAGATTCTTAAAGGTACAAGATTGATAACAAATACCAAAAAGTAAAGATTAAAAATCTAGAGTAGAGGTTGTTGCTAAGTCACTTCAGTTGTGTTCGACTCTGTGCAACCCCATCGATGGCAGCCCACCAGGCTCCCCCATCCCCAGGATTCTCCGGGCAAGAACACTGGAGTGGGTTGCCATTTCTTTCTCCAATGCATGAAAGTAAAAATTGAAAGTGAAGTCACTCAGTCGTGTCCGACTCTTAGTGACCCTATAGACTGCAGCCCACCAGACTCCTCTGTCCATGGGATTTTTCCAGTCAAGAGTACTAGAGTGGGGTGCCATTGCCCTCTCCAAGAGTAGAGGTTAGACTCTCAAAAATACAATATTAAAAATACAAAACAAAANTGAAAATTAAAGGAGAAAAAAGAACTTAAAAATAAAAAAATGAATTTAGAAATCATAATAGTAAAAATTTATTTAGGAATTTCTCTGGAACTGTTGTGGGCAGTGTGGGTTCAGTTCAGTTTCAGATAGTTCCTTGTTCCAGCTTGAGCTTCTTCTCAAGGTCTATAGGCCCCTTCCAATGCTTGTCAATGTTAACTACAGGGTTTTAATCTGTTGCACCTGTCACTTTCAGAGTGGTTCCCTCTTCTTTGTTTATTTTGGCTTCCTCTGTTTGCAAGTCTCTTCAGCGTCTAAGTTCCACCCCGACACAAGGGGGTGAAGGTGGTCACTTATTTAGTCTAACTTGTTCACTTGTGTTGTGGGGAGGGAGAAACACTGCAAACAAATATCACAGGCATGTGTGGGGAGTGATCTTAGTGTATGGACCACACCGGGTTTGCCCCAGCTTACAACTGCATGTGCTTTCCCAGTCTACACTGCTCAGGCTCCAGATTGCTCTGCATGGGTACTGTCCAAAGCCGGCCCTTCATTTTGTGCACTTCCCAGGTCTAAGCTGCTTAGATTCAGGTTCTCAGGTACTCCACAGGGCACAGATTCAGTTGGGTGTACATTTTGTGCCCTTCCAAGGTCCGAGCAGCTCAGGTGCCCAGATACTTGGTGAGCGCACCATCTCAGGTGTGCCATGTGCCTCCTCTGGGAAGCTGATCTCAGGCTGAAATCCTCCTGGCAGATGTCAACCATTCAGCATCCCAGGAAGACTTGGTTAGCGACTGGGAGCCTGCTCACAGTTTGGTGGAGGATGCCAGTCTCTGGGGCTGAGATTTCCCCTTGCCTTCCTGCTCTGGTGTCTCACTCCTACATCTCTGCCTCTGGTGGGGGGTGGGAGGGGCCTGTACACAGCTGGCTAGCTCTCCTTTGGTGTTGCCTCAATCCTTTGTTCTGCGAGTGGACTGGGGGCCACGGTAGGTTAAAGCCTTTCGTTGGAAAGTTATCTCCCTCCATTTTTTTTTTTTTTTCCCTCTCTGTGGCTATCCCACAGTTTGGGTTGCCATCTCACATTAGCTCCCTCAGATTGTTCTCAGGGCATTCAGGCCTGGTCCTTACCCTAAGCATCCAACTCCCGCCTCCCTGTTCAGCCCCTGCTTGCTGGTGGCGGACACAAGCATCTGGGCTACTTCTCTGCTTGGAGTTGTGGTTAGGTGTGTATTCTCTGTTTGTTTGTTTCTCCTGGTTATGTTGCCCTCTGAGATTCCAAAATTCCCCACTGATCTGACAGTGAGAGGCTTTCCTGCAGTTTGGAAACTTCTCCTTCATGACTCCCTTCCCAGAATGGGTCTCCATCCCTAACTCTTTTGTCTCTCTTTTTATCTTTTATGTTTTGTCCTACCTCTTGAAGAGAATGGGCTGTCTTTCTGGGTGCCCGGTGTCCTCTGCCAGCGTTCAGAAGATGTTTTGTGGAAGTTGCTCAGCATTCAAATGATCTGTAATGAATTTGTTGGGGAGAAAGTGGTCTCACTGTCCTATTCCTCTGCCTTCTTGGGACTGCCCTCCTGAATAGCATTTAATTTAAAAAATGTTCAAATATTACCCAACCAGTATTCTACAATCTTATTAAAACCTTTTTTCTTTGATCAAGGATAAGAAGTAAGTCATAGTTTACTAAAATTAAGGTACTGTTTCAATAGAACTGAAAAGTATTAAAAACAGCTTGAAATAAGAGAGGAGTGACAAGGTCTAGGATATGTTTTGCTATATGAAGTTTCTTCTAAAATTATTTACAGTGATAGATAGAACTTTAGTTCTGTTATATTACTGGAATGTAAATAAAATAGTAAATAACAGGCTTAGCAATAACTTTGCATATAATATGTATTCATTATGTATACAATAACTGGTATAGTTAGTAGAATTATTATCATATTTTTTTTCCCAAGGGAATATAGAATAGTGGTTAAGAGAGTAGGCTCTGCTATCATATTACCTGTGTTCAAATCTTGACTTCATCATCTGATACTACCACTCTACAAGTCTCTATTTTTGACAAACTCTGTGTCATCTGCTAAAATATCAGGAAGTTGAAAACAATACCACATGGATGTATTAAGAGAATTAAGTAAAAATGGTAGGCGCTTGTAATAATGTTTGACATGTAGCAACAACACTTCAGTTTGACTTCCTCGATGGCTCAGTGGGTAAAGAATCCACCTGCGATGTAGGAGACACAGGAGTTTGATCCCTGGGTCACAAAAGTCCCCTGGAGAAGGAAATGGCAACTCACTCCAGTGTTCTTGCCTGGGAAATTCCATGGACAGAGGAGTCCGACTACAGTCCAATGGGTCATAAAGAGTCGGACAGGACTGAGTGACTAAGCACACACAAACACACACAATTCAATTTAAAGTCAGCTTTTGTTAACATAAGGACACACAAAGTTTTCTTTCTTAAAATTATCTAGAGTAGTGAAAAATCAGCCATAAATTTTGTCAGATATCTTTTAGGCTGGAAAATAGCCAAAAAATTATAGTTGCTTTTTATTATTTTTTATTAAAATATTGGTGACTTACATATTATATTAGTTTCAAGTGTACAACACAGTGGTTCAATACTTCCATAAATTACACATTATACACATTTATTACAGTTTTATTAACTGTATTCACTGTGCTGTACATCTCTCCACCTATTTAAAAACTAGTGAGAGGTGCTTGTGAGAGACCAAGAGAGAATGGAATAGAGGACCTGTGGGTTTTGGATGATAACCTGTACCAAGAGCCTGGTGCAAGCTGAGGGACATGTTGGGGTGGTTTTGACAGGTCAGCCAGAGCATCAGGCACTTTTCATTCCTCTGTCTCTGTGCTGGCACTGCTGCTGCTGCTGCTAAGCCACTTCAGTCGTGTCCAACTCTGTGCGACCCCATAGGGGTATGTAAGTTTGTGCATGTGCCTGTAAGCGTAGAGTCTCAGTTCCCTACAGCCTTCTGGTTCTCCAGGTTGTGAACTTTACTGGTTTCTAAAATTCACTGAGGGATGAGGTTTGTTTTCAGGCACTGTTACCTAGGGCCGGGATTTCCAATGTGGGCCTCAAAGCCCTCACTCCTCTGGGAGGACCCCTTGGGTTCTGATATCCTCTTCTAGTGTGAGGTCACCTACCAAGTAATGTGTTACAATACTACATATGTGTCTGTTTTACCCCAGTAACCATCCAGAACCCACATATCCTCTACTCCAGTCTCTCTTGGTCTCTCACTAACACCGTTCATTGATGATCTATTCAAATTTTTTCTTTTAGGTGGCTTTCTCTGTTTTCCTGTACACAAAACATGGCTGTCTTGTACTACTTTACTCCAAGAGTTAAACCAGATTATGCTTAAAGCCTTAGACTAAATCCCAACCTCTAAAGAATAAAAATGGATTAGTTCACCTTGGGCAAAGGTGATGCACTATCTATTCCCAGAGAAGATAGGATCAAATCATACAAAATGGGTATCAAACTCTACACTTAATGTTGGGGAGAGGGTAACATGGAAAGTTCTAGGATAAATGATATCACATGTTGCTAGAAGTTACCCTGTAAATATTTATAAAATATTATTATATATATATTTTTAAAAAGACAAATGAAGATGAGATTTTTAATAACTTGCTCAAAATCATGCATTAATTGAAAAACTGGAATCTAAATACTGTCCTTTTTACTGTGACATGCATTTTTTCTCTGTGATTGTCTGCAATTAAGTAAACACTATAGCCTCTGGTCTCTTGCCTTTCTGTATTAATCTCTGAGATATCTTTAAACTTTTGGGTTTATTCTGGCAGATGCCTAATTCTGATATCTATTAAGGTATAACTCTCTAAAGTTTACATTTCCATTTTCCTTTTCTTTTCAAATTTTTATCTTCTTCCTTTTGCACCAACAGAGCTAAAAGGAGCCACTTTGTAGAATATAAGCCTCAAGAAGAAAGCAATTTTAAGAACAATAAGTAGAAAACCTCCTGCAAACATTTGAAGTACATTTTGATCTTGTTGTCTCTTGAACAGAATGCATAATGTTTGGGCATTTTCTTTCCATTTATAAGGAGATTAGAATAAAATTTTAAAAAATGATATCAATACCCAAAGCCTCTCCCTGATAATTAAGAACACTTAAAAATATTTTTTTCAAGTAGAGAATAATATCTACATGAAGATTTAAAGTACTCACTAATGAGCTTGCATAAAAAATTCTACCCTCCTAGCATTAGCTTTGAGCTAGTAACGTCACTACTTTAGAATGATTACAATATTACAGTTTTTGTGAAGGAATGGATGACCTCAGATAACATCATTGAGGTCAGTTCAAAAGCTATGATTAAAAGGAGAAATTGAAATTAAAATTTATCTCACTTTTCCTTATGTCTTTTAATTAGCTGACTGTGTGCAGTTGGAAAGGAAGATATTAATCAAAAAAAATAATTATCAAGGTAGAAAAAAACTTTATCATTTTTCAAAGATGTAGAGGAGAAGAAAAAATGTTAAATGTTGGCAACCCAGCAGTTTGGAAAGTTTTGGCTAAGGCTTTGAAATTTGAATGTGAGCTGTAGGAGAGCACTCAAGAAAAAAGGAAAATAAGCAGTTTTTATTGTATTTACTTTGGTCTTTTAAATGTAACATGATGGAACTTGTAACCTTGAAATATTTTCTTAGGTACATTCACTAGGGAAGGTAAGCATAATTACAGCTGCTCAGACTTCATGCAAACTAAATTGGTGTTATGGACAATTAATCTTTTTAAACATTAAGATAGCTCTGTAATTTCTCACTTTTGCAAAAAGAAAGAAGAAGGCAATATAAATCAAACCTTAGTCAGTAGGCCAGAAGTTTACTTAATTGATAATGTAAGACAAAATGTCACTAAATTTTTATTTCATTGGATCAACTCATAATTCACAAGTCTGTGCAGTCCTGAGTCTGCATAATTATGTCCTAATTCTTACCTACCTAAGAGATTTGTAAATTGGAAATGTGATATTTTCCTCTGGTTCTTTTTCTTGTAAGTTGGGTTGACATAACAACAAACAAATGTTGGGATTTCTAGGAATTAAGTGATATCCTAGCATACTCTCTACAGATGCACATGTAATGTGCTGTGCTGCTTTGTAACACCCTGGGAACAAAGCATTTTATGAAAGGAAGAAACAGAGAGAGAGGAAGGAAAGAAAGAAAGAAGGAAGGAAGGAAGATAAGAGGTAGGGAGGGAGGAAGAAAAGAAAGAAGGAAAAAAGAAAATAATCATGATTTCAGTGGAGTTGATAAATTGGAAATAAGGAGGGTAGCTACCACGGAGTTTGAAAAATCGATATACATTTTAAATAAAAGTCTTTACTGTGGTATGAAAAGAAATACATTTAATCCTGGCACAAAGATCCTCAAGGTTTTGGGAATACCTTAGTGACAGGAGTGTCTTTTGCCACACAGTAGGAGCCCTTTTTGAATTTATGCTAAAGAGGTGACCTAGGGTGAGGCTCCTAGATAACCTCTGCATGGGGCTGGTTTCCAGAAAGAAAAAAGTTGTTAGAGAGATGGAACTATAAGCCCTACCCACCAACCACTGAGAAGGGAGAGAGGGAGTAGCTACAGGTTAAACTCTATAAAAACTCTAGATGAGCTTCCAGATTGGTGAGCCAGAATGTATCCATGTGCCAGTGAAACCGAGGCAGGACTCTGTGGGGCTCCTGAGCATGGAAGCATTTCTGTCCCTGTCTTTTGTAAGAAACAGACTCCAGGCTCCATGACCTTCCCTGAGTTCCAAATGACAGATTTGAACAGTTACCAATCTGGGAAGGGAAGAGAGACAAAGACAACAGAGGGGCAGTCAAGAAATAATGGTGCAGCTTTGGGGGTAGAGACCTAGTTCCACCTCAAGGGATACATATAACAATGTTTTTAAGCTCTAATATATCATCATCCTTCTTAAAAAACAGAGACATTACTTTGCCAACTAAGATGTGTAGAGTCAAAGCTATCGTTTTTCCAGTAGTCATGTATGGATGTGAGAGTTGGACCATTAAGAAGGCTATTATTTACTTGTTAGTCATCAGTTGTGTCCAACTCTTTGCAACCCCATGGACTATAGCCCATCAGGTTCCTATGTCCATGGAATTCTCCAGGCAAGAATACTGGAGTGTGTTGCCATCCCTTCTCCAGGGGAACTTCCCAACCCAGGGATCGAACCTAAGTCTTCCACATTGCAGGCAGATTCTTTACCATCTGAGTCATGAGGGAAGTTACCAAAGAAGGCTGAGCCCCAAAGAATTGACTCTTTTGAACCGTGGTGTTGGTAAAGACTCTTTAGAATCCCTTGAACAGCAAGGAGATCAATCTGGTCAATCCTAAAGTAAATCAACCCTGAATATTCTTTAAGAGGACTGATGCTGAAGCTGAAGCTCCAATACTTTGGCCATCTGAGGCAAAGAACTGACTCATTGGAAAAGACCCTGATGCTGGCAAAGATTGAAGTCAGAAAGAGAAGGTGGGGTGACAGAGGACAAGATGATTGGATGGTGTCACTGACTCAATGAACATAAGTTTGAGCAAGCTCCAGCAGATGGTGAGGGACAGGCAAACTGGCATTCTGCAGTTCATGGGGTCACAAAGAGTGGGACACAATTGAGTGACTGAACAACAACAATTCATACCAGGTAAAGATCACCGGAGGCTACATTAATGGAACCAGAGAAGTTCATCAAGAAGATTGTTGTTCAGTCACAAAGTTAGGTCCAACTCTTTGTGACCCCCCCCCCCAATGGACTGGAAAATCCCATGGACAGAGGAGCCTGATGGGCTACAGTCAATGGGGTTGCAAGAGTCGGACATGACTTAGCAACTAAACCACCACCACCATGGACTGCAGCATGAAAGAATTCCCTGTCCTTCACTATCTTTCGAAGTTTGCTCAGCAACCCCACACTTGGACTTTTGTTATAATACCCCTCATTAAATCTTCCCAAGTTAGGGCATACAGTTTTTCAGGGCAGGAACCGACTGTGTACCTCTTTGCCTGGCAAAGCAACAAAGCTATTCTTTTCCTGAGTACTCAGTTGCTAAGTAATGTCTGACTCTTTGTAATCCCATGGACTGTAGCCTACTAGGCTCCCCTAACCATGGAATTTCCCAGGCAAGAATGCTATTGGGGTTGCCATTTCCTCCTTCAGCGGCTCTTTCTGACCCAGGGATTAAACGTGTGTCTCCTGTATTGCAGGTGGATTCTTTACCATGGGAGCCATCTTGGAAGCTCATTCTTTTCTGCTTCACCCAAAATTCTGAGATTTGCTTTGGCAGTTGTGCAAAGGGTCAATGTTTTGGCATCACCAGGAGGGTGGTACACCTTAAATTCACAAGGACAGAAGATCCTGTGTTTGGGACTTTTCTAGACCTTGATCTACGTATATCTTTATCAGGCTGTTTGTTTGTATCCTTTAAGGTTCTTTATAATAAACCAGTAATCTTAAGTCCACTAACTTCCTGAGTTCTATGTGCTGCTTTAGGGAATTAATGGAAACCAAGGAGGAAGTCATGAGAACCTCCAATTTATAGTCAGTGAGTCAGAAGTACAGGAAACTAGCTGAAATTGCAGTTGGCATTTGAATCAGGGGCCATCTTGTGGGACTGGGTCCTTAAGCTGTGGGGTCTGGCACTGTTTCCAGGGAGACAGTATCATAATTGGGCTAAACTTGTGGGCCTCTCTGATAGCTCAGTTTATAAAGAATCTGCCTGCAATGCAATGCAGGAGACCCTGTTTCAATTCCTGGGTCAGGAAGATCCCCTGGAGAAGGGATAGGCTACCCACTCCAGTACTTTTGGGCTTCTCTTGTGGCTTAACTGGTAAAGAATCCACTTGCAATGCAGGAAACCTGGGTTCCATACCTGAGTTGGGAAGATCCCCTGGATAAGGGAAAGGCTATCCACTCCACTATTCTGGCCTGGAGAATTTCACGGACTGTATAGTCCACGGGATTGCAAAGAGTTGGACACGACTGAGCAACTTTCACTTACACTTGTGGAATACCAAATCAGTGACTGTTTCGAATGTGAGAATTGTTTAGTGATGTGAAAAAATACATGTTGGACTTATCATTAAAGAAGTAAATTATATGTTACCTTGAGTGATGTCCAGTTGGTTTGGATGTAGAGATCATAGTGAAAGTCTTGATATAAAGCTGTACTAAAAAAAATTATCAAAGTAAGGTAGGATAGTAACCTATACTATTTCTGACACTTTTATTGAAGGTCAGAGCTGCCTATTAGTGAGTTTCTTCTAAAGGTCAGAAATACACAGAATGGTATATGCATCTCTCAATTATGTGCCCACACCTAACAGAGAGAAGTTAATTACCTTGACCATATGCTTCCTCCCTTTTTCACTGAGAGTCTCTCATGTTTTGCCTTTGCCCTCTTCTTGTACACATTTTCTTTTAATTGCCACCTTACTATCAAATGAAAGGAAAATATTGCTGTAGGGTTGGGTGGAAATTATAGGGTTTTCAACATTCCCCAGATGGGCTGGCTCCCTGACTTAGGGACTTTGCTTTCCAGAATCTAAGTTTGAAGGCTGTGGCCCAATTCTTAACTCAGAGCTCTATGAACAACAACACAGCATGTGGCTTGGAAAACAGGACTTTACACAAAAGCCCTGGAGTAAGAGAAGGACCTCTGGCTTCCTATTAATAGTTCTGCAGCTATGTGGTCATGGCATGTAAATTCACTCAGCTTCAACTCTAAAATAAGTTCTGTGGATTAGTTAACCTCTCCTGTCTGCTTTAGTTGTAACGTACTTCTTGCATCTACAGTGTAGATGATCTAACCTCTTTTTCGAGGCTTCTCCACCCCCTGTCCCCATCCACTCCCAGAAATGTGTTAGGAGGAACCTTCCATTGAAATGTACACTACTATCATTCATGTTCACCTTTGGATCTTCCCCCAGATCACAAGCCTGATTCCTATAGACGAGACTCTGCCTTATTTGTCTTTAGAACATCAATTCTTTGCATAGTGTAAATCACTGAGTGATTCAAGTAACTATTTTTTGTGTGTGTGGGATGTAGCTAAAAAACTGTTTATAGTTATTTTCTCTTTTTAAAATATAAATTTATTTATCTTAATTGGTGGCTAATTACTTTAAAATATTGAATTGGTTTTGCCATACATCAACATGAATCCACTCAAGTAACTATTTTTTAAAGAAGTGATTTAATGACATCAATCATTCAAACAGCATTTTCAAACAACAATGAAACTAACTCATTTTCCTGATCTCCTGAGTCTAGTACTGATATTGGGAAGACCGAGAAAGGAATAGAGTATATTTTTCACATTGCATACATAACAGTATGAACACTAATAACTATGATTGAATGCTAAGTGTAAACCCATAAGTGAAATTATCTTACTGAGTAAGTACAACAAGCCTCTGAGATAGGTATACATAATAACATCACTTTGATGACAAGAAAATTAAGACTAGAGTTATGTAATATGCTTAAACTTTCACAGCTAGTGAGCAGGGAAGCCTGAATTATGGTTAATCTGACACCAGAACCATTGTTCAACCACTGTGGAATTCTGCTTCCAGGCCCCAAGCTTTATAGGCAACTAGTGAGTGAGTTAGGGTTCCAGTCCTAAACCTCCATTTCCAGCATGTTCTGTCAGTCTTCATGAAAGCAGGATCTGCTCATAATAGCTAAACATAGTTGGAATTATCTGCTGTGCTATTGCTAAGTCATTTCAGTCGTGTCTGACTCTGTGCGACCCGATAGACGGCAGCCCACCAGGCTCCCCCATCCCTGGGATTCTCCAGGCAAGAACACTGGAGTGGGTTGCCATTTCCTTCTCCAATGCACGAAAGTGAAAAGTGAAAGGGAAGTCGCTCAGTCGTGTCCGACTCTTCGCGACCCCATGGACCACAGCCTACCAGGCTCCTCTGTCCATGGGATTTTCCAGGCAAGAGTACTGGAGTGGGGTGCCATCACCTTCTCCAGGAGTGGGCAAAACTTAATTCAATAAAAGTTGCCTTTGTAAAATGTGAGTTAATGAACTTTGGATATACCAAATCCAAGACTCCTCTGAGTCAGTTTCAGTCACTAATAACAGCAGAGCATCACTAGTTACAAAAGAGTATGCAGAAATAGGTGGCTGATGGAATCGTGATATTTCCATTTTATTAGAAAAAGATACAATCAGGAAATAAGATATGGTGAAATATTTCCAGATGATCAAGATACTTGGCTAATATAATAATGGCTCCAGATACATCTTAAAAGAAGAAATGGGGTGTCAATTGAAAGAAGTATATATTTGCTTGTGTTTTATGTGCCTGAGTGTGTGTTTTGTACGGAAACTAATAAACAATATAAACATCACATATGTGTGGGCATGTCTAAAGAGTGCCTGAGATGAGCTAATTGTTTATCCTTTCCCTTTGTGTGCTTATCACCATGAATATCTTTTCTATTGTCTTACACACTGGATGCCTTAGGTAATGTCATGACATGACTTTTGCAAATTTTTCTGCCTGTTTATGAGTGAGTGATCTCCCCACCCTCATTGCTGGACACATTCTGTGTTTTACTTCATCACTTTCCATGAAGATGGTTCCATCACCTAAAGGCAGTGATGTATATCCTTTTATGGTGGCCTTGGCTTCTTAACAACCATTTTGCGCTAAGCTTGAACATAGGGGCCCTCAAGCATTGCTGCGAATGTAACATTTTGGCTGTGTAATGCCAATGGTGTTAGAAATGATAACATTCAGCGAAGATATTTTCATTAAGTGTCTTTTGTTCAACCACTGATAGGAAAATAGTGCAAGAAGTGAAAAACAAACCTCCTTTCCATTTAGGCTTATTAAATATTCAAGTGATTCCTCAAATATACTCAAACTTGCTGTGGCTTCATTAAAGTACAGCTCCATTGCATTTTACGATGAAACACTGGTACAATATGCTTCCTGCAGTGGCTACCCACAAGCAAATAGATTGCTGCATTCCTCACCAGCCAAAACTCAGAAGTAGCCCAAAGTCAAAAGTATTATAGTAATCAAGGGTGCAGGTTAGTGGCATGGATAATGATGGTAAAATCCACATCAGTGAAAAAAGAGGCCACAACTTCCTCATCAAATGCAGATGGAAAGAACAAACAGCTATTTCTAGTCAAAGCTTAGTGGCCCTTATTCAGAAGTCACTTTTGAAGACCTGAGTTAGAAAGTCTACATGTCCATCAAGAATCCATGTTTAATAGAGACAGTGTTTGAAATGATTAAAAATGATTATTTTTAAGACTATGTCAAAAAAAAAAAAAAAAACAAAACATCTATGTCTACCCAAAATCACTGCAGATGATGACTTCAGCCATGAAATTAAAAGACGCTTACTCCTTGGAAGAAAAGTTATGACCAACCTAGACAGCATATTAAAAAGCACAGACATTACTTTGATAACAAAGGTCCGTCTAGTCAAGGCTATGGTTTTTCCAGTAGCCATTAATGGATGTGAGAGCTGGACTATAAAGAAAGCTGAATGCTGAAGAATTGATGCTTTTGAACTGTGGTGTTGGAGAAGACTCTTGAGAGTGCCCAGTACAGTAAGAAGATCCAACCAGTAGATCCTAAAGGAAATCAGTCCTGAATATTCATTGGAAGGACTGATGATGAAGCTGAAACTCCAATACTTTGGCCACCTGATGTGAAGAACTGACTCATTTGAAAAGACCCTGATGCTGGGAAAGATTGAAGGCAGGAGAAGGGAGCAACAGAGGATGAGATGGTTGGATGGCATCACCGACTCAATGGACATGAGTTTGAGTAAACTCCAGGAGTTGGTGATGGACAGGGAGACCTGACAGGCTGCAGTCCATGGGGTCGCAAAGAGTCAGTAACTGAACTGAACTGATGTCTACCATGAAATGATATATGAAAAATAAATACTATACAGGAATCAAGGTATATAAGAACTCTAATTGCAGTCACTAAAAGTACTGTCTAAGGTCCTGAGAACAGAGATGGGAATAATAAAGAAAAAATGGAGCAAACTATAAAACCTATAACCATGAGTCCTATTGTTTGAGTAATTGCTATATGCTGGGCATTTCCCAAAGCTTTTCATTTATATTATTTTATATAATTCCAGAACAATTCAGATATAGAGATATTTGTACACTTTTATAGATAGGAAGGAGAAGGCAATGGCACCCCACTCCAGTACTCTTGCCTGGAAAATCCCATAGACGGAGGAACCTGGAAGGCTACAGTCCATGGGGTCGCTGAGGGTCGGACACGACTGAGCGACTTCACTTTTACTTTTCACTTTTCACTTTCATGCATTGGAGAAGGAAATGGCAACCTACTTCAGTGTCCTTGCCTGGAGAATCCCAGGGACGAGGGAGCTTGGTGGACTGCCATCTATGAGGTTGCACAGAGTTGGACATGACTGGTGCGACTTAGCAGCTACAGTAGCAGCATAGATAGGAAAACAAAGCCAATACTAAAAAGTGAGTGATTTACCCAAAGTCAGTGACTACATGAGAATATAAACCTCCAGATACTTTGCACTATGCTTTATTCCTTTCTCACGGTAAATGATGTTTGGTTGAAAAACAAGATTACACAAATTTTAATCTCTATTGTTCTAATTTTATTATATTGACTTTAATTTTTTAAATGTGCTTTAAACTATAAGAAAACAGCATATTCATTCCTAGATGCAAGATTTCAGCCTTAGTTTGCAAGGCTTTTTTTTTTTTTTTTTTAAACTGAACTATACATTCTGAGCCATAAAAATTTAAGTTCAGATTTCTCTCTGTCTGTCTAGAACATCACCTGAACCCAAGCCCATGGTCAACAATTAGCCCAAAATATTCATAAAAAATGTGTGCTATAATTTTTGAGATGGGATTTTGAATTTACACAGGGACATGATACTTTTTTCCAAAAGTCTTTTATAAAAACTAATGAACCCCTGGAGGGTTCAGGAGTCAACATAATTGTGTGGGCAGGATTTATTTGTACAATGAATCCAATAAAACAGTTCTAAAATGTTATTCATAATAAAGTCACTCAAAATAAACTTAGTCCCTACATTAACACACAACTTTTCCAAAAGGAACTACCCTTAATTTTAGATTATAGTCAGTCTTTATTCATTCATATATCCCAGAAATATTTGTTGTAAGATTGTTTATTTCTGCATATTCTTCCAGATCTTAGAAAAGGAAGGGTCCAAGGATT
>SJYQ01002029.1:1707140-1718992 GCA_006410935.1 Redunca redunca | reverse complement strand
GTTGAGTGGCAGAGTATGGAAAATAAAAACATAAATCAGTTCAGTTCAGTTCAGTCGCTCAGTCATGTCTGACTCTTTGCAATCCCATGGACTGCAGCAAGTGAGGCCTCTCTGTCCATCACCAACTCCTGGAGTTCACCCAAAATCATGTCCATTGAGTTGGTGATGCCATCCAACCATCTCATCCTCTATCAGCCCCTTCTCCTCCTGCCCTCAATCTGTCCCAGCATCAGAGTCTTTTCAAATGAGTCAGCTTTTCCCATCAGGTGGTCAAAGTATTGAAGTTTCAGCTTCAACATCAGTCCTTCCAATGAACACCCAGGACTGATCTCCTTTAGGAAGGACTGGTTGGATCTCCTTGCAGTCCAAGGGACTCTCAAGAGTCTTCTCCAACACCACAGTTCAAAAGCATCAATCCTTTGGTGCTCACCTTTCTTTATAGTCCAACTCTCACATCAATACATGACTACTGGGAAAACCATAGCCTTGACTAGACAGACCTTTGTTGGCAAAGTAATGTCTTTGCTTTTTAATAGGCTGTCTAGGTTGGTCATAACTTTATTGCCAAAGAATAAGCATCTTTTAATTTCATGGCTGCAGTCACCATCTGCAGTGATTTTGGAGCCCAAGAAAATAAAAGTCAGCCACTGTTTCTACTGTTTCCCCATCTATTTACCATGAGGTGATGGGACCAGATGCCATGTTCTTAGTTTTATGAATGTTGAACTTTAAGCCAACTTTTTCACTCTCCTCTTTCACTTTTCATCAAGAGGTTTCTTAAGTTCTTTTTTGCTTTCTGCCATAAGGGTAGTAGCATCTGCATATCTGAGGTTATGAATATTTCTCCTGGCAATTGTGATTCCAGCTTGTGCTTCATCCAGCCCAGTATTTCTTATGATGTACTTACTCTGCATATAAATAGCATAGTACATAGTATAGAAATGATATAGTATAGTATAGAAATGATAGTGCTAAAATACAAGTCATGAAACCTGTATAGATGGCAGGCATAACAGAATTTGCTGGTCATTTCTAGAGAGAGATTTGTCAGGCCTAAAGGTAAGAATATTCAGATGGGATTGAGTAAGTTTATATCAGGCCATGGGCTTACTCCAAACTAAGCCTGGACCAAGGCGGACTGCAGCATTGGCCAATATTCCTTGCCCTGGTATTATATCTCCTCTCCATCCTAATACTTTGAATTCTGTTTTATCTGAGACACTCTTTGTATTTGTGACAAAGATAACTAGAGCAGTGACTTATGTAGCTTTATATTTCTGCCTACAAAGATACGATGGCAATCGGGGCACTGGATAAATTCATAAAAAATGACTTCTGCTCTTTAAATCTATGTACGTCTACATAGCGAGTGGTGTGGGAGTGAGAAGACCCTGATGGATGGGCACTGATTACATGGGATTTGGGATTTGATGTCAAAGACAGGGGATGTGGGAGGCCAGGAAGGACAATGCTGAATATGTGACAGTTGGAGACGGCTGCTGCCAAATCCTGCAGTCTCATGTATGTCCCCCTCTATGCACACATACACATGTTGAAAAAATATAGCATATATGCTTCACTGGCAGATAGACCTGGATTCATGACTTAGATACATCACAAAGTTATTTGTACTCTTACAGCCTGTGAAAGGAGGTTACAAGCCATTATTTCTGAGGATTGTCATGAAGATTAAATTGAAAAATAGGTATGCATAATATTTCCAGTGGAATTTCTGTCACAAAACAAGTGCCCAATGAATGAAACTACAAGTATAATTTTGACAATTGTAGTTGTATCTAATTAATTAACTTAAACTGACTCTGACACATCATACCATATATTTTCAGGAATATTCACGGGATCAGTGAATTCCTCTAAGATTTTGCAGCCAAGATTAGTTTCTGAGCTAAGTTTCTACAGGCACTTAGAAATTGTTTGGCTAGAGATAGGTAGGAAAGAGGGGAAGAGTTTGTAGTGGTGTGACAGATTATATTTTTCCAAATATGGTCTACCCTTCTAAAATGTGACCTGCAATGCCCTTTTAAGAGGGGATGATTCCAGTCATTCATGAAGTCGAAATTTATTCCTATCTGTAGTTCATATGTTTGTCCCTTACTTGAAATCTGGAAGTCAGCATACCATTACCTCCCAATTTTCACTCTGAAATCATTACAATTAAGCTTCTTTTACCTACAGCTGAGTGCTACTACTGCAAAGGACCTGCAGAGTGCCTTAGCATTCCACATTAGAGTTTCCAAATCTAGCAGTGAAGAGACAGCTTGTATTTTATACTTCTTGCACAGTTGCAAGAAATTATTTCTTCATTATTCATCTTCCCATATATTTTTCAAACTCTATTATTATGTAGATTTCCCTCCCCCCAGCATTTTCACATACTTAATTTAACCTCAACCCTGATATTCCAGAAAATTTGAAACCAAAAAAATAATATTTTGATTTCTTAAGATACTTTGAAGTGCTTTAAATACATAAGTTAGCAGAACCAGGATTCATCATTTTCTCAAGAAGTAATTTTGAAATATGCTTTACAAAAATGTGGTGTAAGCAATGTCAAACCACAATACATGTGTTTTGTGAAAATGCTGAAACATCTGGTTTTTGACAAATAATAGTTAAAAATTGACTAAAGTATCATAGTTTCTTCAAAGCACTTAAGATTGTCTTCACGGAAATTTACTCATTTGTTTCTCATGACAGGGCTTTTCTCCTCTTCCTTTTTACACATGAAATAATAGTGACAACCAGAAAGTTCAGTGACTAAAGTATCCAGAAGCCAGACCAAAAAGCTGGGTTGGGTGATTGCTTGGATTTGAACCTCTGTGTTTTACACTTACATTCAGCACACAGTACACTGGCCCACAATGATACTGACACATTCATTCAGCAGGTATTTATTGGATACATACTATAGACCAGGTGGTGAGAATCCATTGTAATGTGGCAAATTCTTTGTTTCATCGTGGTCTTTTCAATGTACTGAATAAGTAATAGCACTTATAAGTAAAAATTAAAAATGTAACAGTTCCTCAAATACCATAGAATAGTATTACCATGAGATCCTGAAATTCCACTTCTGAGTATATACACAAAATTTGAGTTTGAGATACCTGAAAACCAATTTTCATAGCAGCCTTATAGACAAGAGTCAAAAGATAGATACAAATCAAGTGCCCACTGACAGATCAATGGATAAACCAAATGTAGAATAGACATACAATGGAATTCTCTTCAGTTCTAAAAAGGAAAGAGATTCTGACAAATGCCATGACATGGAGGAACTTTGAAGACATTTAATAATTGAAATAAACCAACCACAAAAGGACAAATTTTGAATGATTCTACTTATATGCTGTTCCTACAATAATCAGATTCATCGAGACAAAGCAGAATGGTAGTTGCCACATCTGGGGGAGAGATAAGAAGAATTAGAATTCAAAGGGTGCAGTGTTTCAGTTTAAGAAGATGAAAAAAAGTTCTAGAGGTTGACTGTCATTTCAGTTTAGTTCAGTTCAGTCACTCAGTCACGTTAAACTCTTTGCAACCCATGGAATGCAGCACGCCAGGCTTCCCTGTCTTTGACCAACTCCCAAAGTTTACTCAAACACATGTCAGTTGAGTTGGTGACATGATCCAACCATCTCATCCTCTGTTGTCCCCTTCTCCTCCTGTCTTCAATCTTCCAGCAAGAGGGTCTTTTCAAATGAGTCACTTCGCATCAAGTAACCGAAGTATTGGAGTTTCAGCTTCAGTATCAGTACTTCCAATGAATATTCAGGACTAATTTCCTTTAGGATGAACTGGTTGGATCCTCTTGCAGTCCAAGGGACTCTCAAGAGTCTTCTCCAACACCACAGTTTAAAAGCATCAATTCGTCAGCATTCAGCTTTCTTTATAGTCCAACTCTCAGACCCATATATGACTACTGGAAAAACCATAGCTTTGACTATACAGACCTTTGTTGACAAAGTGATGTCTCTGCTTTTTAATAGGCTGTCTAGGTTGGTCATAACTTTTCTTACAAAGAGCAAGTGTCTTTTAATTTCATGGTTGCAGTCACCATCTGCAGTGATTTTTGAGCCCCCCAAAATAAAGTCTCTCACTGTTTCCACTGTTTCCCCATCTATTTGCCATGAAGTGATGGGACCAGATGCCATATTATTTTTCTGAATTTTGAGTTTCAAGCCAACTGTTTCACTCTCTTTTTTTGCTTTCATCAGGAGGTAGTTTAGATCTTCTTTGTTTTCTGCCCTAAGTGTGGTGTCATCTGCATATCTGATTATTGATATTTCTCTGAGAAATCTGATTCCAGCTTGTGCTTCATTCATCCCAGCGTTTCTCATGATGTACTCTGCATATAAGTTAAATAAGCAGGGTAACAATATATAGTCTTGACGTGCTCCTTTCCTGATTTGGAACCAGTCTGTTATTCCATGTCCAGTTCTAACTGTTGCTTCCTGGCCTGAATACAGATTTCTCAGGAGGCAGGTAAAGTGGTCTGGTATTCTCATCTCCTTAAGAATTTTTCACAGTTGTGATCCACACATCAAAGGATTTGGCATAGTCAATAAAGCAGAAGTAGATGTTTTTCTGGAATTCTCTTGCTTTTTCAATTATCCAATGGATGTTTGGCAATTTGATCTCTGGTTTCTCTGTCTTTTCTAAATCTGACTTGAACATCTGCAAGTTCACAGTTCATGTAGTGTTGAAGCCTGGCTTAGAGAATTTTGAGCATCACTTCGCTAGTGTGTGAGATGAGTGCAATTGTGCGGTAGTTTGAATATTCCTTGGCATTGACTTTCTTTGTGATTGGAATGAAAACTGACCTTTCCCAGTCCTGTGGCCTCTGCTGAGTTTTCCAAATTTGCTGACATATTGAGTGTACACTTTCACAGCATTATCTTTTAGGATTTGAAATAGCTCAACTGGAATTCCATCACCTCCACTAGCTTTGTTCATAGTGATGCTTCCTAAGGCCCACTTGACTTCACATTCCAGGATGTCTTGCTTTAGGTGAGTGATCACACCATCGTGATTATCTGGGTCATGAAGAACTTTTTTGTATAGTTCTTCTTTGTATTCTTTTCACTTTTTCTTAATAAATTCTGCTTCTATTAGGTCCATATCATTTCTATCCTTTATTGTGCCCATCTTTGCATGAAATGTTCCCTTGGTATCTCCTGAATTTTCCTGAAGAGATCTCTAGTCTTTCCCATTCTATTGTTTCCCTCTATTTCTTTGCATTAATCAGTGAAGAAGGCTTTCTTAGCTCTCCTCGGTATTCTTTGGATCTCTGCTTTCAAATGGGTATATCTTTCCTTTTTTCCTTTGCCTTTCACTTCTCTCCATTTCGCAACTATTTATAAGGCCTCCTCTGACAACCGTTTTGCATTCTTTTTTTTGGGGGGGGAAGGTCTTGTTCACTATCTCCTGTACAATATCATGAACTGCCATCCATAGGTCTTCAGGCACTCTGTCTATCAGATCAAATCCCTCAAATCTGTTTGTCACTTCCACTGTATGATTGTAAGGCATTTGATTTAGGTCATACCTGAATTGTCTAGTGGTTTCCACCACTAGCTTCATCTAAGTCTGAATTTTTCAGCAAAGAGTTCATGATCTGAGTCACATTGAGTTCCTTGTGTTGTTTTTGCTGATTGTATAGAGCTTCTCCATCTTTGGCTGCAAAGAAAATAATCAATCTGATTTTGGTATTGACCATCTGGTGATGTCCTTGTGTAAAGTCTTCTCTTGTGTTAGAAGAGGGTGTTTGCTATGACCAGTTCTCTTGGCAAAACTCTATTAGCCTTTGCCCTGTTTCATTCTGTACTCCAAGGCCAAATTTGCCTGTTACTCCAGGTATTTCTTGACTTCCTACTTTTGGATTCCAGTCACATATAATGAAAAAGGACATCTTTTTAGGGTGTTAGTTCTATAAGGTCTTTTAGGTCTTCATAGAACTATTCAACTTCAGCTTCTTCAGCGTTACTGGTTGGGGCATAGTTTTGGATTACTGTGCTATTGAATGGCTTGCTTTGGAAATGAATAGAGATCATTCTGTCATTTTTGAGACTACACCCAAGTACTGCATTTCGGACTCTTGTTGACTATGATGGCTACTCCATTTCTTCTAAGGGATTCTTGCCCACAGTGGTAGATATAATGGTCATCTGATTTAAATTCACCCATTCCCTTCCATTTTAGTTTGCTGATTCCTAAAATGTCAATGTTGAGTCTTGCCATCTCCTGTTTGACCACTTTCAATTTGCCTTGATTCATGGACCTAACATTCCAAGTTCTTATGCAATATCACTCTTTACAGCATCAGACTGTACTTTCATCACCAGTTGCATCCACAACTGGGTGTTGTTTTTGCTTTGGCTCTGTCTCTTCATCCTTTCTGGAATTATTTCAACACTGATCTCCAGTAGCATATTGGGTGCCTACCAACCTGGGGACTTCATCGTTCAATATCCTATCTTTTTGCCTTTTCATATTGTCATACTGTTCATCACAGAACTCTTTGAGAGTCTCCTGCAGAGATACAGGTAAGCAGTGGATTGCTGCAGGGGCAGGGGCTCTGGGTGCAGTAGATCTGGGTATGGCATAAGCCCACTTGGTGGAGGTCAACCTTAACCTCACCACAGAGCCACCAGAACTTGCACAGGACTGAGGAAACAGACTCTTGGAGGGCACAAACAAAACTTTGTGCACACCAGGACCCAGGAGAAAGGAGCTGTGACCCCACAAGAGACTGACCAGACTTGCCTGTGAGTGTCCAGGAGTCTTTGGAAGAGGTGTGGGTCAGTAATGGCCTGCTTCAGGTTTGGGGGCACTGAGTGCAGGAGTGAATGCATGGGACCTTCTGAAGGAGATCACCATTATCTTTACTACCTTCACTATAGTTTGGCCTCAGGTCAAATAACAGGGAGTGAACACAGCCTCACCCATCAACAGAAAATTGGATTAAAGATTTACTGAGCATGGGGGACTAGAATACAAAAGTAGGAAGTCGAGAAACACCTGGAGTAACAGGCAAATTTGGCCTTGGAATGCAGAATGAAGCAGGGCAAAGACTAATAGAGTTTTGCCAAGAAAATGCACTGGTCGTAGCAAACACCCTCTTCCAACAACACAAGAGAAGACTCTACACATGGACATCACCAGATGGTCAACACCAAAATCAGATTGATTATATTCTATGCAGCCAAAGATGGAGAAGCTCTATACAGTCAACAAAAACAAGACCAGGAGCTGACTGGGGCTCAGATCATGAACTCCTTATTACCAAATACAGACTCAAATTGAAGAAAACAGGGAAAACCACTAGACCATTCAGGTATGACCTCAATCAAATCCCTTAAGATTATACAGTGGAAGTGAGAAATAGATTTAAGGGACTAGATCTGATAGATAGAGTGCCTGATGAACTATGGAATGAGGTTCGTGACATTGTACAGGAGACAGGGATCAAGACCATCCCATGGAAAAGAAATGCAAAAAAGCAAAATAGGTGTCTGGGGAAGCCTTACGAATAGCTGTGAAAAGAGAGAGGTGAAAAGTGAAGGAGAAAAGGAAAGATATAAGCACCTGAATGCAGAGTTCCAAAGAATAGCAAGAAGAGATAAGAAAGCCTTCTTCAGCGATCAATGCAAAGAAACAGAGGAAAACAACAGAAGGGGAAAGACTAGAGATCTCTTCAAGAAAATTAGAGATGCCAAGGGAACATTTCATGCAAAGATGGGCTCAATAAGACAGAAATGGTATGGACCTAACAGAAACAGAAGATATTAAGAAGAGATGGCAAGAATACACAGAAGAACTGTACATAATGGATCTTCACGACCCGGATAATCACAATGGTGTGATCACTCACCTAGAGCCAGACATCCAGGAATGTGAAGTCAATTGGGGCTTAGAAAGCATCACTACGAACAAAGCTAGTGGAGGTGATGGAATTCCAGTAGAGCTATTTCAAATCCTGAAAGATGATGCTTGAAAGTGCTTCACTCAATATGACAGCAAATTTGGAAAACTCAGCAGTGGCCACAGGACTGGAAAAGGTCAGTTTTCATTCCAATCCAAAGAAAGGCAATGCAAAAGAATGCTCAAACTACCGCACAATTGTACTCATTTCACACGCTATTAAAGTAATGCTCAAAATTCTCCAAGCCAGGCTTCAGCAATATGTGAACCGTGAAATCCCTGATATTCGAGCTGGTTTGAGAAAAGGCAGAGGAACCAGAGATCAAATTGTCAACATCCGCTGGATCATGGAAAAAGCAAAAGAGTTCCAGAAAAACATCTATTTCTGCTTTATTGACTATGCCAAAGCCTTTGACTGTGTGGATCACAATAAATTGTGGATAATTCTGAGAGAGATGGGAATACCAGACCACCTAACCTGCCTCTTGAGAAATTTGTATGAGGCCAGGAAGCAACAGTTAGAACTGGACATAGAACAACAGACTGGTTCCAAATAGGAAAAGGAGTACATCAAGGCTGTATATTGTCACCCTGCTTATTTAACTTCTATGCAGAGTACATCATGAGAAAGGCTGGACTGGAAGAAACACAAGCTGGAATCAAGATTGCCGGGAGAAATATCAATAATCTCAGATATGCAGATGACACCACCTTTATGGCACAAAGTGAAGAGGAACTAAACAGCCTCTTGGTGAAAATGAAGGAGGAGAGTTAAAACATTTGGCTTAAAGCTCAACATTGAGAAAATGAACATCATGGCATCAGGTCCCATCACTCCATGGGAAGTAGATGGAGAAACAGTGGAAACAGTGTCAGGCTTTATTTTCTTGGGCGCCAAAATCACTGCAGATGGTGATTGCAGCCATGAAATTAACACATGCTTACTCCTTGGAAGAAAAGTTATGAATAACCCAGATAGCATATTCAAAAGCAGAGACATTACTTTGCTGACTAAGGTCCGTCTAGTCAAGGCTATGGTTTTTCCAGTAGTCATGTATGGTTGTGAGAGTTGGACTGTGAAGAAGGCTGAGCGCCAAAGAATTGATGCTTTTGAACTGTGGTGTTGGAGAAGACTCTTGAGAGTCCCTTGCACTGCAAGGAGATCCAACCAGTCCATTCTGAAGGAGATCAACCCTGGGAATTCTTTGGAAGGAATTTTGCTAAAGGTGAAACTCCAGTACTTTGGCCACCTCATGCGAAGAGTTGACATATTGGAAAAGACTTTGATGCTTGGAGGGATTGGCGGCAGGAGGAGAAGGGGACGACCGAGGATGAGACACCTAGATGGCATCACTGACTCAATGGACGCGAGTCTGAGTGAACTCTGGGAGTTGGTGATGGACAGGGAGGCCTGGCGTGCTGCGATTCATGGGGTTGCAGAGAGTCGGACATGACTGAGCGACTGAACTGAACTGAGTATGGCCCCATCCATCAGAACAAGACCCAGTATCCCTCTCAGTCAGTCTTTTCCATCAATAAGCTTCCATAAGGCTCTTCAGTTCAGTTCAGTCGTGTCTGAGACCTTGCGACCCCATGAATCATAGCATGCCAGGCCTCCCTGTCCGTCACCAACTCCTGGAGTTCACCCAAACTCAAGTCCATCAAGTCGGTGATGCCATCCAGCCATCTCATCCTCCTTCGTCCCCTTCTCCTCCTGCCCCCAATCCCTCCCAGCATCAGAGTCTTTTCCAATGAATCAACACTTCACATGAGGTGGCAAAAGTATTGGAGTTTCAGCTTTAGCATCAGTCCTTCCAAAGAAATCCCAAGGTTGTTCTCCTTCAGAATGGACTGGTTAGATATCCTTGCAGTCCAAGGGACTCTCAAGAGTCTTCTCCAACATCACAGTTCAAAAGCATCAATTGTTCGGTGCTCAACTTTCTTCACAGTCCAACTCTCACATCCATATGTAACCACTGGAAAAACCGTAGCCTTGACTAGACGGACCTTAGTCGGCAAAGTAATGTCTCTGCTTTTTAATATGCTATCTAGGTTGCTCATAACTTTCCTTCCAAGGAGTAAACGTCTTTTAATTTCATGGCTGCAATCACCATCCGCAGTGATTTTGGAGCCTCCCCAAAACTAAAGTCTGACACTGTGTCCACTGTTTCCCCATCTATTTCTATTTCCCATGAAGTGATGGGACCAGATGCCATGATCTTAGTTTTCTGAATGTTGAGCTTTAAGCCAACTTTTTCACTCTACTCTTTCTTCCTCCATTAGAGGGCAGACAGAATGAAAACCACAATCACAGAAAACTTAATAATCTGATTGCATGGACTACAGCCTTGTCTTATTCAATGCAACTATGGGCCATTTCATGGAGTGCCACCCAAGATGGATGGGTCATAGTGGAGAGTTCTGACAAAACGTGGTTTACTGGAGAAGGGAAAGGAAAACCACTTCAGTTTTCTTGCCTTGAGAACCCCACTAACAGGATGAAAAAGAGGTTGATTCTATACCAGTATAAGTGTACTTAATGCCATGGGATAGTACAGTTAAAAATAGTCAAAATGGTAAATTTTATGCTATGTATATTTTCCCACAGAGACTATATAATAACAAAGCATACTACGTACTACACTAAACACATTATTGTTGGTGATTTTATTCACTAAGTCATAGCCAACTCTTTTTGTGATCCCATTGAGTGTAGTCCTCCAGGCCCCTCTGTCCATGGGATTTCCCAGGTAAGAATACTGGAATGAGTTGTCATTTCCTTCTCCAAGGGATCTTCCTAACTCACGGGTCAAAACTGCATCTCCTGCATTGCATGAGATTCTTTACCACTAAGCCTCCAGGAGAGCTCTAATCATATTCTACACATTGTTATCTCTTTTAGTCTCAATAACAACCTTAAGAGGAATTTATCACTATTTTCCCCATATTACACACAGGCAACCTAAACTTCAGAACGATTGAAGATGCTGTAGCACATCCCTTGGCTAAATAGCAATATGGCTAGGATGTGAACATAGCACTCTTTAACTTCAAAGCCTGGCATGGAGTTAATCATCATTCTATTATTTATTGATACCATGTTGAAGCTGCCATGCCATTGCTTTCTGACTTCCAATATTTTGACTGAGAGGCTGAGAAGTATGTGGCTGTTTGTATGTTGTTGTGATCCTTTAAAAGGCATGCCCTTTTTTCTTGCTAATCTTATTTTTGATTTCCACCAAGTTTACTATGATGTAATTAAGTATAATTTATCTCTGTATTAATGGAGTTTGTCAAACTTCGTGAATCAGTGGGCTTTATAAGTTTCACAAAATTCTTTGCCATCTTTTTTCTTTCAAAAATTGGCTTCTGCCATAGTCCGTCATTCTATCAATATTCATCAATTATATTAACGTTAGATAGTCTTCACCATGACCCAGAGATCAGTATTCTCTACCATATTTGCCTTCCATCCTTCAATATATCTGGGGGTTTAGTTTCAGTGGTAGTTGGTTGTTTTAGATTTTGGTGTTTTATCTTTTACTATCTTGTCCATTAATCTTTTAATCTTTCTTTCACCTGAGGAAAATCTATTCAAATGAGATTTTATTTTATTTTACATATTCAAAATTTGGTTGTGCTCACTTTTTTACAGATTCTAGATTTCTGATTAAACTCTTTAGTTTTTCTTCTATTATCATAAATAGTTATTTTTAATTCTAGGGCTGATATCTGCAGTAAAGTTTCCCTTTCCTTTTATTCTCTTGTTTTTCAAGATTGGTTTAATGTGGTAGTGATGTCTTTTACACAGTTATCTAGAACTGTGAAACTTAAGTTCACATTAATTTTCTAAAACGTCTAAAAGAAAGTTGTATACTTTCAGATAAACAAATAAACTTTTATAGAGC
>SJYQ01002029.1:1695570-1707077 GCA_006410935.1 Redunca redunca | reverse complement strand
GTATCTATATTCCAAATACTCTCAAGTGGAAAATAATTTGCATATTTTATTTAGATAAAGACAGATGTTAAAGTTTAGGTTTCCAAGGATTATTCACTAATGCCCACTTAGTATGAATACTTTATAAAATCTGTTTTTTACATTTAAGGACTATATTTTTTTTTCATGAAATAAACTCTTGGATGCCAATTTCTTTTGTTTATTGATAGTGTATATCCTTCTAGCATTAGAAAAGAACCATAAAAGTATTTAAATGTATTTATGATAAACCAAGGGTTGTTTTTCCTTCTAGTTGACAATTAAGAAGAAAATATTTTCCTGGACTCTGACAGAAAACCTCAAATATATATATATACACAAACAGGACAATGATGCATATTTTCCTGTTGCTTAAAATATTAGTTTGAACATGTGTCAGATGTGGAAAACCAAACTTAGAGGAAAATCTCTTTGGGTTAGTGTTATGATAAGTCGCAATCGTGTGGATGCTTATAGACAATGTATTTGAGAATAAACATTCAATTGTTATAAGCCTTTCTATGCAATTTCTTTTTTTAACCATTATGCAAGCATCATTTTGCCAATTTTAGGATTAATACTAATGTGCTTAATTTAGCTGAAAAGTTTGGACTTAATACTCTATAGTATTGTATATTGTACTGGGTATTGTAGTAGGAAAATAGCATAACTTACTGCTCGATGAGTCATGTAGACTGGTCAACAGAGGTGAAAGTAAGGTTGTGGTTGGGAACCAACCAATTTTGTAGTGATGAAATGAAGCTTTCTTGAAGTGAGTTGACAATTGATGATGTCAAAATCATAAAAGAAAAACATAATATATCCGTTTTACCTTGACTTATAAAATGTGTATGTCATTATTGGAAATACATTTTGTTTTTTATACCTGATTTGTGAAGTAGATAGTACAAATCTGGAGACAAAAAGAAAAGGACTAGTCTGAGATCTTAAATGTGAAGTATAAAATTTAGAGCACTGGATTTATAATTTGAAACAAGCCTTCTGTTTGTTTTCCAAGAAGTTTCAAATTTGTATTTGTTGAGCGCCTACTAGAGGCAAAACAATGAATTTGGTGGTTGAGAAACAATAACAGCATAGACAGTCCCAGTCTGAAATTCCAGAAGTTTCCAAAAAAATTTACATATAGGTAGATAGATAATAACTTCCTTGGTAGCTCAGAAGGTAAAGCATCTGCCTGCAATGTGGAAGACCCGGGTTCAATCCCTGTGTCGGGAAGATCCTCTGGAGAAGGAAATAGCAACCCACTCCAGTAATCTTTCCTGGAAAAATCCCACGGACGGAAGAGCCTGATAGGTTACAGTCCATGGAGTCGCAAAGAGTCGGACACGACTGAGCAATGTTACTCACTCTGAGATAGATGATAGAAGATAGATAGAGATATATATGGCTTTCTATCTGTTCATCTATCATTACAATTTGACACGATTTTTCATTGGAAGTTTACAATATTGTACAGAATGCTAACTGGAAAGACACAAAACTTAATCTAGTGCTTTTCCTAGGATTGTTGAAGGATCATCTGTAGGTAGTCTTATAGAAGAAAAGAGAGAATGACCTCTCAGATAGAAAGTATAGCACACACAAAAGAAAGGAGAAAAGAGAGACTGTGGTCTGCCTATGCTCAGGGAGTAGAGACAAATTGACATGACCAGATTATGTGTGCTTTAATAAGATGTTTTTGAGAGGAGGTCAGTATGGCTAATAATCATGAAGAACCTTTCCATTTCCATATCTACGAAATGGACATTTTAGTGGTTATGCTGATACATGGATCAGACGTTTTGTCTTCAGTAATAAAACACAGATTTACCCAACTGCTCGAGTATCACTGACTTACAGCTCTTAGCTGACTTTCTGGGGGAATAGCCTCCATACCCGTAGCCTAACCTGTAGGCAATTATTGTCAGTATGGGGGAATGTAGTCCAGGCCCTCTTGCCTCTATTTGAGGTCACTATGAAAGGCCATTTCAGCTACAAAATTCCCTCTAGAATTGGCTGAGGATGTCGCTGTGACTTTTTACAGTTTACCGTATTCTCCTGCTCAATCTTGCTTCTTCATTTCCATATAGGTGCTGATCCCTAGCACTCTCCAACAAACTCCCAAAGAACAAATCTATCTCAGTTTATTTTCCTAGGCTCCTAACTGCATTGCCCAGGGCTGTCTGAAATCTACAGAAAAAATAAATGTGAAAAACATTTCCCCTATATGAAATACTTTATTCACATTAACTGTAAAATCAAATATTATATAAAACAGCTATTAATTTTGAAGAGCTATAGAGACAATAATGACTGGGATATCAAAGAAAAACTATAGAGTATTAAGTCCAAACTTTTCAGCTAAATTAAGCACATTAGTATTAATCCTTTAATAAAAATTGGAAAAATGATGCTTGCATATGGTTAAAAAAAGAAATTGCATAGAAAGGCCTATGATAAAATAATAATCTCTGATCTAAGCCCCTATCACCTTCACAGCCCCTAGATACCTACTGTACAACATTCCACTTCTTCAGTTCAGTTGCTCAGTAGTGTCCGACTCTTTCTGACCCCATGGACTACAGCACCCCAGGCCTCCCTGTCCATCCCCAAATCCTGGGGTTTACTCAAACTCATGTCCGTTGAGTTGGTGATGCCATCCAGCCATCTCATTCTCTGTCGTTCCCTTCTCCTCTTGCCTTCAATCTTTCCCAGCATCAGGGTCTTTTCTAGTGAGTCAGTTCTTCCCATCAGATGACCAAAGTATTGGAACTTCAGTGTCAGCATCAGTCCTTCCAATGAATATTCAGGACTAATTTCCTTTAGGATTGACTGGTTAGATCTCCTTGCAGTCCAAGGGACTCTCAAGAGTCTTCTTCAACATCACAGTTCAAAAGCATCAGTTCTTCAGTGCTCAGCTTTCTTTATAGTCCTACTCTCACATCCATGCATGACTACTGGAAAAACCATAACTTTGACTAGATGGACCTTTGCTGACAAAGTAATGTCTCTGCTTTTTAATATGCTGTCTAGGTTGGTCGTAACTTTCTTTCTAAGGAATACGTGTCTTTTAATTTCATGGTTACTATCTGCAGTGATTTTGGAGCCCCCAAAAAAATAAAGTCTCTCACTGTTTCCATTGTTTCCCCATCTATTTGCCATGAAGTAATGGGACCAGATACCATGATCTTAGTTTTCTGAATGTTGAGTTTTAAGCCAACTTTTTCACTCTCCTTTTTCACTTTCATCAAGAGGCTCTTTAGTTCTTCTTCACTTTCTGCCTTAAGGGTGATGCCATCTCTATATCTGAGGTTATTGAGACTTCTCCCAGCAGTCTTGATTCTGATGTGCTGTAGTTTATGAGATTACAAAAAGTCAGAAATGACTTAGCAACTGAACAATAACAGTTCTCCTGAAGATTTCTTCCTAATGCTAAGTTATTTCTTTACCTTTTTTGATATCAATTTAATATGTTATCTCAACTTTCAGTTCTAAAAATTGCAGATATCACTCACAAAATCTTCCATCTACCTTTCCACTCCAATTATTGGATTGTTTAAGATTAAATTTTTTTCTTTATTGAAATTTTTACCTTTAAATTACATCCATTGTTTGTAGTCCTGTGTAATATCTATTGACTTGATATGACATTAGACAAGGATAACAGCATACTTCTCTTTTCTCATCCTCTTTCCTCCTTCTACATTTATCTACATTTTAGTGGTACCTTTATGTCTTAATTGACAAGGTCCAAAAATACTTAGGGGACTTCCCTGGCTGTTCAGTCGGTTTAAGCATCCATTTGCAATGTAGGTTTTTATCCCTGGTTTTGGTAGTCTCCCTGGAGAAGGGCATGACAACCCACTCCAGTATTTTGCTTGGAAAATCCCATGGATTGAGGAGCTTGGCAGGCTATAGTGCATAGGGTTGCAAAGAGTAGGACACAACTGAAGTGACTGAGCACCCATGCATAAAAATACTCAGTAACCAACATTCAATTCTGTATGCCATGAAAATCAACAAAGTCTAAATTTTTGTAACTTCTTCAACAGTGTCCACTACATAGTAAAAGACAGTATCTCAGTGAACATTTTCTTTACTACAGTCTCTATCTAATAACCTTAATGCCATTATGAGAAACATACCCCAGGTGTCAGGTCAAATAGCTCTCTTTTCTTATCCTTTACTTACTGCGCAAAATAGTGCCCATTTTGGTTTGCATATTATTTTGAAGGTACATGTCTCTACTTCCTTTCACAAAATTTTCCTTTCCTCTTTTGGCCTCTAACTCCAACAGCATACACACCATAACGACTACCTCAGCCCCAAATCTGAGTGAACTTTCCTTTCCAGATACTTTTCTTGTGTTTACCTGTTCTGTGGTTTCTCCACCACAGCACTAGTCACACTTTGGACTGTATAACTTGTTGCTGTGGGGGCTGACTTGTGCATTGCAGGAGGTTTAGAAGCATCCTTGACCTCTACCCACTAGCTGCTAGGGCATCGTCCCTTCTCCAGTTGTGACAAACAAAATGTCTGCAGACATTACCAAATATCATCTGGGCTTTAAGATCATCTCCAGTTGAAAACATCTGATCACTACTAATTAGATATATAATGTAATTGATTTACCATATGCATACTTTCAAAACTGACAACTGAAAATGTTTCCCATTAGTAAGTCTCTTGCTCCTTGCCTAGGCCTTTGGGCTGGTTCACAGGGAATGTGATAAAAGCTGTTTTCTTCTACAGGTCTTGTAGGGGTGTATTTCTCTTTGGGGAAGATTGATGGACAGGCTGACATAATTACCAACACTAGCATGATGATGAATATGTTTTATCAACTGAGAAAACTAAGTTGATAAAGCTAAATATAATTTTCGAGACTTGCTTCCTCACAAAAAGTCTTGACATTGATGTGATTTTTAGGTGTAGGTACATGATTTCATCTTTGTGACCTTCTCCTTGTAAATAATAATCCTGATTACAACCATCAATTAAGAATCAACAAGAAGAAAGATGTTAAATGCAGAACCAAGGCAGAGCACAATTTAAAAAAAAATTCAGCAACCAAAATAACAAATCCAGGATATAATGGTCCTCTCATAGTACTAAAAGTCTCACCTCCCAAGCCTGCCCATCCCCTACCAACTTCTTCAGGAATTATAGAAGGAAAATCTGGATTGCATTTTAAAAATAAGAAATCTAACTTAATACCTTTAATTTTTTTAATTTAAATGTATTTATTTTAATTGGAGGCTAATTACTTTACAATATTGTATTGGTTTTGCCATACATAAACATGAATCGGCCACAGGTGTAAACGTGTTCCCAATCCTGAACCTCCCTCCTACCTCCCTCTCCATACCATCCCACTGGGTCATCCCAGTGCACCAGCCCCAAGAATCCTGTATCCTGCATCGAACCTGGACTGGCAATTTGTTTCTTATATGATATTATACATGTTTCAATGCCATTCTCCCAAATCATCCCACCCTCTCCCTCTCCCACAGAGTCCAAAAGACTGTTCTATACATCTGTGTCTCTTTTGCTGTCTCGCATACAGGGTTATCGTTACTATCTTTCTAAATTCCATATATATGTGTTAGTATACTGTATTGGTGTTTTTCTTTCTGGCTTACTTCACTCTGTATAATCAGCTCTAGTTTCATCCACCTCATTAGAACTGATTCAAATGTATTCTTTTTAATGGCTGAGTAATACTCCAGTGTGTATATGTACCACAACTTCCTTATCTGCTGATAGACATCTAGGTTGCTTCCATGTCCTGGCTATTATAAACAGTGCTGCGATGAACATTGGGGTACACGTGTCTCTTTCAATTCTGGTTTCCTCGGTGTGTATGCCCAGCAGTGGGATTGCTGGGTCGTATGGCAGTTCTATTTCCAGTTTTTTAAAGAATCTCCACACTGTTTTCCATAGTAGCTGTACTAGTTTGCATTCCCACCAACAGTGCAAGAGGATTCCCTTTTCTCCACACCCTCTCCAGCATTTATTGCTTGTAGACTTTTGGATCACAGCCATTCTGACTGGTGTNAGCCTGAAGTCAGGCAGGTTGATTCCTCTAGTCCAAACTCATTTTATGAGGCCACCAAGACCCTAATACCAAAACCTGACAAAAAATGCCACACACACACCAAAAAAAAAAAAAAAAAAAGGAAAAGAAAACTATGAGCCAAATATCACTGATGAACATAGATGCAAAAATACTTAACAAAATTCTTGCAGTCAGAATCCAACAACACATTAAAAAGATCATACACCATGACCAAGTGGGCTTTATCCCAGGGATGCAAGGATTCTTCAATATCTGCAAATCAATCAATGTAATATACCACATGAGCAAATTGAAAAATAAAAGCCATATGATTATCTCAATAGATGCAGAGAAAGCCTTTGACAAAATTCAATATCCATTTAGGATTACAAAAAAAAACTCTCCAGAAAGCAGGAATAGAAGGAACATACCTCAACATAATAAAAGCTATATATGACAAACCCACAGCAAACATTATCCTCAATGGTGAAAAATTGAAAACACTTCCCCTAAACTTAGGAACAAGACATGGTTGCCCACTTTCACCGCTACTATTCAACATAGTTTTGGAAGTTTTGGCCACAGCAATCAGAGCAGAAAAAGAAATAAAAGGAATCCAAATTGGAAAAAAAGTAAAACTCTCACTGTTTGCAGATGACATAATCCTCTACATAGAAAAACCTAAAGACTCCACCAGAAAATTGCTAGAGCTAATCAATGAATATAGTAAAGTTGTAGGATATAAAATCAACATGCAGAAATCTTTTGCATTCCTATACACTAATAATGAGAAAATAGAAAGAGAAATTAAGGAAACAATCCCATTCACCATTGCAATGAAAAGAATAAAATACTTAGGAATATGTCTACCTAAAGAAACTAAAGACCTATATATAGAAAACTATAAAACACTGGTGAAAGAAATCAGAGGACACTAATAGATGGAGAATATACCACGTTCATGGATTGGAAGAATCAATATAGTGAAAATGAGTATACTACCCAAAGCAATCTATAGATTCAATGCAATCCCTATCAAGCTACCAACGTTATTTTTCACAGAGCTAGAACAAATAATTCCACAATTTATATGGAAATACAAAAAACCTCGAATAGCCAAAGCAATCTTGAGAAAGAAGAATACCTTTAAATTTAAGCCAGTAGACTCAGTCAATATATTTTCCCAACCTTTAATTCTTTCATCAAAAGAAAACAGTATATTGGAAATCCAAAGAAGGCAAGTAACATTTTCTTTAGTCCTATCTAAGTACAGATACTCAGAGAGAAATTTTAACCTACCTAATCCTTTAATACTTACATTGTTTATCATCTTCTCCCTTACTCCACTCCCTCAGAGAAGTTAAATAACATATTCAAAGTCTTACATCTAGTAACAAATAGCAGTTTTGTTCAAATCCGTTTCTTCTGTTATCAGAACCCACTCTGCTATCCTGCCTTCAGAGAGGATGATCACCTTCCTTGGAGACAGATGATCTTTTATACTACACAGCACCTCTGATGTGGAAGAAATAGTTGTTTCTCTTTGCTTATCTATTGAGAAGCATATTTTATGCACTTCTGCTGAGAAGAATGAGAAAAAATTTTTAAAATCTAATAAACTGCCATGTGTCTATGTGCTCAGTCCTGTCTGACTCTTTGCAACCCTATGGGCTGTAGTCCACTGGGTTCCTCTGCCCATAGAATTCTTTAGGCAAGAATACTGGAGTAGGTTGCCATTTCCTCCTCCAAGGGATCTTCCCTACCCAGGGATTGAACAAACCCAAGTCTCCTGAGTCTCCTGTGTCAGCAGGTAGATTCTTTACCACTGAGCCAACTGGGAAGCTGTTTGATTATTGAGCTTTAGTTGGGGATTATTGAGCTTTAGTTGGTTTACTTAAGAAACTTAAGACAAATTGAATAATAACATCTTCCCCGGTGGCTTAGAGGGTAAAGCATCTGCTTGCAATGCAGGAGATGCAGGTTCAATCCTTGGGTCGGGAAGATCCCCTGGAGAAGGAAATGGCACCCCACTCCAGTACTCTTGCCTGGAAAATCCTATGGACAGAGGAGCCTGGTAGGCTACAGTCCATGGGGTCACAAAGAGTCGGACATGACTGAGGGACAACACCTTACCACTTACTGTGCATGAAGTGTGCAAAAATACTCATGAGCTTATACAGAGTGAGAATTTATATTTTGGATTATGAAGAATTAATATCAAATTAATAAATTCTTGCCAGACTCCTAGATGGCAGACTCTATGCTAGGGGTCTAGGGTACAAAGTTATAGAAGCCTGGGATCTGTATTAGTTTCCTAGAGCTGCTGTAACAAATCACCCAAGATGAGGTGATGTATAACAACAGAATTTTCTGTCACATTTTACAGGCCAGGAGTCAATAATTGAGGTGTCAGCAGACCACACTCAGTTGGAAGGCTATAGGAAAGCATGCTTCCTTTTCTCTTCCAGCTCTGATGGCTCCAGACATTCGCTGGCTTCTGGTTGCGTTTCATTCATCTCTGCCTCCATCTTCACATGACCTTCTTTGTCTGTGTCTTCTCCTCGTCTCTCTGTATAAGGACTTGTATCGTTGAATTTAGGGTGCACCCAGATAATCCAGGATGATTTCATTTGCGATCCTTAACTTAATTATACCTGCAAAAATCCTTTTTCCAAATCAGGCCAAACTCATGGGATCTTGGGTTTAGAGTGTAGACGTAACTGGGGGCACCGTTTAACTCCCTATCATTTCTTACCTGCTGTTAAGTCACGTCAGTCGTGTCCGACTCTGTGTGATCCCATAGACAGTAGCCCACCAGGCTCCTCCGTCCCTGGGATTCTCCAGGCAAGAACACTGGAGTGGGTTGCCATTTCCTTCTCCAATGCATGAAAGTGAAAACTCAAAGTGAAGTCGGTCAGTCATGTCCGACTCTTAACAACCCCATGGACTGCAGCCTACCAGGCTCCTCTGTCCATGGGAGTTTCCAGGCAAGAGTACTGGAGTGGGTCACCAGAGCCTTCTCTGACAGTCTCTTACCTGGAGGAGCTCAAATAAGTGGAAAAATAATATAGATGTGGCAAAAATCTGCTTGGGGATAATGAGGACACAAAGAAGTGAAACACAAACCATCTAGAGGGATTTAAGAAAAGCTTTACAAAGAAGGGATTCTGAGCTTATCTTGAAACACAAGTAGAATAAAAATATTTTGGACTTCTTAAGCATAAGTAGTAACACTGTATTCCATCAACTGCAGATGTATTTTGTTTGGCCCACATAACATTTACCTACACAATGCTGAGATTAATTGAATGAGTTGCTAACATTGAAATCCTGGGACATGTCACACAATAATCTGGACATCTTGCTTCTTTGGAAAAATTGGAGTATCTGGCAATTTTGACCTATATTACTGTATGATAAAAATCATCTGGAGCTGAGTGGAAATACTACTTTGGATGAAATCTGTAGGTTCCAGTTTTAAAATGTCCCTACAACTGCCTCTCATTTACATTATAATCAGGTCAACTATCAAGTTGTTATTGTACTTGTGATATTTTCTTGTATGATAGAGTCAAAGAGAAAGACAAATTTAATTTTATCTGTGTGTCTATTGAAAGTGGGAAAGTAAAAGATAGAGAGGACTTTGTGATTCAAACAAATAAATAAATGAAAACTCAAACTTATATATTTACAAAAAGAAGATTTTTTTCCTTTAAAATGCAAAGTTCATCTGGGTGAAAATAGCAATTTTTATCATCACTGTTCATTTTATTTATTTATATTACCTGTGCATTTTGCTTCTGTGGGCATTTGAGCTTTCAACCTTTGCCTTTCATATTTTAGATCTGGGAGAATGTGTTGATAAGTAGAGAGGTTTCTAGTATACAGAATGTGAGCTACTGCAATCCTCACTGCTTTCATTGTTAAATACAAAACTCATAATTGAGAAGAAACTGGAGCCAAAACATGCTCTGGGCATTGGCTCTTCATGTTCTCTCAAAAGTCTGACCAATTACCAAGAAGGAATTCTGTCTTCTTGCGATGTTCTTTTCTGTATATTTCCCTCTTTTGTTTGTTGTAAGGACATGTATCCCTGGATTTAGGCCACACCCAGATCACTCTGCCTGTAGTCCAAAACTCCAAAATATTCCTGCACAATGGGATAGCTGATGGCATCACATAATCATACATTGATCTAGGCCACAGCTTCTTGGAGGCTGTGAACATTTGGAGGTGTTCTGCATGCATGCTTTCAGGTAAGAAATGTCCAACTACATGTGATAAATGGCTTGTTATGCAATTTTCTGTTAGTAGAAATTGGTATCCCACAGTAAGACCTCCAGTTAAAATTTGAGATTATAACAATAACTAATAGAATTTTTAAATAGGGACATAGATATTTTTGAATTGCACGGGTTAAAGCTTTACCAGTTTACAAAGTCCAAAATCATATCTGGTGACTCATAGTACAGTCACCCTGCTAACACCAAAAAGATATTGTAATCCAGTATGAAAGACCTGCTCTGAAACAGAAAGACAAAAATCTTTCCCTGACTATAAGCAAAGACAATAAGGATTCCCAAACAAAATTTAACTCTCGAGGCTTAGGGCTACAATCTCAATAATTAAAGCAAATTCTAATGAGTTCTGGATAGATGATAGCATGGATTTTGGATTTTTCCAAATGTCCACAAAAAAAAAAAACAAAAGAAATAAGTACATAGTGAAACCCCAAACCTATATATACAACATTTATATAACAAAGTGGAAAGATATCCCTCATAGGACTCAAAATATAAGAACTTAGGGGAAAAAAAAAATACCAAGAGTTACAAAACTCTTATGTTATCACTGAAAATCATGGCAAGATATTAGAGAACAATAACTGGATCTAGGAGTTTTTTTTTTTTTTTTTTTTATTCAAAGAATGTGAGAGTGCAGAGGGCCTCTGGTAGGAATTTTATTGGCTTAAGAAGCCCATTCCTTGTAAACTCTAGAAATTGACTAGTTAGAGCACTATTGTGGGTCAGAGTCTCAACTGAGAAATACTGCTATAAATGGAAGCAAAATTTGACAGGATAGGATAAAGCAGTATGGAAAAAAAAAAAAAAAAAGAGGAATAGGCATGAGCCAGATAGAGGTGTAAGAGGACAGAGCCATAGAATATCAGAAATTAAGGTACCATATTTTTTATTACTTCCTGGAACAACAACAACAGAAGAGGAAAAAAATCTAGCTAAATCACATTTCCTAAAAATTTAGGAAAAAATAAATTAACAAAAAGATGAGCAACAGAAATTTATCAATTCAGATTTTATGCAAGGTTATAGCAAGATGTATAAAGAATGGGGAACAAAATAATATATCTATATGTAAAGGAAAACCAGATAAACAAAAAACAGACCAAAGCTATAACATATAAGTATCCAAA
>SJYQ01002029.1:1684068-1695321 GCA_006410935.1 Redunca redunca | reverse complement strand
AACAAGCAAAGGCTATACAGCTTGCAAACAAAGGAAGCTCCGAAGAAGAAAAAGAAATGTTACAAGTTAAAATTCAAGAGAACTTTTCTAAAGTTAAAAAAAGAAAGCTACATATAGAAAGCATATTCTATGCATCAACTCGGAAAAATTAATACTGATATATATCCTAGTAAAATTTCTGGATTTAAAGAAAAATAATCCTTTGGACAATACAATAATAGCACATGATACATAAGTGAAAGAAAATTAGATCATCGTTGATTTCTTGACAGCAACACTGCAAAAGAAAATAGTATAAAATATTTAAGATATTTAATAAAAGGAAACATAAACCAAAGAGTTTATATTTAGCAAAACTGAATAAAGAGCATAATTAAACTGTGATTAGCATTTACTAATTCAGAGAAAGCCTGAAGCCTTCCTAAATAATCACCTGGACATTGAACTTCAAGCACTCATAATGAAGAGAGAGATAGCTACATCACAACCAATGGTAGTAATTAAATATATAAGATTTTTATAGAATTCAGAATAAATGAGAATTACAAGGGAAACAGTAGACTATGTAATGACTATGTAATTTGACAATGTGAATCTAGATAAATTATTAAAAGTAGGATTGGGGGCAGCATATGAAAAAATACTTAACAGCTTCCAGGAATCACATTTTTTTTTCTATACTCTGTACCCTTCAGAATCAGGGTACTCAATGTGAAAGGACAAAAAATAAGATATAATTCATAAAATATTAAGTAAAACACTGTGTTCCTCAACTGGAATTAGAAATATCAGTATGAACTTAGAGTTTATATATATTTATCTATCAACAATGAATAACCCACTAGCAATGAACACCTCTGCACCCAGATTACAGTCTTGAGATAATCTTTCTTATTAAAATAATTTGATGATTCTTGGGAAACTCTGGCTTAATCCAAGTCTCAAGGAAGAAATACACAATGATTTGTGTAACATCTTGGCACACCAGATAGTAAAGAAGATATCAAAGACCATACAGTTATAGGGTTATATCGATAGATTCAGAGGCAGGCTTGAAGAGGGCACTGTTGGCTACAGATGAGAAAAATTGAGTGTCAATAAGATTATTGATTGCAATGGACTGAACTACATCAAATATATTTAAATCCATGAATCACTAATGATTTTAAAAACAATTAGTAATTTTTCTGAAGATGACAGGGAACCAATTATCTCTCAAATTGAGTAAATAATAAGAACAAATTGACCATTTAGCTTTCTTTTCCCATATGAATTGCAACACTGAATGAAAAAAATTGAATAAAGAAAATAATTCTTAAAAACCATGGCTGTTAAAATGAAAATTGTTTTGGGATTAGAATACCAGCATTTTATAATCCCTAACAGATTGAAGAATCTAGACATTGAAGAATCATAGCCATCACTGATGGCTAACAACACAAAACAGGAAAACCAAGGCATTATGATGAAAGAACAGAGCCATTTATAATTTGACCAGAGGAATAGAACTTGACTCTGATGCAGTCTCTCAATCCAGCAGCCACTATGGAGTAAATACAGAGATAGAGGAAAATGTTTCAAATTGTGAGAAACTCTATAGGCAAAATGTCCTGGGTATCTATGGGATAAACTATAAGAAGAAAATGAGGTAGAGAAGGGAACGATAGCTTTAAAGAGAAAAGACATTATCAAATTTAAATATATATATATATGTGCTGGTTGCATTCTGCCTGAGGTGAAAGAATAGTCTGGAATATCTTGAAGTCACATGACACCCATACTTTTACTAATTATGGTTTGACTTCTTTCCAAGCAATTCAGTAAACACTGTGCCATTCTTGAATTAGAAGGTAAACTATTTATTGCAGAATTATTTATGAAACATAGTAATGAGAATTTTTAGGAAAAAGAAGACCATATGTTGATTTTAACTTCCTTTGGTCCTCTTTCCTATCCCAGTACTTACAAGTTCTCTATTTTCTTTGACTAGAATTATATATGATACCTTGTTACCCTTCAGAGGTGGGCCTTACACATAAATTCCTAAGATATAATGAGCTGACCACCCTTTTACACTTAAATATTACTAGCTGAAAAAAAAAATTGTATTCCTCAGACAAAGAAATTCCTGTATTGTTTACTCTAGACCATGCTATACACAGTTGCCCATATGAGAAGTGGTTGAAAACCAGAGCCTATAAATTCAATAAGTAGTAATTTGCAGGAATCTCATTTGAAATCAGGACTTCCCTGATGGTTTGTGGTAAAGAACCTGACTGCCGATGCAGGAGATGTGGGTTTGATCCCTGGGTCAGGAAGATCCCCTGGAGAAGGAAATGGCAACCCACTCCAGTATTCTTGCCTAGAGAATCCTATGGACAGCAGAGCCTGGTGGGCCATAGTCCATGGGGTTGCAAAGAGTTGGACATAACTTAGCAACTGAACAACAAAACATTTGAAACCACCACATATTTTCTTTACCCATGGCATCTGAATATCTGTGAGATATCTCACAAAGGCTTCTCATTTAGTACCTTTGGAAAATGTTTTTCTTTGATGTTCTCCCTACCCCATATACACAGACTCTCAGAAGGCAAATTTTTCGTATGTTGTGTGACTTACATTTAAAATCATTCCATCTATATTATTCAACTCTGTGATAATTTGTTTAGCCATCTTTTTTCCTATATGGTAACATATGAGTAAAGAACTTTGTATTAGTTGTGTAGATTTACTTGTTTGTATGTTTAATGCTTTGTCTCCCTACACATTAGACATTATGGTTTATGATCACATTAACAATATATAGAGTATGTATTTTTTCATCATCAAACCCAGTGCTTAGCATTACACCCAAGATATAGAAGTTACTTGATATGTATTCAATAAATGCTTGAGATAANAATCCTGGATCATAGAATGAGAAAGAAGATTTATTGAAAGAAACTATGCTTAATTTTATTTTATTTGGAAATGATTTTTTCATTTTTTAGGGGGAAAATCAAGGTAAATGTCATATTATTAAAAAACTAAAAGTGTTTTTGAGAATGTTCTAAGATACTTCTTATAATTCTATACAATCATACTCTGGAGAATATTTAACAAATGATTCTCAGATGACAATTTAGCCTGACTATGATCAGAATAAGCAAGCTTGATATTCAGCTATATGACCTCTTAAGGGTATGATCTAAGGCTTAAAGTTGTTATTTGTAAGAAGGTGAAAGAAACTGTTATTATGAAGATTAAACGTGATAAGGAATGAAAATGCTTAGCACATTCCTACCTAGTACATCCCGAGTGCATGTTTTGCCAATAATAATTATACTTTAAATAGATTATTACACAATAAATATTATACAATATAAGAAAAATATATTAACTTTATTTTTATTGTTAATGTTATTTAGAGCCAGATTGCCTACTTCTAAACCATCCTGACTCTGAAACTTAATAGCTGCAGAATCTTAAACAAGTGACAATCATTTTGTTTCAATGTTTTCACCTGTAAAATGGTAATAGTAAGTAATAATACCTTCCTCTTAGAGTTGTAAGGATTGAATAAGTTAGGATATGAACACTGTTCACATGTAAAGGCTTAGCACTTAGCATTCATCTCAGACATCAGAAGTAAGACAACCACAAACATTTGCAGAATTCACATGCAATTGTGTTTTAAAAGCATAGGGGCCAAAGGAGTGGAGAAATATTTCTCTAGGGCCCAAACAGGGTCCATTTAGGGCTCAGGTCCCCATGAGAGCAAATGTTTAGGTTTGGGGGTTGTGCTGTGATAGTGCTGAACATTGCACCCACAGTTAGAAGCATCCATGATGATTTTAATAAACTTACTTATTTTTTCTACTTGTGATGTGTGTGTGCGTGTTAGTCACTCAGTCATGTCTGTTTCTTTTTTTGTTTGTTTGTTTTGTTTTGTTTTTACTTTATTTTACTTTACAATACTGTATTGGTTTTGCCATACATTGACATGAATCCACCACGGGTGTACATGAGTTCCCAAACATGAACCCCCTTCCCACCTCCCACCCCATATCATCTCTTTGGATCATCCCCGTGCACCAGCCCCAAGCATCCTGTATCCTGCATCGAACATAGACTGGCAATTCGTTTCTTACATGATAGTATACATGTTTCAATGCCATTCTCCCACATCATCCCACCTCTCCCTCTCCCTCAGAGTCCAAAAGTCCGCTCTACACATCTTTGTCTCTTTTGCTGTCTCGCATACAGGGTCATCATTACTATCTTTCTAAATTCCATATATATGTGTTAGTACCATGTCTAATTCTTTGTGGCCCCATGGACTGCACCCTCCAGGCTCCTCTGTCCATGGGCTTTTCCAGGCAAGAATACTGGAGTGGGTTGACCTTTCCTTCTGCAGGGGATCTTCCCAGTCCAGGAATTGAACCAGATTTCCTGCATTGCCAGCAGTTTCTTTACCATCTGAGCCACCAGGGAAACATGGGGGCCTCTAAAGAAAGGGATTCTGTGAAAAAACTCTGGCCCAAATCTAAAGGTGATAGTGAATGGGAGTTACCCTGCATATTCTGAAAAGGTCTTCATCTATGGCCTAAAAACCTAATCCCAAACAAAACGTGGGATGGAGAAGGTAGAGACTAAGATCTTTACCATTTTTAATCAAACTACTATCACAGTACTTGGTACAAGATCTCACTTAATGCAAATATACTAACAAATAAAAGAATCATTAACTGAATGGGTAGGCAAATTTCTTTATGGAAAGCTCCTATCTTCTATAGAAATGTATGAAAAGATAAGACTGAGTGAGCATTCTTATGGGACTTTAGAACTTTATTATAGTCTTCCTTACCCCTTCCTTATTTACCTAATTGTTATAATCGACTTTATTGATATTCAAGAGTAAGAATTTTACATATGGTAATGTAAGTTTCCATGTTACTCTCTATATACATCTCACCCTCTCCTCCCCTTTCCCCATGTCCATAAGTCTATTCTCTACGTCTATTTCTCTACTGCTGCCCTGCAAATAAATTCTTCAGTACCATTTTTCTAGATTCCATATATATGTGCTAGAATACAAAATTTATCTTTCTCTTTCTGACTTACCTCACTCTGTATACGTTCTAGGTTCATCCACCTCATTAAAACGGACTCAAATGTGTGTGTGTGTGTGTGTGTTTTATGGCTGAGTAATATTTCATTGCGTATGTGTACCACAACTTCTCTATCCATTCATCTGTTGATGGACATCTAGGTTGCTTCCATGTTTTAACTACTGTAAATAGTGCTGCAATGTACAATGGAATACATCTCAAACAGGAGCTCTGTGTCAACCTAGAGGGGTGGGATGGGCAGAGAGATGGAAGGGAGGTTCAAAAGGAAGGGAATACATGTATACCTATGGCTGATTCATGTTGAGGTTTGACAGAAAACAACCAAATTCTATAAAGGAATTAAACTTCAATAAAAAATAAATAATTTTTTTAAAAAATAGTTAAGAATTTGTTTTTCTTGTCCACCTTCTCTCATCATGGACTTCCCTGGTGGCTCAGACAGTAAAAATCCCATCTGCAATGCAGGAGATCCCTGGATTGGGAAGATCCCCCAGGGAAGGGAATGGTTACTCACTCCAATATTCTTGTCTGGGAAATTCCGTGGACATAGGAGCCTGGCAGACTACAGTCCATGGGGTCGCAAAGAGTCTGACATGAATGAGCAACTAATATTTTCACTTTCTTTCACTTTCCATAAACATTAAATATACACCTTGCTCTATGAAAATCTGTGCATTAATTTACAGAAATTTTTTTTCCCTTTTTCCCTGTTTGCTCACTAAACATAAAATTACTAGATCGCTTGCCATTTTAATCTCTTTTAAAATGAAGTCTGGGACATACTATACTTCAGAACATTTTTTTCTGAAGTAACAGTGCCTTCATATGTATATATATGTGAAACACATGCAATCGCCTGTGATAAAGCAGCATCAGTGATATCATGAAAAACTTTTATAAACATGTTTGTGTATTACCCATATAAACAACAGAGCTTCCCCCAAGAAAATTAAGTGAAAACAGACAACTTTTTTTTCTGCTTTTTAGAATAGTTTTCCTCTTATAAAATATTCAAAGAGAGTAGCTGTCAAAGGTCTTTTTGCAAGTTCACCTAATGTATTGTTTCCACATGTGTTAAAATTACAGTTCACTGCTGACTTGGAGACAAGAGGGTATCCAGTTGCCAAAACTTTCATTGAAAGGCAGTTTTATTTAACTGTGGAGATATTTGGGGCGAACAGTCATATTCATGGAATTCTAAAAGGTTACTACATTTAAACGGTAGTTTAAATTTAGAGAATCTTTCCACTAATAAAACCTACATGTTTCATGTATGTGCCTTTGATGGCATTTTAGAGCATACTCTTCATCTTCATTTTGTAGTAAAATATATAGACTTCTACATCTTTTATTGTAGTCACAAGCAACAAGACAATATGCTATATAAACATCCATTAATCCTACTCGATGAAAATATTTTACTTTTTAGCTCATCATCCTTGATATTTTTAACCTGATAATCCAAAGATCATGACAGATTTAAATTTGAAAATATAATCCAAATATATACACACTTGTGAACAGGGTACATGCCATTGTAAAGGGGGAAATAAAAATGGTAGTTTGTAATTATCATAGCCAAAAGCTGTTGTGTGTGTTCTCAAGTTCTCTTTCTCTCAGTGTCTCTTTTTTAACTCCACAAGTATTTGAGATCTAAACATGTGCTGGGTGCTATTTTAAGGTTTAGATGGCAGAGTTAGAATATCACAAAAGACAAACAGAGCCCCTGATATGAGAACACATATTAAAAAGGAGTAACAAATAAGTGAATCAGTAGGTAGAATAAATTTAAAGAATGATAATAGATGTTGGGAAAGAAAGTAAAAGAGGGTAGAGGGGGAGAAATTTACTTTGGAAGATCTAAGCATGACAAATGAGACAGGCAGGGAAGGCCTCTCTATGAAATGCCAGTGAAAGGGATGCGCTACTTCCTGTCCAAAGCTGATCAAGGTCTTCTCTGTTGAATTTTTCATTTCTCTAACCTATATCTTTGAGTCCTCCTCCATGCAGAATATCTAGTACTTTTGCTGCTAAGCCTCCTTTTTCAGTCCTCCTGGGAGCATCAGCACTTCTACTGAGGTTAATTCCTTCACCATTTCTAATGGTTTCTATGGGATTCCAAGTCATAGTCCAGCCTCTGGCCCTGAGGTGGTGCATATTGCCATCCTGGTCAATCATATTGCACAATTTTCTGTGCTGTGTGCTAAGTCGCTTCAGTCATGTCTGACTCTTTGTGACCCCATAGGCTATAGCCCACCAGGCTCCTCTGTATATTCTCCAGGGAAGAATACTGGAGAGGGTTGCCATTTCCTTCTCTAGGTATCTTGCTGCACAATTTTCTAGTCACAGCTAATGGCCCAAAAGTGGACAAGTGAGCCTAGTGTGGTTAAAGATTGTATGTGCTGATCCTGATGGAGAATTACCATGAATTCCATGGAAGTAAAACAATACCATTTAGATTCCAAGACTCCTTGAGTCAGCTCCACACCTGGATATCACAGATTAAGTTAGTATTTATTTTTAAATTTTATTTATTTGATATGGGTGTATGTCACAAGCAGAAGAATCCTGAATTTATATGCCCATGCTAATGACTCTTGCTTTGCATTACGTAATTATGCTCAAGCCTTTCCTGTTAAACACAACATGAGCTACCTTTTTCATGTGTCATTCAGGCACTCTTATTCTTTGTCTCTGATTCTCTCCATATTATTCTGTCTTATTCTTAACTCCTTAATAAAATTATATACTCTTCATGTCTATCACGGCCTTACTTCCCATTAACTAGTCATATTTCAGCCTACCCTCTGTTTCTACCACAGAAATCACAGAAATATGAATTTATTTTTTAACAATATCAGTATAAATGACCCTATTGCAAAATCCAATTGACTCTGCTCACATATTGCTCTAATTGTCATAAAACATAGAATGTTTCTGCCATTGCTTTGCCAAACTATCACTCTGGCTTGATTTTCCAACTACCTCTCAGACAACTCTTTGTCAATAATTATTCACGTATCTGTGTCTCACTTAGATGTTGCTGCTCCCTATCTGTGCACTCTGCTTTTCATACATACATACCTATACATAAATCTTTTTAAATTTTAATATTAATATTAATTTATTTTGTTGTGCCAGGTCTTAGTTGTGGCTCTTCAATCTTCATTGTGGCATGTGGGCATCTTTTTTGTTTTTAGTTGTGGCATGTGGATCTTTAGATGGGGCTTGCAGGCTCTTTAGCTAGGGCGTGTGGGATCTAGTTCTCTGACCAAATATGGAAACTGGGCCCCCTGCATTGGAAGTGTGAAGTATTAGCCACTGGACCACCAGGAAAGTCCCCCTATCCATGCAATCTCTGGTTCTTTTCCCTTGATGTCCTTTCTCTCTAGACGATACCAGGCTTTCCCATGGCTTCAATTGCCACATATGCCAAGTAATTCCCAAATCAATATTTCCAGTCTCAACGTGGCCTCAAAGATCTAAACACACATGTAAAGTAGTCTTTTAGACACTGTTCAAGTAACCCTCAAGTTCAATATTTGCCAAACTTAGCTTATCATATTATTCATGAAGTTTCCTCTATCCCATGTTCCCCATCTCAGTAAAGAAAGACCCTGTGTTACAAACCAGATACTGGCATCAGTGAGGTGATTAAACTTGGAGAACTGTTCTGAGAATCAAATAACATGTAAAAATTACCTAACACAGCATCTGGCCCAAAATGCTCAACAAAAGAGCTGACATATAAAATGAGTTCTAAAGGAATGAAAAGAGTCATATCCATTTTAATACATGGTGATATACATAACACATACATAACTTGTAAACCAGGTCAATGAGCCCAAGACCATACTAACTCATTTATTTAGTTTCCCATTTAAAAAAAAAGAATCTCCATTTCCTCGGCATAAAATATTTCCTACTTCTTAACACAGGCTGCAGGAGTGCCTGAAATCCCCTGCTCTCCTTCAAGTAGTATGTCAAGCATTACCTTCTCCTGGAAGCCTAGTGCCTTGATTACTCCCTCCTGAGGGCTTCCCCGGCTTCCCATGTGTTCCTCTGTGAGAACATTTATCACCTTGTATTGTTATTATTTGTTTATGAGCCTGTCTCCACTGTAGACTTTGAACTTCTTGAGTTTGAGAGCTCTGTCTTAAACACCACTACATCTCAAAGTTTCATTTTATGTGAACTCTCTGTGAAACACACACATTTTAAATGGACTATAAAATCCTCTTTCCTAATTGCAAACTTGTGAGCTGTGAGGCAGTTCCAGAAAAGCAAAGTGACTACAGCACTCAACAACTTGTCTTCATTGTATTTCACAGCTGTGTAGTAAGGCAACATTTTTTTTTCAGCTTACTCTTCCCATTAAAAATAAATACAAGTAACTATGGTACATTTAATAATTGGGGTCTTCATACTGAATAGCTGCTAACTTGTACTGGGCATTCGCTGCACCATCAACTTAGATGGAGAAAGTTTGTTGTAAAGGATATATGCTTATCTCATCTGTCTTTGATTTATTCTGTAGCTTGACTCCCAAGTGGACTGTTCTGATTTGAGTTCATTTCATGGCTAATGCTGTAAGATGCTGATTGCTTGAATTAAAGTCTCTTTGTTCCTCAAACCATTCACAGGCAATCACTAGCAAAAACAAAACAAAACAATGTCAGCTTTCCAAGATTTAATCATTCCGTGCAGTGTTCCTAGGTAGGCTAAATAAGAAATGAGTAAGTGGCAATAAGAACTGAGCATCCAAAGCTCACTCAAGAAGTGAGTGGCAACCCCAGTGAGCTTCCATGAAGTGTGTTTTCTAGGTCTTGGCTCAGATTTTTGAAACTTTTTAATAAAATTATTACAATATTAAATTCAAGGGATGCATTCTACCTTATATCTCAGTGACCACCAATGTTTCTATGAAAATATATTTATTACTTTCCCATAGCTTCCTTAAAATAATATTATAAATTTAGTGTGTTAAAAACAAGAATGCATTATTTTATAGTTCTGGATGTTACAAGCCAAACAAGGGGTCTCACTGGGCTAACATCAAGACATCAGAAGGGCTGAACTCCTTTCCAGAGACTCTAGGGAGAGAAGACTTTTTTTTTAATTTTCCAGCCTTTAGAGGTTGTCCACTTTCCTTGGCTCATGGCCCATTCTTTCATCTTTCAAGCAAATAGTATCAGGCTATTTCTCACATCTCCATCTTTCTGGTTCTGTCTTGTGCCTCTATCTTATAAGGACTCTTATGATTACTTTGGGTTACCTAGTTAATCCAAGATGATCTATGTCAACATTAACTGATTAGCAACCTTAATTCCTCTGCAACAGTGTTCCCCTTGGCTTTTTAACCTCATAGGTTCTAGGGATTAGGACCTGGACATCTTTTTTTTGCGGGTGGGGGGAAAAGCAATATTCTGCTTACCACAATATGTAAGAAACACCTTGGTTGAAAGTTGCCAGGTAAAATACAGTTGTACCAAAATTACATTTCAGATAAATAATTTTTTAGTTTAAGTTTGTCCTATGCATTATTGTTGTTTTTAATCACTGAGTCATGTGTGGCTCTTTTGTGACCCCATGGAATCTAGCCTGCCAGGCTCCTCTGTCCATGGGATTTTCCAGGCAAGGATATTGTAGTGGGTTGCCATTTCCTTCTCCAGGGGATCTTCCCAACCCAGGGATCAGACCCATGTCTCTTGAATTGGCAGGCAGATTCTTTACCACTGCACCACCAGGAAAGCCCCTTACACATTATTAGTATATATTAGTTATTATATGGGACATACATATACTTTAAAAAATCACTAGTTGCATGAAATTCAAATTTTGCTGGGTGTCTTGTATTTCTGTTTGTTAAATGTGGCAACCTTACCAGGAATAGCAGGTATTGCTGCTTTCTGATCCAGACACAAAAGCCTTATAAGACCTAAGCCTGTTGCTTCTCTAACTTTGATACTTGTTACAGTGCTGTATTTAAAAGTGAAATTTGCGATTCCAACCTTATATGCATTATTAATTGAAATGTAAAACACATTTTTGATAGGATAATATATGTTAATTAAAGTATGATTTTATTAATTATCTAATCTGACAGAGAAATGGATATGACAATGTTATCAGAAAGCAG